>OV816027.1:155370311-155896927 GCA_929113105.1 Agrypnus murinus
CTTTGACATAACCGATTATGACTAAACAAAATCAAATTAAATCTATTAGTTCTGATTCTAGTTTCTGGTTACTAGTATCGAGTCAATATTTTTATAAAAACTACTGGACTTCCTAATCAGATGGCGCCCAATAAAATATGCATTATCTTGTGTCTTAAACCTTTATCTATTGTTTTATAATTAGTGAGCTATTGGAAACAATACCTACGACCTGAAATTAAGTTTATAAAGATAAGATCTCAAGCCGTGGCAATCTTGAGTTGTACAGTAAGTATTGAATATTTTGTGTTGTACAGTTTCCGTAATAACGTTTGAAAGTTAAAATAATTTGTTTTTTTTGTTTCCGGAAAAATAACCTTTGTTTCAGCCCTTGGGTGCAAATTCTAAATTAAAACCTTCAATAACTTTCTGACGGTAACTGATTTCTAAAATTATTCATAATTGAAGTTTTTAGTCAGTCTTTGCTTATTTAATAAATTAATTTAAATTTATTCCATCATAGGTTTTTTCTCCAAGTACGCTTCTTGCGATCTTCTTTTTAATTGTCGTCAATTTAGATTAATCTGATTTTTACCATGGAAATAGAGCGAATGGAAATGTATTAAGGATGAAATGAGATGAATCCAGAAGCTTGTTTTTAGTAATCGGCCAAGACTTGATTATCATTTGTTGAAGAATAAAATCGTAAGTGATAGTCTTTAAGTTATTGCAACCTTTATTGTGAAAATAAATTTTAGAGACTTAGTTAGCAATAACTAAATAATTAAATACTATAATAATTTTATAATATAAAATTGATTATAACTGTAAGGCAAATTTTTAGTCTAATTTTAAGCCTATTTAAAAAGAACTTGTAATATTGAACATTTCAGCCTAATACCTGTAATACACATAGTCGAGCAAAATGAATTTGATATTTCATTTTAGTTTTGACAGCTAGTAAATAGACAGTTAAAATAAGTAAATGAAGCTTTACCTTCTGTAATAGTATTTCATTTCTTAATATAATTTACTCTTTTTAAGAATTAATATTTTATTAAATTCTGCCTATTCCGTCGAAGTCACTTTACTGGACTGTTATATTCTATAATTTTTAAGTAAAATAAAATGAGAATTATTTTTTAATGTGCACATTTTATTAAACGAATTTTTTCTGAAGAATTTCTTATAATAAAGCTACCTTAAGTTTAAGTTACCACCGAATTTATGTGAACTATTATACGGACTGTGCTACTAACTATCTAGTCATTCAACCGTTGAATGCTATTCAAGTGTAATATGCAAAATCTGATCATAAGGTAAAATGAAGCCAAAGCCTCACCGCTTGACGTCAAATTATAGCAAACTTTTAACTACACAATTTAATACTTAAGGTTAGACTCCAACTTAAGATGACTAACATAGCCAAGTTAGACATGGCTATACAAGTTGTTAAGAAAATTCTATCTGGGCTGGGAAAATTCAAATATTGATCGATTCAGAATGAGTTAAGGTTTACTATTACAGAAGGTAAAACATAAAATACTTAATTTTTGTATATAAATTACTAGCCGCTTTGGAACAACAAATCTATTTTGGGACACTTACTAGAGTCCGAAAACAAATTTTAAAAGTAATTTTATTAAATTATTCTTAAGATTTATTTTTGCAATAAAGATTGAAAGTGGTTAGAGATTATCACTTACGATTTTATTCTTCGACAGATAAATAAACTCATGAACGATTAATAGAAAAGGATCCTGTTTTAGGATCCTTGTTGCACAAGCTGTCTCAATAATTTTTTAAATTTGGTTTCTGAAGTCATTTAAATTTCCATTCCATCTAATTTCAAGTTAATTTAAAAAATCTCTTAATGAGAATCTAGTTAATTTAAGTTCATGATAATTCAATCCAGTTTGTTCAAAGTAAAATCTCAAAATGCGTACTTAGGGAATCCTTTAATAAAATAAACTTGAATTAGTTTATCAAATAAACAAAGAAATAATAGAAAAGCTTTTTTAATGTGAAAAATAGATAAACAATTAGGGAAATACCTTATTTTTACAGATTAATAAATATTCTAATTAGCCCAAGGACAGGTACCAATAAAGAAAATTTTATTTCTTGCTAATAATCCTCCAAATAATGTCAGTATTATATTCAAAATAATTGTTAACCACCACAATGGATTAAATTCAATCAAATTGTTACATTTAAGAATGTCATTATTCACAAAATGGAGGCATCACAATAATAATAATAATAATGGAGGCTGACATTCTCATAAGGTAGGTTTTTGAAAGATGTTTTGAAGTAACGATACGTCATTCAGAAAAAGTCAATCGGATTGGAGAATGATTCAATGGGTTCATTGGTCTTTTGAAACTTAATGCGATATTACTGCCTAATATGAACTACTACTAAACATTGAAACAAATGTTATTTTAACACAAAAAAACAACAAAGCCCCGCGATTGGGCGGCAGTGACACAAAGCATTTTTACCGGAACAAAAACAAAGCAAATTACTTTAACTTTCAAAAGTTCTTACGCAAACTGTACAACACAAAATTTTTAATACTTACTGCGCAACTCAAGATTGCCTCGGCTTAATAATAATAAGATATATTGACGGCCATCCATTACAACATGTATAACATAAAACAAAAGTAAACTACGTATAATAAGAGTATAAAGATTTAAAAAAAGCAATTAAATACAGTAACATTACATTAACAATTCTTTTCTTAAACTACTTTTAAATTTATTAAACGACACACCAAAGAAATCTAAAATTCTATAGTTACTAGCGAGACGACACATCCAAGGATGCGGAGAATTTAACCCATACATGGTCCGGTGGAAAGGTATGCGAAAAGGTGCTGAACTTCTGACATTAGCATTATTAAAATTTAGTGAGAAAATGTACAATATTTCAGGACAATTTATTAAATTATTAAATAGTTTAAATAGTAGACATAAATCAAAGTAACTACGCCGGGTTTGAAGTAAAGAAAGGCCAAAATAGTGCAAAAGATCCATGTAATCGTAATCATAATAATTGATCCGATATTTAAAACATAGAAATTTTAAAAATCTTTTTTGAACAGCTTCAAGTCGATCAATAAACATTTTAAGATAAGGAGTCCAGATAACTGTGCAGTATTCTACAATGGAACGTATTTGTGATGTAAATAACAGTATTAAGACTCGTAAATCTTGAAAATCTGTACTTAAACGAACTGTAACTCCTAACAGCCTGTTTGCTCTGTTTAATAGATCAGTAATATGACGCGCATAATTTAAGTTACTATCCATAATGATACCAAGATCTTTGTAATAACTAACATTTTCTATTGTACTGCCATCTATCGAATAACAATATGCAGATGAAGATACCTTTCTTGTAAATCGCAACACTTTGCATTTAGATACATTTAAACTAAGGTTGTTTTCTTTACACCAGAAGGACAGGCTATTCAAATCTTCCTGCAGTAGGAGATCCAAACCATTAGCTTCATTACTACGAAACAATTTTAGATCATCCGCATAAAGCAGAAAGCTGCTATGTTTAATGGCATGATGAACATCATTAATAAAAAGTAAAAAAAGGATTGGTCCCAAATGAGACCCTTGCGGAACTCCAGAAGTAACTGTGAACCAATTAGATTTGGAATCATTAATTATAACTCTTTGCTGCCTTTTAACTAAATAGGAATTGATCCATGAAAGTAGGGGATCTCGAAGGCTCGAAGGCTTGAGATCTTATCGTTGCAAAATTTAATTTCAAGTCGCAGGTATTGTTTCCACAGCTTCAAATTGTAAAAGAATAGATAAAGCTTTAAGATACAAGAAAATACGTATTGTTTAGGGCGCCATCTGATTAGGAAAGTCTAGTAATTTTTATAAAAATATTGACTCGATACCAGTAACCAGAAACTGGAATCAGATCTAATAAATTTAATTTGATTTTTATTTAGTCATAATCGGTTACGTCAAAGTTAGGTTGAGTCAAATATTTAAAGACTTTCATAAATATATGGTCCTGTAATATTCAGATTAATTAGATTTAATTATAAGTTTATTTAAAACCAACAACATAAAAAAACTTTCATATAAAGCATCGTAGTAAACAATAATAAAAATAAAAGGTCAAAAACATTTAATACACAATGATAATTCTCTTATAATAACGTTGACAAAATAAAATTCAGAAAGTCACAATACCTGTCGATTAATTCACTCCAACATCACCTTACAAAGCAATTAATACAATATTGCATTTTAAATTTGAACAAACATTTGTAACCAAGCTGATAAAATAAAAAAATCGCCCGATGAAACAGAAGAATCTGGAAAACACCCTAAATTCTGATCCAGGCTGCAAAATCCATAAACCAAGGAACTAAAGTTCGGTATAATTGTCTTTTTGTAGAATTGATGATTAAATAAGTTCCATTTTTAATTAACTGTATTTTGATCAAGCCAGATCAAGCATTAAAACTGAAAATGCCTCTACTAAACGTTAACTGCACTGTAAATTAATTATTAAGTCTCGGTAAGCGCGATTCCAAATTAATCACTTAACTTGTAACTTTTTAAAAACTCACAAACGAAACAACGCCCCGCGATTGGGCGCCAATTGTAACTTTTCGTTTTTTCACACAAGATAAACAATAAAAACTATAAAATTATTCATACTTACTCAGAATATTCACCACGGCTTGAGATTTAGCTCTCTATTACAAATTTAGTATTCAGGTCGTAGGTATTGGTTCCACAGTTGTATAAATTGTGAAAAGGAGTAGATAAAGGTTTCAGAACACAAATAGTAACTCAAAAAGGGCGCCATCTGATTATGAAGCTTAAACGTGTTTATTAGTATAAACAACCAATGATGTTAATTAAATAAGCTTAAAGAAATATTAAATCACTAACCAGAAAATGAATTAAATATTAGATTGAAAACAAAAAGATTTTGTTTGTTTTAAAATTTGGAATAAAAATGAAATAAAATGTTCGTAATTATATGGTTCCGTTTTTAGATCTTTAGTATAAACTGAAAACATTTATTAAACAATAAGAAAATAGATAAAAAAATAACAAAGCACTTGAATAATAAAACACACACGACATAGGTTTATTACAAGTAAAATTAATATTCCTTTAATAACGATTAACCTCTCTAAGATAATTACACCAAAATAACTCAAAACAGATTTACATAAAACCTTTTAATCAGCAAAAGTAACCAAGAAATTTATTAGATTGGTCAAATAGAATTATTCAGCAAAATCTATTTAATTATTAAAATTATGTAAACTTGACTTCGTCGAAAAAATCGACAAACAAATATCTAAAGGATATTATGCAAATTAGATTAGTCTAAATATTATCAGCATTGATTATTTTAAAATTCTTTAACATTAAAGACTTGAATTTCCTAAATGCTATAGAGAGCTCTCTTCCTAATAAAAAATTACAAAGTTCCTTGTATAAAGGATTCTTAAACTAAACTGCAATAATAAACAATTTCAAGTACAATACCTTTCGTTTTTATCCAACTAAACTCGTAGAAGAGAAACAAAAACAATCCATTAGAAATTGGAAAATGGCCTCTATTTCGGAAGATCGTTGTTAACATTAACGTGGTCTCGAAGAGTTGATTTTCAGTAGCAGAATCCAAGGATGAGATTCAATTTAATTACTGTCATTTGCGCATATGATTTCGCAAATAAGTTTGATCGAGCACAGATTAAACAATCCAAGATTTTAAAATGTTTATAAGTTATAACGTATTCACTTTTATTCACGAAATAAAACGGTAATGTTTCTCAGAAATTTAAATAATCTTAATCACAAGTAGCACTTAATGCGTTTACGTTCTTTGCGCGAAGTTCTAATTAACTGTATTAATTTATACGAGAACGAAAATCGGTCTTTAAATTCTGGATCATTTTTAAATGATTTTTCTTTATGAAAAACTGCACTAGGTTTAAAACCAAACAAAACGAAATAATTGTTTTTAATACTTCACCATAAAATGAACCACTATTGTTTATTCGCGATACAAAATTATAAATCTTTCAAACGCGATTTAACGAAACGTAAATCCTTTCAAAACTTGCACTTTGCAACAAAATAACACTAAGACTGTACTGTATTTAGAATTTATTTTAATTCTAAAGGATTAATAAACTGTAATTCGATAACATTGATTCAAAATCAACCACTATTTATCGGAACTCAATCGAAAGACGTCCACACTCTATGCTTGAGCGGGAGATTCTCTTCTTTAATTATTTAAACAAGAACGAGAATTCAATAATATCGACCTTCATTACTGGAAGATCAAACGAGAGTCGTCTGCCACGAGGCACAGGCCGGAAGCAAGTAAATGACGCGACGCTACAACCCCAATCTCCCCGTTCTTATTTCCGCGTAGGAATATCAGCCAATAGCGAGGTCTCACTCACGAACAGTATTGACTTTTTCTAAGTACCCAATCAACAACGAGTCGCGTGTTTTGGCTTAACGAATCAGTGCACAGCAACTAAAAATCAAGTATTGATTTTTCCTCTAAAAGTGCAAACGCCTTGAATTATCATTTTTTTAAACGCTTATATTTTAAAAAGAATGCAAATTTGCAGAACCGAACTTACGATTTTTGTAAATATAAATATAAAATTCTACATACTTGAGGCCGATAGAAAATGTACCGTTACAAACTTTAGCAAGTGAGCTTCCGGTACGATAACAGAACTAAACGCACAAAACGGTAGTAGTATAACTTAATTATACTCTTGAAGACGGTAACTTTATTCATATTAAAAACTGTAGTGTTTTAAAATAAAGATTAACAAAAACCTTACCTGGAGCATCCCTCCAAGAGAGAGCCCCAGAGCTCCGTGCTCTCCAAAAGCTTATTTTAGACTCTGCTTAAAAAAGGATTCAAACTTACATGGTGACGGGCAATCTTAAGAGGAAGCATTTCGAATAGACCAATAAGGGAATGACATGACTTTTTTAAGCCAACCAAAATTAGTAGTTTTACACAAAGAAAAATAAGAGCCCGGGGTTTCTCAACAAGATTTGCAGACATGATATCTTTTGAAACGCAGATGTGTTTATTTGAAATTTACCAATAAGCACCTACAAGGAAATCATAAATTAAGGCAAGATAGGTTTTAATGATATGTTTTCATAAAATTCCAACTTAAACATGTATGAGAATATTTAAAATGTACGTTCACATCAACTGAAATCGCTGGCCTTTTAAATTTAGGGGACAAATTCATTCGAGAATATTCTTTTTCACGAAAACAAGAGATGGTAAATGCTAACATGTGCAAAAACGGTACCTTTGTTTAAAGCGAAGTCTATAGATCTTTCTAGAAATAATCTTATTAGGCTGGAATATTTCTTTTTTTAAAAGTGATCCCTCACATTTATATCGAATACCAACACAATCTTAAATCAAGAAAAGATATACATTAATATACAGAACCGCACTAAGGATTTTTATCATTTATACAAATAAAATTGCATTTTTCGGAAGTTAGAAAAATGATTCGTTACAACATAAATTTTATTAGAACTGTACTTCACCCTCACCACACACTTTTTTCTATTTACTCTGGTCGCGTTTCATTCAACAGTTAAGCTGCCATCTTCAAAACTGAAAAACTAAACTAAAATGTAACCTTATATACCTACAGATAAAAAAATTAAAGTTAAAGGTAAAAACACTCTTTGATTAGAAATAAACAGAAGTAGCGTCACGTTAGTGGTCGTGTGACATGAGAGGCAGCCTAGCGTTGACAAATAAGACAAAGTTTTCAAACTAAAATCATAATTACAAAGCACTGATCCGGCTGACCTAGCCGTAAAAGTACCAGTTACTACAGTTTTCATTAAGGATCCACATCGTTTACTATTTTAGCTATTTTAGACAAGCAATTTAATATATGTTCAAAAACTTATACAGTCTGGAAAATGAACTGGTGCGGTCCCTGAGGATGCTTTTATTTACCTGATATATAAGACAAGCTTTCATTAAAGACTTGCCCTCCATCTTCCTTGTAATGCCGTTGCAACATCTTGAAAATCTGCAATACAAAGAAACAATCTGAACTTAACCGAATAAAACAACGAGTTCCCATGATCTAGGGTGGCTTAGTATCTATAACGTAATATGAAACTTTTATTCTGATATATTTTCACGAAACGAATATTCGCTGTTTGTAATGTGTATTTCAAAGTATTTAAGCGTTTTAAACTAGACTTTAGCAAGGGGGGGGAGCTGGCAGGAGCTATAAATAAACCTACTGAGGCCGCACACTTGGACGAAAGAGTTTTTAATTGAAATGAGACGGAAGATGTGGGAACGTGTCCAAAACAGAAATGCATTTCATCACCTGAACATATAAAATATTGCCGATGAGGTACTTAAATAGGCCTTTCTAATATTTAACCGAGCTACAGCTCTTTTTATTAATAAACTGATTATTTTCTAACTTTGTTTTTACTTGTTACTCTGCGTTTATTGCTTTTGCTTCCTGACAGCTACCCGAAGCAAGTTTTGTTCTGTATTTCGGTACATCATTCCTAGAGCCTTCTGTGTTATTTATTCGTTATTATATGTGTTCATGCACTCGATAGTTTCTTTCTATCACAACTAGTATTAATCGGGCAGCACGCGGAGGATTCCGCGGGAAATATGTTTACGGAGATTAGGACTCGGTTACGACATTCAACTATGTTAGCTGTGATTACCGGATTTACAAAGTCACATGACATTACAAACAGTTGATTTAAAGAATTCTCGAAAAACTAAGCACACTGAAACCCAGAAAAGTAGTGCTAAACAAACCATAAAACAGAAGAATTAACAAGTTTCTCACCTACAGTGCAACACAGAGTAAATTATATTGTTTGACATATCAAAACAGATGGTTCTGGTTTCATTTTAAATTAGTTATAAGAAAAACGCTAAATCTTTAGGAACTTTAACAGAACAATTGCGTGTGAACTAATAAGTGCCTACTTTAATTATGTTTTTTTTGATTGGGTTGAGTAAATTAAACAATTTTTATTGATCAAAGTATCATACATTTGTATCTTTTTGTAAGCTTTGAACATTCACAGTAGTACAAAATACCTTTATTTAACAGAAATTATTGCTTCAATACGATTCTATTCTATTGAATTTTATTATATTTTGTATTGAAATAGAATTTGGAAGCATTTATTAATCGAAGTTATTGCGGTTAAAAAATACCATAGACGGGTAAAAATATTAAAATTATTTTGAGTAGTCCTAATTTGTATTATGCACAGGTAATTGATCATGATGAAAGTTAATGCACACTTATCCATTAATTCACAGCCGTTTATCAATTTACAATCAATGGCGGTTAGAAAATTCTTCAGACTTAGAATTTTAATATAAACATTATATTTATGAAAACAAATTGAATCATTATAGCTTGACAGGATCGACTCTGTCTCTTACTCAAAGCGTATAATTTTCATTAAGTCTAACCAGATTAACCTAGTAGGCTAGTATTAAATACTAGAACAATAGCCACCCTTGATTAAGGTTAATCCTTTGAACTTGACTGTAAATATCAATTCCTATATTTGCTCGAAATGATGAGAGAAGAATTGAAGTTGCATTAAAATGCAAGAACAAGTGTCAAAGCAAATTAAAAACCAATCCGATCACAAGAATCGATTCAGTTTTCATTATTTTTATACAACAGTTGTCAACCTTTCTATAGAGCTTCCAGACAATAATCCTTTTTGGTTTGTCAATCACTTTATTCCGGTAAGGCAAACAGTTCTATATTCATAGCCGTTTGCGTGTTTAATTCTTCTTTTCGTCTTCTATCAGACCCTAATCAAAAAGTCATCCATATCGAGCTTTTAGTAGATAAGGAAAAAAAACCGCTCCAATATCTCTTGGATGGTTAGTTTAGTGTTTATCCTAACAACAAGAAAATTTATCTTGAGGGTTGCAAGCGATTCAAATGGCTCGAAATGGTACTTACAAAAAAATTAATTTACTTTTTATTATAGAACAGATAAAAAAAGAGCGCTAGTAATTGCTTTTGCAAAATTAATGAGACGGAAAATATTAAAAAGAAAAACAAGTACGAGTTTCTTTCAAACTTAAACTTCAGCAGTAATTATTTAAAGAACGTTTTACGAATAGAAAATCATCGGTATTTATTTTCAATGGTCGACTAGAGCGTTTTCCTTTAAGTAAATCAGTGCGGTTAACATTTTCCATGAAAAGCAGGGCGGAGAACAAAAGGGAGCACATACACGTACCCACACACACATACATAAAGAGAAAGAGCGCCTTAAAAGCCCTAAATTCTCATTCAGCTTTTAAATTCAGACAAATATCTACGTGCGACCTACTGCTGTGAAAAAGAAAGAAGGCGAAGGGAAGTAGTAGAAAACGAAACGAAAGGGGTTCGTGATTAGGGACTGTAGAAATTGGCGAGCGATTGAGAAATAACGTGTCTAGAGGAAAATCTATAGCTATGCGTGAACCAAGGTCGCCCTAAACCTAGGCAATTGCTTCCACTAAACTTCCCCCCTGAAATGTTTCAGATGAAATAACATCGCTAGGGGATGGTGGCGGTATTAACTATAATAATACACCTGCTTGGAATATTATGTATAAATCAGTGGCACGTTTCTGGATTAGTCCGCCAATCGTATTATTTAATATAACCGTTTTGTGTTTCCCTAAATATTTCAGGTAAAAGATTTTTATAAAAATGCGTGGATATAATTATTTTAATTCCAAATCATCATTCATAATCAAATAATGCAACGGCTATGAAATCAAACTTATAATCTAGTAAAGAAATTACATTCTAAGCTGCACTAAATTAGAATGCGGTTAAAATGTTTGTTCGGCGCCACTATGTTTGAAATAATTATATTCGAAGTTGATAATAAACTTTGTCTGATTACAAAAAATATAATGTTAATTACGCTTCGCGAAACAAACCAAGGGGATATTGTACTGTAACACGTGGTAAAGTAGCTCTCTTTCTAGCAGACAGGATGCAGGTGACCAGAGCAGATATGCTAGAGCTAGTTTTAGCAGCAAGCTTGCACGAGGTTGGAAATATGTGGACAACCTTGATGCGCATTTATACTAGTTAAAATGCAACTTTGAAACTAACGAATAATTTAATTTCGAATTATTTGATCTGCGACACTCTGTTGAGCTTTTAGCTGCTCTTATGAATTGGAATAACATTTCAACCTTACTTCGTTTCCAGATCCGGCAACAATTTCTTGCGTAGTAGTGATTTTTTAATAAGCATTGGCCAGTCAAGATCCCAACTAACAGCTTTAAGGACCATCACTTATTCGCAGCTGCCAGACTGACTTAACTAAATCAAATCCAGTTATGCGATCCCTAGCTTGTCGACTACCATTATTTCCCGGTCAATTAACTTCTCTAATCTCAGAAGACCATTTTTTAAGACTGACGTGATTCACTTGTGTATATTGGTATATTTACAAAAGGTTCTATTCTAAAGCATGTGCTCTCAACATGTAATATGTGTATTTACTTTCTGTATTCCGCATAGCTGCTATTCTTTCTTGACAGGTAATAATGCCGTGAAGTTATGGACTTTCTGATGAAAAAATATGATCTATTTCATCGTTTGCGGATTCAGCATCATAAATTATCTTGTTTATGGTTGCATGAAGTTTCCCAGACCTTCTGTATATCTTGAGTTAATCGGATAACTTAATGGACATTATGTGCCATCATCAACAATTTCCCAGCAATACCCTGTTTACATGTCTTGAAAGATTTCAAGATCAGATCCGATAGTCCTCTTCTAAATTATATTCATTAAGGGGTCAAAACGTGCATATTAATAGAAAATTCATCTTTAATGAGTCTGTAAAAACATTAATCTCAATAATTAAACAAAAATTATTCCCACACTTGGGATTCAATTGTGACTGACTACAGTTTCACCAAATCAAATAAACACAGACATTATAAGTGATCTATCTGTAAATGTAAGTATAAGTATCGTTAACATATCTTCCGGCAGAGACATTTTATTGTTTTAAATTGCTCTCAGATGTCGTTGGTGTTAATTGTAGAGGCTTACTAACTTTAAATAGGAAATAGAAATAATTAAAAAATAGAGGACGCCACCCTAATTGTTTGACCAAATTGTTTGTTGATGAGTATGGCAGCATGCATCACCTATAATAAAATTAGACGAAACACTCACATTTATTTTATCAAAAGGTGCACAGTACTAATAAACCTAAAATTCGAAGCAATAAAACGGTCTTACCAAATAAGAGTAACAAGGCACCTTGTTCTTTTAAAATTCTAAAAAATCTGATACAGTTATAAAAGGATTATTTGTACAAAATTAAATCAATCATAAATTAGATTAGGTTTGTACCTAGTTTCATTTCCTGCAAACCAACATTTTGTTTATTTTTCAAATAATATTAAGCGGGATTTTAAAGAATACGTGCCTGAAGCAAGATAACAATCCTTGGGAAATATATTTTTTTCGTTCAAGTTTTGACTTGGTTTCAACTGGATATTATAAAATTTACATTAAATGGGACTGTTTGCATTTTTAAATATTTATTTAAATACCGTTGTCTTTCACATCCACAAAATAAAACATTTCATGCTTTATACACCTAGTTAAATATCAGTCCTAATATGCTCGTTATAAGTCAGAGGTTACAGACAGTATCTAATACAGTCTTTAAATTTTTAGAAAATATTTAGAAAATTATAGAAATGAGTCAATCTGAGCAAATGTTGGGCAAGTGTTAACTATATTCTTTTATAGCTCATCTCTTATAGGTTAATTAGTTGATCTACATTTTACTTGTTTGGTTTTTGTCATTTTATCATTTTCTTAGTTATTTATTAATTAGCTGACCAAGCATTGACATTAAAAACTAAATCGATTTAAAAATGCAATGAATGCATTGATTCGAACTTCATTTTATTTGTGCGTCTTTGCCTATAATTTCGAATATGGTACTCAGCAGCAATGAGTTATTAGCTGACCAAGTATTTGATATTAAAGAAGTTCCTTTTACATCTTCCCTACTCATATACTACTTATGTGTTTTGCTTGTTCGTATTTCCTTGACATTTCGTCATGGTAAGCAGCAAAAGTGAGTCATTAGGTGACGCTATTGTTTTCATTTGTTTTTTCGTTACTAATACATCGATTTATGTGCGTTATATTGCTTCATTTTTGCGTATTGTTTACGATAAGATTCTGTTGCCTAATAATCGAGTCATTAGCTGACCTAGTATCGACAATAGAAAGTTCCGTATATTTCTTGGCTGCCTACTTCTTTTACATCTGTTACTTACAGGTCAATTTATGAGTTTTGTTTAACCGTTTTTGTTAGTTATCTCCGATATAGTAGACAACAGAAATGAGTCATTAGGTGACATAGTGTTGATAATGAACAATTCTAACATTTCTTGGCTGCTTTTTTCTTTTATCCTCTCAGTCACTTTCAAGTTTTCTGTTCGTCTTTGCTTGTTATATTCGATATGTTACCAAAAATGAGTCATTAGCAGAACAAGCATTGGTGTTAAATAATTCCATCATCTTGTCGCGGCTATTTTCATTTGTATCTTAGTTACTTACAGATCGATTTATGTACATTACATATATCATTTTTGCGTATTATTCTCGATATGACCTAAAACATAATCGAGTCATTAGCTGACCTAGTGTTGACATTAAAAAGTTTCGTCGTTTTTTTCGCTGCCTACGTTTTTACATGTGTTACTTACAGAGCGGTTTATGTGTTTTATTTAGTCGTTTTAGCCAGTTATTTTCTATATGGTAGGCGGCTGAAATGAGTCATTAGCTGACCTAGTGTTGATGATGAAGAATTGCATTTCTTTGCTCCTTTTTTTCATTTATATCTCATTGTCAGTCACTTTCATGCTTTTGTTCGTCTTTGCTTGTTATATTCGATATGTTAGCAAAACTACGTAATTAGCTGATCAAGCATTAGTGTTAAAGAATTCCATCATCTTGTCGCGGCTATTTTCATTTGTATTTTAGTTACTTATAGATCGATTTATGCGCATTTTCATTTTTGCGTATTATTCTCGATATGACCTAAAACATAATCGAGTCATTAGCTGACCTAGTGCTGACAATAAAAAGTTTCGTTGTTTTTTTTTGCTGCCTGCCTTTTTGACGTGTGTTACTTACAGATCGGGTTATGTGTTTTATTTAGTCGTTTTAGCCAGTTATTTCCTATACGGTAGGCGGCTGAAATGAGTCATTAGCTGACCTAGCGTTGATGATGAAGAATTGCATTTCTTTGCTGCCTTTTTTCTTTTATATCTCATTTTCAGTCACTTTCAAGTTTTTGTTCGTCTTTGCTTGTTATATTCGATATGTTAGCAAAAATAAGTAATTAGCTGATCAAGCATTGGTGTTAAAAAATTTCATCATCTTGTCGCTGCTATTTTCATTTTATTTTAGTTACTTATAGATCGATTGCTGCGCGTTATATTTCTTTATATTTGCGTATCATTTTCGATATGACCTGAAACATAATCGAGTCATTAGCTGACCTAGTGTTGACAATAAAAAGTTCCGTCGTTTTTTTCGTTGCCTACGTTTTTTACATGTGTTACTTACAGATCAGGTTATGTGTTTTGTTTAGTCGTTTTAGCCAGTTATTTTAGATATGGTAGGCATCTGAAATGAGTCATTAGCTGACCTAGTGTTAACGATGACGAATTACATTTCTTTGCTGCTTTTTTTATATCTCATTGTCAGTCATTTTCAAGTTTTTGTTTGTCTTTGCTTGTTATATTCGATATGTTAGCAAAAATAAGTAATTAGCTGATCAAGCATTGGTGTTAAAGGATTCCATCATCTTGTCGCGGCTATTTTCATTTGTATTTTAGTTACTTATAGATCGATTTATGTGCATTTTCATTTTTGCGTATTATTCTCGATATCACCTAAAACATAATTGAGTCATTAGCTGGCCTAGTGTTGACAATAAAAAGTTTCGTCGTTTTTTTCGCTGCCTACGTTTTTACATGTGTTACTTACAGATCGGGTTATGTGTTTTGTTTAGTCGTTTTAGCCAGTTATTTCCGATATGGTAGGCAGCTGAAATGAGTCATTAGCTGACATAGTGTTAACGATGAAGAATTGCATTTCTTTGTTGCTTTTTTTCTTTTATATCTCATTGTCGGTCACTTTCAAGTTTTTGTTCGTCTTTGCTTGTTATATTCGATATGTTAGCAAAAATAAGTAATTAGCTGATCAAGCATTGGTGTTAAAGAATTCCATCATTTTGTCGCGGATATTTTCATTTGTATTTTAGTTACTTATAGATCGATTTATGTGCGTTATATTTTTTTATTTTTGCGTATCATTTTCGATATGACCTGAAACATAATTTAGTCATTAGCTGACCTAGTGTTGACAATAAGAAGTTCCGTCGTTTTTTACGCTGCCTACGTTTTTTACATGTGTTACTTACAGACCGGGTTATGTGTTTTTTTAGTCGTTTTAGTCAGCTATTTCCGATATGGTAGGCAGCTGAAATGAGTCATTAGCTGACCTAGTGTTGACGATGAAGAATTGAATTTCTTTGCTGCTTTTTTTCTTTTATATCTCATTGTTAGTCACTTCCAAGTTTTTGTTCATCTTTGCTTGTTATATTCGATATGTTAGCAAAAATAAGTAATTAGCTGATCAAGCATTGGTGTTAAAGAATTTCATCATCTTGTCGCGGCTATTTTCATTGGTATCTTAGTTACTTATCAACCGATTACCTGTCACCAGTCTCGATATGGGAGTCAACAGAAACGAATCATTAGCTGACTCGTTATTTTATGTTTCGTCATTTCTTTTACATTTCACTTACTGTGGATTTATGCGCGGTTTGCAGATTTGTCTTTGATACGGTAGCTTATTTATATGAGTCATTAGCTGATCAATTGTTACTGCTAAATAGTTTACGTGCATTACGTTTGCTTCTTTCTGTCCGTCATCAGCAATGTGAGAGGCAACAGAAAGAAGTCATTAGCAGATTATGTGATGGTGACGTTTTTGTTAGTTTTTGTTTTATGCTATGCTAGTATACAATATATTAATACTGTTGGATTGTGAGCAACTGTTAGTTCTATTTAAAATGCATTACTTAAATAATATACGGATATAATGGAAATACATACACGGAAGGGACTATTTAAAATGGCTACTTGCGATTGAGTGCAAGTCAGTTTTCGTAATTGATATAACAGCGGAGTGTCCTGTAAAATCATCACTTATAAACTAAACTGCAAATTGTGTATTCTGTAAAATTACAAAAATACTTATTTTTTACCATGTAAATCCCCACTAAGTGCCTAACATTTCTTTTATTTCTGTTCTTATCGACATAGGAAGGGGAGACGAAAAAAGGAGGAACAACGAAGGCCGTTCATTCGTTAATGCATATTTTATCGAGGGTACAATAAATAATTCAAAAACAATTTGAACGGTGACGTATCTATTAAAGTATCGATATAAAACTTAATGTAAAAGCAGTTACGGCCTTTCCCCACCCGATTATATTGGTTTATCGCAGGATTAAGGGTATAACGTTGGTGGTCCTCTAGGGTATTTATTATCTATCTGCGCCTTTAGCTGGCAATGTTTAGTTCTCCCATGGGCCAGTCACTTATTATCAATATTATATAATACATATACACATAACGGGGTAAGTTAGGACAAAGCGTTACATGGTGCACACATGCAAGCCCGTTGGTTTGAACATTTTCAGATCGAACAGCTTTAGAAGAGATAGATTTTACATTATAATCCTTTTATGATGGACCATCGCCTCTTCTACTATACTACGTTCGATCATCTCAAAGGATAAAAATAGCCAGTCAACTGAGAAGAGACTAAATTGCTCTCCCTTTCAAAAAAGAAAGTGGCCCAAATTTTCGACAGCAATCTATTAAGATTACTCTTTTGAAGATTATTCAACCTTTCATAGTAATTTTTAGAGGGAAAAAAATTCGGTAAAAGAATCTTCTTCGGTGGACCGTCTCACATTCTCAACAGCTGGCGGGATGGAAAAGATAAAAAAGTCAAGCTTTAATGATCAAAATTCTACCGTAAAAACGCAAAAACAACTGCTTGTGCTAAAAACAATCTCCTTGAAACATTTTTGATAGTAAAAAATTAATTTGCGTTTTTTTTTTATATAAATGTAAGGTTAGCTGAATTCGAGCTCGTTTGAATTTGTTTTTTCTAATTGCAAAAAGTTTAAATGTTTTTTAGGGGATGAAACTAAATCTGAAAACGTCAAAAGAAAAATTATTTAAGTTTTTTTAATAGTTTCATAAAAAGGATATTTCATGATTTCATAGTTGACAAGAAAATGCCAGTAGGCTTCTTATCTTTTGTTTCTTTGTTGTAACTCGGAGTTATCGTTGGTTGGGGCGTTTTTATGTAAGTTATCTTTATAATCGATATCAGGTTTGCCATGAGCACGATTACTGAAAAAATAGTTTCGTTTGATCTGAAAAGCGTTAACAGATAAAATCGATCGTGTGGTGCATCAAAAATGTATGGAACATAGAGCGGTTAGATTGCATTCAATCGATACAGTTTGTCAACTACAGCAAAGGTTGATTTTCAGGTGTGGAAGAAATTAATTAAAATTCAAACTATTTAAAATATATTTTAAAAATATTTCAAATGGTTTCACCCTATTGAAATTGAATTGAAATAAAAATATAATAACTATATTATCAGGGATCGTTCAACTTCTAAAAACAAATCTCTAAGTATATTATCTATAAACAAGAAAATAACACAATTAGGGTTAGTTGATCATATGTTAACAATGCGATTATTATTTTTCAGAAACGATTAAAAAACTCAGACAGAATATAACATATTTAAATTGGAAAGCACTTCTACAGTCTCGAGCGCAAAAACTCGCCTCTTCTTTAGATAATTTAAAATAAATATCGATATTTTGATTATAAACTTTACGGTTATGACATGGAGGAGCTGTACAAAAATAGTAAAAATGTCGAATCTAATGAAATCAAAATTAAAAAAAAGTTAGGACATAACTAAAGAAAATATCTCGATTTGTAAAAGCAAAGTAAAGATGGCAAACTTGGTATAGTGACTTTTTGTCTAACGGACGTTTGGTTCAACGACACTTTTTGTTCAACGAATGTTTGATCCAACAGGACTTTTGGTTCAATAGATTTACGTACAACAGTACCTTTGGCCCAACAGGACTTTTTGTCCAATGGGATTCTTTGTCCAATAGGAACATCAATCGACGTCTAACAGATGATGGATAAAAGAGACCATCTTTTAAACTACCAAGTCGTTTAAATTCATCAAATTATTACGCTTTAGTTGGACTAGCAGCTTTGTTATGTATTTCAAAAAATACCATCTGACGAAAAATTCCAGTGTAACAAAAGTTCATTAATAAACTAAAAGCCCATTTGGACACAAATGTTCAAAATTAGACTAAAAGTCCCATCAGATGAAACGTCATTGGGGTCAGTCAAGGGTCTGTCGTTTTTTTTGAAGTAAAACTTATTACTAGCAGAATCGTTGATTTATAGAAGCCATACCTTTGGTAGACAAGCTTTTCGGAGAGACATAGAGTGACATATTTAAAGAAGTTATATGGACAGAAATACTTACCACATTCAAGGTAACGATAAAGAAGGAGAGGATGAGAAGGTTTGCATAGGCCCATTCAAATTCTCTCTTCCCTTTAATTGCCTATAACTGATTCTGGATTATTCAGAATAGATTCCCGACTTTTGTTCTAGTATTTTTTTATCTAACGGACGCTTGGTCCAATTACACTTTTTGTTCAACGATTGCTTGATCTAACGGATTTTTAGTTCGATAGACTTACCCACAATAGTACTTTTGGCCCAACAGGACTTTTTGCCAAATGAAACTTTTTGTTTAATGGGGTTTTTTGTCCAATAAGACTTTCAAAATACCTATTTCAAACATTCGTTTTCAATTTTTTTTTATTGATAAGCTAAACTAACAACTGAAGAGGTAACTGCACTCGACGGGTTCCAAACATCAACCGACATTCAACAGATGATCAATGGGCAATAAAAGGGGCAATCTTTTAAACTACCAATAAGGGCCGTCGTTTAAGTTCATCGAATTATTACGTTTTAGTTGGACTAAAAGTTCTGTTATGTATTTTAAAAAATACCATTGGACTAAAAGTCCCATTGCAACAAACGTTCATTAATAAACCAAAAGTCTATTTGGACACAATGTTCAAAATTAGACTAAAAGTCCAATTAGATCAAACGTCATTGGGGTCAGTCAGGGGTCAGTCGTTGTTTTGGAGTGAAACTTATTTCTAGCAGAATCTTTGATTTATACAAACCATACCTTTGGTAGACAAAGCTTTTCGGAGTGACATAGGGTGACATATTTAAAGAAGTTGTAAGGGCGGAAATATTTACCAAACGTCAAAGTAAGGAAAAAGAAGGAATATATATAAGAAGGGTTGGATAGACCTTTTCAAATTATCTCCTTCCCTTTAATTGCCTATAACTGATTCTGAATTATTAGAATAGATTCCCGACTTTTGTTCTAGCGATTTTTTTGTCTAACGGAAGTTTGGTCCAATTACACTTTTTGTTCAACGGATTTTTGATCTAACGGGATTTTTGGTCCAATAGACTTACGTACAATGGTACGTTTGGAACAACAGGACTTTTTGTCTAACGACGCTTGTTATCCAATGGGACTTTTTGTCTAATTGGATCTTCACAATAGCTATGTCAAACAATATTTTTCAATGTTTTTATTGATAAGCTAAACTAACAACTAAAACGGTAACTGCATTCGACGGGGGCTAAACGTCAACCGACGTTCAACAAATGACCAACGCATAATAAAAGAGGCAATCTTTTAAACTACCAATAAGGGCCGTCGTTTAAGTTCATCGGATTATTACGTTTTAGTTGGACTAAAAGTTCTGTTATGTGTTTTAAAAAATACCATTGGACTAAAAGTCCCATTGCAACAAACGTTCATTAATAAACCAAAAGTCTATTTGGACAAAATGTCCAAAATTAGACTAAAAGTCCTATTAGATTAAACGTCATTTTAGAGTAAAATAATAATAATAAGCAACTAGCATAATAACTAGCAAAATCTTTGATTTATACAAGCCATACCTTTGGCAGACAAAACTTTTCGGGGTGCCATAGTCACATATTTAAAGAAGTTATAAGGACGGAAATATTTAACACACGTCAAAGTAAACAAAAGGAGACGATAAGAAGGGTTGCATAGACCTTCTCAAATGTAATTCATCTATCTAATAGCCTATAACTGTTGATTTTCTATTTTCTCCTGTTGTCTCGTTTGTATACGACTTGTTATAGTAATACATAATAGTTGGGGTCGCGTATCGCACTCTGGTTGGAGACTTGTACCTTGATTTTGTCACCATACAGCAATATCCATATACGACAAACAAGCAACGTGACATCTCTTACAAGCATTAACATAACTGCACCTACCAGGCTTTTTTGGGCAGGAGCTACTAATATTAATTACGATTGTCTTGTGAGGAGATTTGCGATACTCCCCCCTCTAATCAATCTGCTGGAATCTTGCACCATATCGTCCTGTGGCTTCCGTCTAATTCCTTCGCCTAATTTTCTTTCTGTTCTGTTGGTGTTAATATATTTAATTTTCTGGTGTTATAATACACATGAGTTTAAAATTCCAAAGGCACCTTTGGATGGAGTTACTTTTTGCTCTTACTATAGTTAAATACTACACGATTATATTAATAAATATTAAATAAATACCAAATCTTACGACACAAACTATAGTTTCTTGAAAATAATTTAATAATACAAACAACATGGATGGTTTCGTACAACAAGATCTACAAGCCAGTTATTAAAGAAAGTTTTGTAGGGAACAAGTGAACTTTTAGCGAGTTTCTTCTAAAAAACTTATTTTTAAATAAACAAAAAAGTAAAGGTACTGTTAGAGAAATTTCTTATTTCTTAAAGTATTTCTTGAAAAAGTTATAATAAGCTTTCACTTTCCTCACCATGTTGTGTTTCCACTTTATTAAGTTTGTGTGCTTTGCATTCTTCAAAGTTTAGGTAACTGCTAGTTAAGCTATTAGAATGCTTATCGTTATTATTATCTTTTTACATGGTAAGTAATGTTATATCTTTAAAAATATACTTACAATTAGGTTTATTCAAGTGTACATTTCTTTGATTACCTCTAAAAAGTCATAATGCAGCAGCCTTCCAAAATATCTTTTATCCTGAATTTCTCATGCATCTGTGATTAAAATTGACGGTAGAGCCAATGAACAAAAAGGTTATGCCAATACAAAAGCAGGAAGAAGAACATGAGAAAGAAAAAGAAATACAAAAGTTAGAAAGAGAAAAAGAAGAAGTTAATGACAAACACGAGTTACCATTTATAAATATTGGTTTTGATAATAAATATTATAAAACTTTGATAAATACGGAGTCCGAAATATCTCTTATAAATGAAGATTTAATAAATAATAATATGAAAATATTTAAAGATAAAATTGTTAGGGTAAATAAAACTGAAGTTATCGCTGCTACCAATAAGAAGATTGATGTTATTAATAAATTAGTTCACATGGAGGTGAAGCTGGGGGATAAAATTTATCAAACACAATGGTATTTGGTTCCGAAGTTATCAATTGATTTAATTATGGGTATGTATCTTATAGATGAGTTAAAGATTATTATTAGTGCAGAAGAAAAATGTATTAATGTCCATGGTGACAAGATTGATTGGTTGACACGAAATAATGTACCAAAGAGTATAACAAATATGTGCAACCAAATAAGTGGAAAAGAATTATTAATAGAGGAACAAATCGGAAACCAAGTCAAATCATACAAAAAGCAAATAAGCAAAATTATTGAAGGGAATATTCAATTAATAAATGATGAACCCAGCATAGCACAAAAATATGAACATAAATTAGAATTGATAGATCAAGAACCTTATAAGGTAAAGATATACCCTATTCCATTTGCACATCGTGAGCAGGAAAAACAAGAGATATCCGTTATGCTAGAAAATAATATTATCGAAAGATCAAAAACGTGTTATGTCAACCCGATTATCGTTGTGAAGAAACGTGATGAATCAATAAGACTTTGTCTGGACGCTAGGAAGTTAAATACAAAAACAAAGCCTAAATTTGAAAGTCCACAGAATTTGGACATTATTTTATTTAAAGTCTGGAACAAGAAGGTGCCTTCAAAAGTGAATTTAGAACGATACGTTAAAGAAATATTTAAACAATTTCAACTATCATTCAGAATAGTTAGGAAATTTGGGGACACAAATTATGAATTAGCATATCTAGATAGCAATAATATTAGGGGCAGATTTCATGTATCAATGATTTATCCATATAATGTCCCACGTGAATAAAAATTTTCACTGTTGAAATAAAAATAAAATTTATAAAAATTGTTCCAATTTCCAAAATTCTATTCTTCTTGGGGGATTATTGCAGTGATATCAAATCACTGTATTGATAATTTAATCAACGACCGAACAGAAACGTTAATACAGATATATTTATATCGGATTTAAAATTAAAAGTGGGACATGCTATGTCTTGGGCATAATAAATATAAAGGCTATAGATAGGACCACAGTTAGGTTCATTAATACTTAAATTAAAACTTAAGAATAAAGACTTCATGAAAACTTAACCTAGCTCTCATGCATAAGAATAAATAGGTTCCATTTTCAGAAAAAGGAAGTCATTTAGTTAGATTGCTTGATTATAATCATGTTTATGCAACCCATGTTACATTTGGGACGGTTTCCCACTTGTTAGGAAGAAGTAATTTCCATATTAAAATTTACAAATTACGATGTTAAATGTAAGATAGATTTTTCTATATTCCAGGAGACCAGCTCAGTTTCACATTGTTAATTAGCTGAAAATAGATTAATTAGGTCAATTTTATTATGACTGATACTATACAATTAATCTTTGAATTTGTTTACAAGATTTCTGATCACTACAATTAATGAAGGTTTTAAATCATGTCGTTCGTGTTGATTTGACTCTTATAGACTTTTATCCTGCTTTTTCTCATCAGCTCATAAGCTGGCATTTGTATAAGCATCAATTGACTTATTTACTGTAGTTCGTACTGTAAAAATCACGTTTATATTAAATTGTAAAGATGTCTCTATGGATAAACAAATTGTATTACTTATATCATGTATTCCTGTAACTAGCTTGTAAAGGATGAACATTGATTTGTAGAATTTTATATGTAATTAGATCGTAACGAGTCTTGTACATTGTCAAACGTTTTCCTCGAATATCTTCGTTACAATACATTTTGAGACTATGAATGTATTATACTTTATTGATCTTCGTTTTAAGGGCTACAATCCTATAATAACAGAATTAGGATTAGTGATCATCTATATCAGCTGTTCCGGATTAGTGACGTCACAAGCTTGCTCGATTTTCTGTTGTTTTGAAAAAGTGACATAGTTTTCTTTTGTTCTGGCAGAAACTATATAAGCTGGGGCAAATTGTAACAAAATCAGTCGATAAAACGTAGAAGGCAGAAGCTATGCCCGGCTCCGGATAAAATATATCTGTAATTTGAGGTTAGATAGTTAATCATATGTTTTGACGCAAATGTCATTGTATAAATAAAGTTTAAAAAGAAATTAAAGTGTTACCTGAACGTTTTCTTAAAAGGATTAAAAGAAGATTTAATTATCGTGCAACAATTATTAAAAGTGAATGTGATTGTTTTAAATAAATTCTAATTGAATTTATTTTTTGATATCGATCTACGTATCGATATTCATAAACAAGGAATCAGCTGACAGGTTCTGTTACAGTGTTACCACTAAAAGGATTTTTATATAAAAGGGAACCATTTTATAACGTACCAGGTTGGTTAAAATAAATGATCATTGTTATGTTTATAAACAATAATTAATTTATTGTTATAAGTTCATCCTCAAATATAAAATTATTTGGTTTAGTTTATTAAGTTCTTTTCAGAATTTATTTGATTTCAGTTAAATAAAACAATAAAATTTCTTTTAAAAAGAATTTATTATTACTTGACAAATTTTTATTTATAAACAAATTTTATTTGTGTGGGTTTGTTCAAACGAATAACAGTACTGATCCTATGTCAGATCACTACGATTATTTATAACGTTTGAGCAAACCTGAGAATTTATTTCTCATTTACCAATTGTATTTTCTTGAATAACATTTTTTTATTTTCATTTTGACGTTCTTTTTGGATTTTTATTTTTGTTTGTTAAATAAAGTTTTTGTGTTTTCAATTTTACATATGTGTTTAATTGATGTTAATACAAGCATCCAGCGTTCTTTTCTCTTAAATTCAAAATTTAGCAGCAGTTGTCCAGCTTGCAGGAGCTTTAGTGCTTACGATTTAAGTTTTTCGTTCTTTCCAGGCATAAAAGTAAATAAGAGTCTCGTAATTCAAATAACTTATGCTTTACTGAGCAAACCTGAGCTAGCTGAGAGGAATGAAGAAGAATATAGCGTTGGTAGTGTAGTAACTAGCGTGCTGGTCTCGCAGCCAAGCGGCTCGAGATTGACTCCCGGTGCCTGCAAATCTGGTTAAGGTTTTCTGCAGTTTTTCCTTAGCTGTGACATAAATGTGGGATTTGCGCTATAACATCTCTAAGTCGGCGGCAGCTGCACGATGGACCTGCAACATACTAGTAATAATAATAATCGCCCCTCCTTTCCGCACAAGCTTCATAGCTTCTGGACCTGGTTTCCAGGTTATGGGTTGTAGTCGTAATTATAATACACTAAGATGACGCGCCTGGGGAAATAAATAAAAAAGAATATTTAACAGTAGTGCACTCTAGCAAATTAGCTACTAGGGACGCAAGAGACCCGTTATTAAGGTTAGAGTATACAAATATTAGTTGGGTTAGAGCAGTAGAATAACTTTTAGGTTAGATTTTAGTGGAGTTTAGTTAGGTTTAGAAGAAGTTAATAAACAATCCAAGATTGATAAATAAAAAATAAACAAGTATTACTTCTAAATGTTAATTTTCATGTATAACATGAATTTTAAAATCTTTGACTTCAACAGTTGTTCATGCACTACAAATAATCATGTTCTCATTAAATATACTTAAAATTCTAAAAGTTGATAACGTTATTCTTAAGCTTAAATACAAACACATAATACAGTAACCATTTAAAATAAATCTCTTCAATGCAAATCAAAATACATTCGAAGCTTCTTCGAAGTCTAGGCTTCGTATCCTGCCATCAATAATGTTTGTAACTTTCAATATCTTCACATTCAGTTTTTGTTCCGTATTTGCAGTTTCTCAATATAAATCAAGTAATTGAATTATTTATAAATCCAACTCTTATCAAGACTGGTTTAAAATTTCTTTAGTAAGTTTACCGGGAATATTTATATGTGTAAACACTCTGCAGTTTAGTAGCTAATAGTTTATCAATTATCATCATAACTTATGTAAAAAGATAATATATTGACTTAAAACACTTTTATTTTATTCATTACAACTGATAATAAAACCACCCATTATTTTCAATTATGTATTTTGTTTCATCATACAACTAATGAGATGTTTATATCAGTATACTAGAGAAAGAAGTTTTTAAATTAGCCAAAAGTTTAGACAATGAAATCGTTATTCAAATTTTAAAACGTACAGCGTACTTGCCAAAGTTTTAAAAATAGATAATAGTTTGAGTACTTTTAATTTTGCCCTAAATTATAGTTTTTGAATATTTGCGGTAAGAATACACCAATGGCGATTGAATATTTTCAACTTCATATTAGTCTGGAAAGAATGTTGTAAAAGTTGCTTATTTTTGAATTGAAAAGTTGTTTTAAAGCTTGACGGTAAAATACGAAAGTAAAGTCAATTCCGTAGATTAAAGTATTTAATCTGCTTGCTAGAATATTTATAAATTGGTAATAGTAAAAACATTTTAATTAATTTAAATTTTAAAATTAGTGCTATAATATTTAAATTTCGCAGGTATTATATTAAAAATTCAAAATAGTTACTCGGTCAGTAGTTTGCTTATAAATATTTTAATAATGCTATGACGTCATGGAAAACCTGATCAAAGTGTAAAGTACTAGCAATTAGCAATTAAGCAACTATTATTAGACTATGATATCTTCTTCAAAGGTAGCTGTTGTTAGCTACCTCTACGTCAACAGGTCTCGTAAAGACGATGGCTCTGCAATCACTGTCATTCCCAGCATCCATCATCTCATCTCAGTAGCCTAGTAGTAGCCAACCGACTAACCTCATACAACCCAAGAAAAGAAAAACGCAAATCTCTGTATAATCTTATTTAAATACACTTTGAAAAGTATTTTGTCTGTCGAGTCAGCGATCCAGCTTTAGCGAACGAACTACCTTTAACCTTTTAGCAAAAGTCCACACCCTGAGATTACGTTCAATTCTGTATGATTGGTATCAGAATCCCAAATTCTGACCGTGATCACCCTGAATCTTTCGTGATGGCCCTTTCTATGACCCGATTGTGAAATCAACTCAGAATCGATCTGAATCTGTATACCTGTTTATGAAATGCGGTTTTAGAGTTAAGATCTTGTGTTTGATGTATATGCTTCTAAGTAATTGATATTATAATGAAACTGTGTTGTTTCTGGATATAGTCCCGTAATATCATATCACTTTTTTTAAGTTAACCTTCCAAACACATCATAAGATGCACCTGATGAGGCCACGGAGGATTTGCTTACAACTTAACTATGTAATAATAATAATTGGAATTTTCATCTTCCTAACAGCAATAAATCTTATCTGGAATATGAAGTTACTTGTGCCTTAGCAAAGTATTTATTGTATTAAATTTTTCAGATAATGCAGTTTTTGTAGTCTTCCTTCTGATAATTATTTTCCACGTGGAATTGGATTTTTCCCATTTGTGTTTTTACTTACTTCAGATGAATTCAAGCTAGAGTGGTTCTAGTTTGTCGTCCTACCATAAGTGATTGTTTTTGTTAAGAGATTGTAAAGTATATTCTTTTAATTAAACAAAAATCCATGTACCTGTTAATTAAATACTCGTCTCAATATAGATATTTTCTTTGTCCAGTTTTTGTTGCAATGTAGAGAAAAAAAATAAAAACCTTTTAATTCAAGGATTATTGATTGTTTTATTACAAATTAAAGAGAATTTTAAAGTGGGATATCGTTAATATTTGAGTATTGTTCGGATTTTTCTGAAAATGCGCTGCATTGACTAATATAAAATAAAACTACAATAAAACAATATTTTAAATGTATCACAAAAAATATTTGAGAATATTATTCGAATATTTTATATTCATATGGATGGTATTGCATTGATGTAAGTTTATACATCGTTTCAACTTAGAAGTAAACAATGACTTCACATTTTTGTTTGGTTTCATCTTGAATAAACAATAATAATGTGCTGTGACTGAAAAACGATCCCTTTTACTAATTTTTGTATGTGGAATAAAAATTCGGATACCGGATGAAATTCAGATATTGGAAAAAATTTGAATGTCAGATAAAATTTCGGATAAATGTCGGATAAAGCTTAAATATTGGATAAAAATTAGGATATTTAATAAAATCTTGATTTCGGATAAGAAATGGATATGGAATAAAAATTATGAAATCGGATAAAATTGAGATGTCGGGTAAAATTCGGATGTTGCCCACAAAATTTGGATGTCGAATAAAATTCGAATACCGGATGGCAATCGGATATCGAATAAAAACTCGGATACCGGATAAAATTCGTATATCGAGCAGAAACCGAATGTCGCATAAAAATCGGATGACGGCTAAAAAATGTCTGATAAGATCCAAATCCGTGCCCGAAACCCATTCAAAAGGGTTTCCGATCACATTCGGATAAAGTTGTTTGGCAACACGTCTGCTATAAATCTCTGAAACTTCCAAAACAGAATAATACGACGTTGTAGAGTACAGTTATTCTGCACGGTTGCGGTTATTAGGTTGCGGAGTGTGGTTATTCGATTCTGTGCGGTTTTATAGTTTTAAAAACTTAACCCAAACGCTTAGTTCATATACATTGAAATAGTCAGAATTTTAGGGATATTAGGATCGGATGCTCATTAGGTCGGATATAGATTGAACCGAATATATTCGAATATGCGAATATCTGAAAATATCCGATTAATCGTAAGTTATCAGTTTATCCGAAACTTAGTTGATTACCGAAAGTTAGTCGATTATCGGAAACTCATCCGATTATCCAAAGGTTATCTTTTATCCGGAAGTTATCCGAATATATGAAAGTTATCCGATTATTCCAAAGGTATCACGCGAAAAAGTATTTAAAAATATTGTTTCAGCTTTATATTTAATTCATATAAATGGTAATGAGGATATTAGAATCGGATACAGATTGGATCGGATATATTCGAATATATGAGTACCTGAAAATATTCGATTATTCGAAAGTTATCCGTTTATTCGAAAGTTATTTGATTACTGAAGGTTACCCGATTCCCCGAAAGTTAGTCGATTATCGGAAACACATCCGATTATCCGAAGGTTATCTTTTATCTGGAAGTTATCCGAATATTGGTAAGTGATCACTCCAAAAATGGCATCTTTATAAAATTAAGAGGTAAACAACGACTTCACAATTTTATTTGGTTGCATCTTTAATTAAATAATAATTCTGTGCTGCAAGTGAGAAACGATGCATAAAACGTGGGAAACACAGACTCAGAAAGAACTACAAATGAAATAGATACATACACGTTACTGGGATAAAAAGGATGTCGGATAAAATTCCGATTTTGGTTAAAAACGCATATAGAATAAAAATTAAGAAATCGGATAATATTCGGATATTGAGTCGATCAAATGTCGCATGAAAATCGGATTCGGATAAAGTGTTTTTGTAACACCTCTACTGAAACTCCCAAAACAGAATATTACGACATAGTAAAGTACGATTACGATTCTATGAAGTTTTATAGTTTTAATTGCTAATCTGAACATTCCAAAATTGGATGTTTCAAAATTTCAAATATAACCGAAATTCTTAGTCTGTGTAAGTAAACTGGAATATTTTACTGAAAATTTTATAAATCTACACCTCTACAACTCTGAATAAACTTTGAATATAATGAAAATTTAGATTTTTAAATTTCAAAATTAAAAATACTAAAATTAGAACGTAAATTAGAGTTTTTTTTGTTTATTGTTTCCAGCCTTATTTTGTGGAACTCCATAATCATGAAATAAATAAAGATTATTAAAAGTTTCACAGTTTTATTAAAATATAACCTGACAATATTGTTTCCACAGCTATGCTGTCATTATCAAATTAATTAATTTTGGCCGTTGAATGCGAAACTATACTTAAGAAAGATCATAATAACTATGCAAAATTCCAAATTTCGAATTTTTTAAAAGAGATGTCTTTGAAACAGGACAAAATGTACAACACATCTAACATATCACTTCTTCAATCTATAAAACAGAAAATCACAGAACAATCTAATTTATGTTAAAGCAGATAAGGGTAACACTTTGGTAATTCTTTCAAAAGATATTTACATACAAAAAGTCAATGAATTTATTAATAAAGAAAATTTAGAAACTTTGAACAAAAACCCAACCACAAAATTCCCAAAAGAAATAAAACAAGGTTTAGAACTGCAATATCTGCTTTTCAGAATTAGAAAAGCAACATATAATTAATAGAAACCCACAAATACCTAAACTATATGGATTAGTCAAGACCCACAAACAGAATATGCCAATAAGCCCAGTTGTATCATACATCAATGCACCTAATCACATTTTATCCAAAAAACTGAACCAGATTATTAACACGATAGGTTACAAATCGAAATACTCTGTTAGAAATTCATTAGAATTAGTAGATAAGCTGCAAAACATACATCTTCCACCACATTCAAAACTTGTTAGTTTTGATATTTGCAACATGTTCTCCAGAATACCCCCACAAGAATGTATTCCTTTATTAGATAGTTTCTTGATCAATAGTAATATAGAATTAGTTAAAAGGTTAGAGTTAATTCAATTATTTGACCTTTGTATAAGTCAAAATTATTTCACTTTTAATAACATAATTTATTTACAAAAGGATGGTTTACCTATGGGTAATTCTCTAAGTCCTCTATTAGCTAACATATTTATGGACAAGTTTGAAGATCGAATATTTGAATTAAACCTCTCTAAACACATTATCTTCTGGTTTCGTTATGTTGATGACATTTTAGCTTGTTTTGACAGTTCTTTTGAGGTTATCAATGAATTTTTAATTCTTATAAACAATATCCACCCTAATATAAAATTTACACTAGAAACAGAACAAAACAGGGCTATAAACTTTCTAGACTTAAATATCAAGATTAACGCAGACAATCTATTTGAATTTTCCATATACAGAAAACCAACACAAACAGACATAACAATACCAAATGAATCTTGTCACCACAATACACATAAAATAGCAGCATACAGATCATTAGTACACAGAGCTTTAACTATTCCACTAACAAAATCAGATTTTAGCAAAGAGATATCAACCATTAAACAACTAGCACATGCAAATCATTACAATCCGAACATGATTGACACTTTAATTAAACAAAAAGATTATAGGTTAGCTATCAAAAGAATATATCCCATTGACAATCAAACAGAAGACACAAATTACATATCTATACCATATTTTGGCAAAATATCAGAAAAAATTGTACATATACTAAGAAAAACCGACAATTATAAAATAACATTTAAAACCAACACTAACACTTTTTCATTTTTATTTAATGCTAAAGACAGAACACATGATATCATGAAATCGGGCATTTACCGTTTAAATTGTTCTTTTTGTAGTTCGGTATATATTGAACAAACACTTCGAAATTTTGACATAAGATATAAAGAACACGTACGTCATTACAAAAATAAACATCCTGAAAAATCGAATTACGCCAAACTCCACAGGCACTCCACTGCTTCTGAAGATTCAAGTTGTCATATGCATATACTCCTATTTGGAACTCGACAGTTAAAGTTAAAGATTAGTCAAGGACTGGGGATAAAGGCTACCGGATCTTCTGGATCGATTAGTTTTCTTCTCAGTCAATAAAGCTTCGATTTCCGCTAACGATAACCGGAAAATGTTTTTAAAATATATAAGATGTTCCATTTGAAATCATAAAGTTACCCTATCCGCGAAAATATGCTATGTCATTTCCGGTTCAACCGGAAGCGGACAGAGAAAGACGGATATTCAGAAAAAAACCTTTAAAAAATAAGAAGAGCACTGACAAACATCGCATTTAATTATCTCAATTATTTCAAAAGTTACATCAGTTTATAAAGAGTCAAAATATAAGGGGCCACACGGTATATTCAAGGGGATTTGGCAAAACTTTGGTACCCTTCAATATTTCCGAAATAATTATCGAAAATCTTAGGTTAAATTTGAAGACATCAGTTTTTGGCTGCCAATACAACAGTCTTAGAACACCTTCCACATGACCTTGTTTTTCCAGCACCAGCAACGTAGCAGGAGTTCTTCTCTTATACTGGATATCTATTATACCGCAACCTTGGTATTGGCTTTTTCGACTCGGATTATTAACTGCTTCTGGGTAGTTTTGTCTCCATTCTAAGGCGTTGGTGTCAAGTCAAAACAAGTCGCCGTTTATCCGGTTTGGACCGATTCGAAGCAGCAACACGTGGATTCTTTCAGTTTATGTCGGTAAGGTCGTATGTCGTAAAGCTTACTCTCTGCACTGGGAACCACAGTCCGGGCATATTCGTAAGTTGGTACTGATTTCCAGATATTGATTCGATTCCATAAGACACTTGTTTCGAATGAGGCTGATAATCACTGACTCCGTTTGTCCATCTTAGACGAAAGGAATGACAGGTCCATCTAGTCTAAGTTTCCCAATCACATATCAGCATCTGTATCAGTTGCATGGCATAGCGCTATGAGTACTTGCCAAATGGTCTTTGTAGTTAAGTTACGTTGGCCCGGGTCAGAAGTTGGGTGGGTAATCCTATAGTGGTTGGAACATCCAACTGACTCTGGAATGCCGAGAATGAATGCCAAGATTTGATTAACGTGGTACACTTGCGTTAAGCTTAATGGCCACGACCCCCGTGGGGCCAGTGGATTGAGTTACGCTCAATTTGGCACTGACTTTTGCAAGAGCTACCAGTTCACGATGGTGGGAGCGAGGTTGCCCATCCAACCTCTACTAGCTCTCCAGGCTAGTGCCAGAATTACGTGCTAACCCATCGGGGTCCGCCTCCGATCACCCCTCTAACGTGCGGACCTTTACTGCCCGGACGAGTCCAACCTCAAGTGTGACTGGGACCCAGACCCTAGGACTGCCTAGGATTGAGCTACGTCGTCCTACCATAACTAACGCTTGGTGAGCCCCGATAGAGCCCCGTCCGAACTCTACCTAAAAGTAGAGACACGGCCTATACCAACTAGGAGGCGAGATTGTCCTCGAGTAAGAGGCTAATATACGTATTCTCATTAACTCCCCTTATAAGGTAATCTCCCGCGGTAGCCTTCTTGGGATCAGCCATACCTGTAATTCTTGAGTCACGAGTGACTCAAGTCACAAATCCCTCGCAGAGTTGCCTCCACCACATCCATTCCACAGTATCGAAGTGATTACACCATGCGAAGTACCTGGCGAAACGGTCTTCACAAGAACAGCAATCAGGGGGTCGCTGTCGGAATAAACCTTGCTAGTATCTATCTCGTACTAGAATCCGGTTTTGGTTCTTGTACCATCCCCAAGCTAGAGCTTGGTGCGGGACGTCCATCGATACCAACTTGTCGGGCTTTTTTTTAGGTGTCCCTGCACATAGAAATTTTGCTTCCGCTTGGGCTTTTCATAAACAGGAGAAGAATCTTCCATTTTCTGGAATTTATTTTCACATTTCGACCGAAGTCGCACTTGGATACTGGGTGTAGCCATCAAGTTTATGACTGGACATGTTGTAGTACTGTCAATCTTTATTTTTCTTTTCACCTATAAAAGCAATAAGTTGCAATAAAGAATGTCTTCCTTTTTCAGTTTTTCGTCTGCTTGCGATTCGTCGGTCGATGTAACTGCAACTGCTTCAACTGAGATCTTTTTTTATGGCGCCGAAAAGCCTTGGAGATCAGGGCATAGACTTACAGGCTCGTATTTGTGTACCGGCCCCATTGTATCTTGTATAAATTTGTTATCTTGTAACATTTAAATTTTCACGTTTTCTTTCTTTCTCTTTCTTTTTCTTGTATCATGGCGAAATGTCCAATTAATGTTAATTTGTGGAAGCCTTTGGAATTCATTTATGATCATAGGATTTAGAAAATCCCGAGCGGCATGCCATGAAGAAGCCCATGGAACTTTCTTGCTTCTTGTTATAAAGTGTAAAGCTTCTTGAAAATGGATCCATGTTTATTATAAATAAGTAAGGTTAGTGGTCAGTTAATCTTAATTTATGAAGATCTAATAAAACTGTATTTTCCTTTTTAAAGCTGAGTTTGGCAATTGCATCAAATTAATCCAATTGCTCGAGTAACTAGGGAGACGATTGTCTTAATAATGGTTGCTATAGTTACTCGAGCAATCAGATTAGTTGGATGTAATTGTTGTGAATGTAACTTTTTGCAAGTCACCTGTCATTTTTTACTGCCAATACTGCCAACCGTCTTGATGTAATTTTCAGATTTAATGGTTAGTATTGTAGTACTTTTGTTGTATATATAGGGTTTTTGACATTTTTGTCGAGGTTAAAATAACTGTTGTAAATAATGAAGTTGGATACGTATTAAAATTAGTTGTAGTTGTGAGGTTGGTTACACTGTTTGACGAAATGTAACGTTATATTGGTTTCCTGTTTTTCAGTTTTTTTTATAAAACCATGGCTAGGAAAGTCTTATGATCAAGGCCGTGCAAATCATTTGCGCGGGAATTACAAATTATGATTTATCACTAGACGCAAGAGATGGTGCTGTTGTTTCTATTGGCGATAAAAACAGGTAGTAGAGATCTACTATACCTTTAACAATTGCTGACCGCGAAAAAACTTTGTTTTTGACAATGTCACTATATTATTACATTCTTTTATTGTATGGACATTTTAGTAGTGTTAGCCGTATAAAACTGCACTTGGTGGAGGTTTCATCTGGGTTTCTTTCAATAATAGTATAAAACATGTTAATACATGCACCGAAAAAAAGCACTTTATATACGAGTACCTTTATTTTAGTAACAATAATAATACCTGCACAGGTCAACGACTGCAAAGCATGTACTAATAGTATATTATATATCCAGGGACTAAAGTGCATCTTTTAATCCCGAATGTGAGTTTATTTTCCGAGCGTTAGCGAAGAAAATAAACACATGAGGGATTAAAAGGCACTTTAGTCCAGTGGTATATACGCTATTTTTTGCACGTCCTAAAGGACTTAATCGCAAAAATTCAAAATTTTGAAGATTTTTACCGAAAATTTCGTTACATGTCATTCTGACAATTTGAACTCTGCAAACGCCAAAATCACATAGTTTCAGGACAATAAATCCTAACATGTGCCGCGATTACTTTTTTTTGTTGTTTACTAGTTGTTGTTGTCATGGAAACACTTTACTCCCTCAGGGAGTAAAAGTGCTACTTTACTTCCTCTTTTGGGGGACTAAAGTAGAGCCTTATATATAGGACGTGCAAAAAATAATTTAAATATTAAAATTCTGATAGAAGCGTGCTATAATGTTCCATTAATTCAAGACTATTGATTGGCAGACAACTCATGTTTGAAATCAACCCATAAATTGGTACCCCCTCCCGAGGAATAATGTCGCGAATTAAAGATGATAAAAATCAGAGATAAACCGTGCCATAATTTTGGACTCATTAAAGATCAATCATTGGTATATTATAAACCATTTTTGAAATCATCCCCTAAACTGGTAAATTTGCTACCTTTATATATCATGTCCCAAAATTGAATACGTAAGAGTCCGAAGAAACTGTGCTGTAGTCTTGAACTAATTCAAGAGTATTTATTGTCTCGGAGGCAATTTTTGAAATCATTCCCTAAACTGTTACTCCCCATAAATAGTATTACAAAGTCAAGTAAAAATCTGAATAACCCAGTCATAAATATGGAATAATTAAAAATTATTATTTATTGGTGGATAACTCATTTTTGAAATCATTTCCTAAATTGGTAAACCACCCCTCAAGAGTTTATGTCGAAATTAACAGTGCCTATAAAATTTATTTAAACTAACCCATAATTCTGGACTAATTAAAGACCAATCGCTGACATATAATCCACGTTCGAAATCAACCCCTAAATAGAGAACTACCTTCATGAATAATGCAAAAAATTAAATCTGCTAATATCCAGGAAAACCCATAATTTTGGAATAATTAAATATCATTCAGTAGCATTATAATCGATTTCTGAAATCAATCCCAAATTAGAAAACTACCTCACATGAATAATGACAAAAGATTACATAAATTATAAAATTCAGGAAAACCCCACATCATAATTTTGCACTAATTAAAGACCAATCGTTGACATATAATCAGTTATTGAAATCAACCCTTAAATAGAGAACAACCCCACACGAATAATCTCTAGAAATTAAATAAGATAAATCCCGGGAAAAATCCCATGTCATAATTTTGGACTAATTAAAGACCAATCGCTGACATATAATCGATGTTCGAAATCAACCCTTAAATACAGAACTTGTAACATTGGGAGGCTGGATGGGCGTTTGGTGGGCCGCGATAGGGTGGTTGGTTGGGCGTCTGGTGGCGACACTTTGGGGGTATGCTCACTTTCTTTTTCCGAGTATATTTCCCGACCTCTTTTTCAAGGTCTTGTGTTCCTTCTCTGTCCTATACTCTTCCTGTCTGTTATTGTACTCTTTTGTGAATTGTTTGTTTCACTGTGCGTGAATGTCCTCTCTTCGCCTTTTTACTTTTCCACTTTTCTATCCTCTATCTTCTTTCTACTCTTCACTTTCCTTTCGTTGCTCTGGGTGCCTTTACACACTCTAGAGTAACATCTAGCCGAAGTTAGCTGGTGAGGTAGTCCAACTTCTATATATTTTGTTATTTTTTTGTAATCGGCGACTCTCGGGTTGTCGCGTGGTTGGATGCCCCACGTTAAAAAGTTGGTTCCTTGCTAAGAAAGAATTGCCATGTGCTCTTCTTTCGCAGCAAGAGGAGTTGCGCTACTTTCCACTAACCTCTCGAGCTTCTTTAGTTCACCTGATCCGTGATGTAGAGGGTTAACTTCTTCCCTCTGCCTTGTGATTTTTGGGGGGAGCCCCCGCAAGGTGCCAAAAAGACCTGTCCTTGTCTTTTGTGTTGTATTTGTTTCCTCAGGGTTTTGGGAGGTTTTGAATTTGTTGGGGTTGGGTTTGGTTTTCACTGGGGTTTGTTTTTTGTGGGATGGGTCAACTGGTTAAGATCTGTTGGTAATCAGGTTTGATTTACCTAGAGCCTTTGAAGGTACATTGCTATTGATTGTGTTTTGAGCCAATTTTGTGCTATAACGGGCGACGCGTGCTACGTTATCAGCTGCGACCGTGGTCAATATGGGATGTACTCTTCAATTGCTGTACACAGATTAACACTCTTCTGACAATCTTGACTGACTTACTAAAAGTTGTTTCTTTTAGTAAATCATGTTATGGTGGGTTGGTATTCTTTTTCAGGGTTCTTTTTACTTTTGCATTTGTTTACATTTATCTAGGCTTCACGGTTTACAGTTTCTTTTTAGCTTGGACCGATTTCCTGCTTTCCGTTTATCTTATATTACAGTTTTATGTTATTTAGCATTATTGAATTCCTTACTTCGGATTTGTTTAGCTTCCACTTAATATCTAGTTACTGATTTGTTATAGGGTGTATGTATGATTATTATTAGAGTTTTAAGGGCTCTCTTTGAATAGTAAAGCTTTTTAGCTGATTCGAATATTCAAAGAGCCTGAATGATTATGAGTATTCCTAAAGTCTGGTGGTTTTATGAATAATGTTTGAAGATATTGGTTATCTTCATGATGTGTAGAGAAGCTGGCTGGCTTCATTGGCTTATGATTAATAGCGTTGATTAGTTTTAGGGTAGTGTAGGATCAATCACGTGGTGGTTGATTACACTAAATTGATATCTACAATAAGAATTGTGTTTAGATTGTTATACACCCTGTATAGTGTGACAACTGTTTCAATTACATTTAATTGGTTGCTAATTATTAGGAATTTCAATTATTCTTGTTTTTACAAGTAGGTTTTCTATTTTGTTAAATTTATTCTTTTATTATTTTGCGTTTCTATAGATTTCTTAAACAATTTTATCTTCCTACAAATTCTTTTGGCGTTTTGCAATTTTGATAAATTCTGTATTTATCTGGGTTAACCTATTTTGCTGATTCGTTAAGATTGACATAACTATAGTTTTGATTTGCTTGTTGAAAATTCCCCCTCCTAATTGAGTTGGATTTTGGTTATTTTAAATTTATTTCTCGTTACTTGCTGTCAACTCTTGAAACGCAACACTGTTGTGTAGTGCTTACGAAAAGTAAGGTTAGTTGCAGTTTAAATAGTGTTTATTTTGTTTCCTAACCTATATCTTTTAGGTTTGGTGTTCTCTCATTTTACTCATTCGTTGAGGTCTGTTTATAGACGCTTTGTGATTAGAGGCTCCTTTATTTATAAAGGGTGAGTTTTGTTAAGATTCTATTTAAACTTCTACCTTAGGTCATTCACCTGTGTCTTATATTATCTTTTCCTTTTAGAGCTTTTAAGTAAGGCTGAGTGATCGAGCTTCTTCGTTTTCTAAGTTTGGCACAAATTTGAAGTCTGTATTATAAACAGGGAACAAACATTAAGTCTGGAATAATTAATTATTTGGAATACATAAGGAAAGTAGCGATTGGAACATGAATTCAACCATCCGTCAAACCAAGAATTTTCTATATTACTCCGCAGTATTTATTTTTTATATGAAACTCACAAGTAAGTCTTCATGATAACATATTTTCTTAGTGTTAAGAGATATACAAAAATAAAACCTTTTAAGGGTAATTTAGATTTATGTAATGCTTACCCTATTTATATTGTTAGTTGAAAATATTATTATCTTAGTATTGATAAGGTAATGAGTTTGTATTTTATTAAATTTATGCATGGTGTTTGTATTCAAAGAGTGTTGAAGGTATATGTGCCTTATATTATATATGTTTTGATTTTAATTCCAGCTGGAACCTAAATCGATATTTATATGTAAGATTGTTATATTATTATTCTTATATTAGGGTGTGAATCTTAAAATTAAGAGGGATATACTAGCTTTAAATAAAGAATTAGGGTGCGATTAGAAATTTACTGTTACTGTTTGTTTTTTTTTTAATGTTGGTTGAGTAATGAATATATGTTATCATATCTTATTTGGTTATTATGTTTTTTTTATTAAAGCCTACAACTAATAAAAGTCCTACGTTGAACCCATGGACCCAAGGCCGCCTCTCAGCTAGTCGGGGCATTGTAAATTTTTTTTTATTGTGAACTTTATGTCACAAACTACCTTCATGAATAATGCAAAAAAATTAAATCTGCTAATATCCAGGAAAACCCATAATTTTGGAATAATTAAAGATCATTCAGTAGCATTATAATCGATTTCTGAAATCAATCCCAAATTAGAAAACTACCTCCCATGAATAATCACAAAAGATTACATAAATTATAAAATTCAGGGAAACCCCACATCATAATTTTGTACTAATTAAAGACCAATCGTTGACATATAATCAGTTTTTGAAATCAACCCTTAAATAGAGAACTACCCCACACGAATAATCTCTAGAAATTAAATAAGATAAATCCCAGGAAAAATCCCATGTCAGAATTTTGGACTAATTAAAGTCCAATCGCTGACATATAATCGATGTTCGAAATCAACCCTTAAATAGAGAACTACCCCAATGAATAATGCAAAAAAATTAAATCTGCTGATAGTCAGGAAAACCCATCTCATAATTTTGGATTAATTAAAGACCATTCACTGGTATAATCTATGTTTGAAATCAACCCCAAATTAGAAAACTACCCCACATGAATAATGACAAAGGATTACATAAATTATAAAATTCAGGGAAACCCCATATCATAATTTTGCACTAATTAATGACCAATCGTTGACATATAATCAGGTTTTGAAATCAACCCCTAAATAGAGAACTACCCCACACGAATAATCTCTAGAAATTAAATAAGATAAATCCCAGGAAAAATCCCATGTCATAATTTTGGACTAATTAAAGTCCAATCGCTGACATATAATCGATGTTCGAAATCAACCCTTAAATAAAGAACTACCCCAATGAATAATGCAAAAAAATTAAATCTGCTGATAGTCAGGAAAACCCATCTCATAATTTTGTAATAATTAAAGACCATTCACTGGTATAATCTATGTTTGAAATCAACCCCAAATTAGAAAACTACCCCACATGAATAATGACAAAGGATTACATAAATTATAAAATTCAGGGAAACCCCATATCATAATTTTGCACTAATTAATGACCAATAGTTGACATATAATCAGTTTTTGAAATCAACCCCTAAATAGAGAACTACCCCACACGAATAATCTCAAGAAATTAAATAAGATATAACCCAGGAAAAACCCATGTCATAATTTTGGGCTAATTAAAGACCAATCGCTGACATATAATCCATGTTCGAAATCAACCCTTAAATAGAGAACTACCTTCATGAATAATGCAAAAAAATTAAATCTGCTAATATCCAGGAAAACCCATAATTTTGGAATAATTAAAGATCATTCAGTAGCATTATAATCGATTTTTTACATCAATCCCAAATTAGAAAACTACCCCACATGAATAATGTCAAAAGATTACATAAATTATAAAATTCAGGGAAACCCCACATCATAATTTTGCACTAATTAATGACCAATAGTTGACATATAATCAGTTTTTGAAATCAACCCCTAAATAGAGAACTACCCCACACGAATAATCTCAAGAAATTAAATAAGATATAACCCAGGAAAAACCCATGTCATAATTTTGGGCTAATTAAAGACCAATCGCTGACATATAATCCATGTTCGAAATCAACCCTTAAATAGAGAACTACCTTCATGAATAATGCAAAAAAATTAAATCTGCTAATATCCAGGAAAACCCATAATTTTGGAATAATTAAAGATCATTCAGTAGCATTATAATCGATTTTTTACATCAATCCCAAATTAGAAAACTACCCCACATGAATAATGTCAAAAGATTACATAAATTATAAAATTCAGGGAAACCCCACATCATAATTTTGCACTAATTAAAGACCAATCGTTGACATATAATCAGTTTTTGAAATCAACCCTTAAATAGAGAACTACCCCACACGAATAATCTCTAGAAATTAAATAAGATAAATCCCAGGAAAAATCCCATGTCATAATTTTGGACTAATTAAAGTCCAATCGCTGACATATAATCGATGTTCGAAATCAACCCTTAAATAAAGAACTACCCCAATGAATAATGCAAAAAAATTAAATCTGCTGATAGTCAGGAAAACCCATCTCATAATTTTGTAATAATTAAAGACCATTCACTGGTATAATCTATGTTTGAAATCAACCCCAAATTAGAAAACTACCCCACATGAATAATGACAAAGGATTACATAAATTATAAAATTCAGGGAAACCCCATATCATAATTTTGCACTAATTAATGACCAATAGTTGACATATAATCAGTTTTTGAAATCAACCCCTAAATAGAGAACTACCCCACACGAATAATCTCAAGAAATTAAATAAGATATAACCCAGGAAAAACCCACGTCATAATTTTGGGCTAATTAAAGACCAATCGCTGACATATAATCCATGTTCGAAATCAACCCTTAAATAGAGAAGTACCTTCATGAATAATGCAAAAAAATTAAATCTGCTAATATCCAGGAAAACCCAAAATTTTGGAATAATTAAAGATCATTCAGTAGCATTATAATCGATTTTTTACATCAATTCCAAATTAGAAAACTACCCCACATGAATAATGACAAAAGATTACATAAATTATAAAATTCAGGGAAACCCCATATCATAATTTTGCACTAATTAATGACCAATCGTTGACATATAATCAGTTTTTAAAAATCAACCCCTAAATAGAGAACTACCCCACACGAATAATCTCAAGAAATTAAATAAGATATAACCCAGGAAAAACCCATGTCATATTTTGGGCTAATTAAAGACCAATCGCTGACATATAATCGATGTTCGAAATCAACCCTTAAATAGAGAACTACCTTCATGAATAATGCAAAAAAAATTAAATCTGCTAATATCCAGGAAAACCCATAATTTTGGAATAATTAAAGATCATTCAGTAGCATTATAATCGATTTCTGAAATCAATCCCAAATTAGAAAACTACCTCACATGAATAATGACAAAACATTACATAAATTATAAAATTCAGGGAAACCCCACATCATAATTTTGCACTAATTAAAGACCAATCGTTGACATATAATCAGTTTTTGAAATCAACCCTTAAATAGAGAACTACCCCACACGAATAATCTCTAGAAATTAAATAAGATAAATCCCAGGAAAAAACCCAAGTCATAATCTTGGACTAATTAAAGACCAATCGCTGACATCTAATCGATGTTCAAAATCAACCCTTAAATAGCGAACTACTCCCACAAATATTGCCCAAAAAAAGTAAATCTGCTAATATTCAGGAAAACCCATCTCATATGAATAACCTACCTACCCCATATGAATAATGACAAAAGATTATATAAATTATAAAATTCAGGGAAACGCCATGTCATAATTTTATACTAATTAAAGATCAATTGTTGACAAATAATCAGTTTTTGAAATCAACCCCTAAATAGATAACTACCTCACACAAATAATCTCAAGCAATTAAATAAGATAAAATTCAGGAAAACCTATGTTATAATTTTTGACTAATTAAAGACCTTTCTCACCTTACACATATACGCAATACTATGAAGACTGACATATATCTCAATTTCGAAGTAAATCCGTAAATAGAAAACTACCCCCATGAATAATGCCAAAAAATTAAATATAAATTTAGGAAAACTCCATGTAATAATTTTGGACTAGTTATAGAAAATTCACTGACATACAATCACTTTTGGAAATCAACTCCAAAATAGAAAACTACCACACATGACTAATGGCCAAAAATTCAAATACAGTAACATCAGAAAAACACAAGACCCTAATTTATTCCAATTTAATTAATTAATGAAATTTTGGATTTTAGCTTTTTGGGCAATTCTGAACAACTTTTGTTAGTAAGATTTTACGATAAAAAATACCAATAATATAATTTTTTCTGTTTATTGTGGTATTGCAGGTTACTTTGCATTTGAAGGGGGCGAATGGTTTTTTGGTCACAAGTAGAATGTGTTCTATCTTAGAGGAATTTGGTTCAAATTAGATAAAAAATAAAAAAGATGTCAGAGTTGTGCCACGACACGCTGTAGAAAGCAAAGGTTATTATGGGCATCAGTAATTTTTGATCTTGCACTTTTGCAAGCCTCATCTTTGACGCTTGTTATGATGTTAATATTAACTCTATCCAAGACTACCTTGAAAACTCTAATATTAACACTTTCTCTAACCTCAAAATTCCAATGAATGTAAAATTGAATACCTGAATCGCACATGTTTGATTTGGGGAGTTCACAGCATTTCAACACTCCTCTACACACTTAGAACTTCTTTAAATACTGCACTCTTAATTTTTAATTATTTATTAAATTTTACACCCATACGTGCAAAATAAATGAAACAAAAGAAAAAAGAACATTTATTTTCCTCCAAACTTGGCCATTCTTTTTCCTGTTTGGAAAATTCCCAAACGATTGTTTTTCATGTTACCACAAAACCAAAAAATAAAAAAAAGATGAAGGGGAGAGACGCAAAAAAGCACAGGGGAGTTCTTTATTTTCGCGACATTATTTTCATTTTGTATCGCGTTTATTTACGGTTGCTGGTACTTTATTCAAAATGGTGTGCTCGTAAAAGTTTTTATGGACCGGAACGATGAAGTAAGTTTTGAAGAAGTGATATTTTTTTCATGTATTTTTTCTCTTCTTGCATAGGTGCTGTCAAGAGTGTGCCCGTACAGAAGGTGAACCCTGCGGGGGCGACCAAGGTTTCAGTGGGACCTGCGAACCAGGATTGTCTTGTCAACAGCCAGGTCCATCCCCCAGCGAGGGCATCTGCAGACCACTTATTTTCGACAACTTTCAGGATACGTGAACCAAATGGATTTCCAGGTAAGTTGTTTCTACTTTTTTTTGGGGAGAATTTTAAAACGGGGATAATCTCGTTTTTTAAAGAGGAAAGTCCTCAAAGTGAATAATAAATAAATCGGCGGCGCTTTTAACTTTAGTCTCATTCGTTTCCACGAAATTAAATAAATAATAAAAATAAAGTGCCGAAATCTCAGGAGGTTTAGCGTGTTCAATTTGGAGGCCACTTTGAGTGTGGTAGCCGGCAGCTCATTTAAACAATAGGTCGATGGGGAGCCTTTGCCCTGCCCTGCATTCTCTCTAGATGATGGCAAATCCCAGATTACTACGATTTGACAAAAGAAGGGTTCGGGAATGTCCTAGATTTTTCCCTGAGTTTTCGAATAAGAAATTGCTTTAAAATAATTTTCTAAGATTCAATTTTGTCCTCTTTTGGGGTCACCAATCCAACCAACTTAAAGAGATTTATCTAGAAGCGATCCCTTTTTAATTTCTTAAGGATTCAAAAAAATCTACTTTCACTCTTGTGATCCTTACTTGCCTTAGTAACAAAAGGATGATTAATATCAAAAGATGTTAAGTACAAAGAAAACGAAAACTTTTCAGGGTGGTTTCCACAATGCGAGCGTTCAAGTGTAAAATAGGATGTGAAGTTTCAATTGAACTTTAGTACTTTCACCTTGCAAGTCAGGTGTTTTCTTGCAACTGACATCTTTCTGTTTTGCACGAGTAAAATTTATTTTATACGTTGGTAACCATTTCTGTTTACATCCATCAGGTTAGATAAACTAAAACTTTAATCCAAAAAGCGTAGAGTCCATCCCTACAAAATTTTGCACTTCCTCTCCCCTACAAAAAAAGGCAAAACAAAAATAGCATCACCTGTTTAATCCGATTAAAATCATTGTTAACCCCAAAGCTCTTCCATCAAAAAAAGAGAATAGAAAGAGAGAGGAAAACACCAAATGGTAATAAAATTTAAATTTTCTGCATACTAGTAGGAAATAAAATCGCGATAGGCCGGTCGAAGGTTTACCTCGTGATGGTAGTATTATAACTGCAGATGGGGCCAGATAGGCCGGGGGATGAAAGGGATGTGTTTGGGGTTCTCGAAGCTTTAATCCTTACGCACGGCGGTCAGGACGTGGATCTTCCCCGCTTACCGGAACCATCTTCCGGATCCGGATACAGGAACAAGATGTAACCCGACCACAACACGAGAATAGCGTAACAATAATAACATCTTACTACATGCTTGCTAGCTAAATTTTAGTCTGAGGTAAGTTTGCGGTGTATTATTTTGCCGCCATCGCACGTTTATAAATTCTCTTCCACCCCTATGAATATTACATTTCCGGAAATTTTTCGAGCGCTTACGTTTTTGATTAAAATATTGCAGTTGCATCATTACTGGAAATGCACAAGTGAATGCTTTTAGATTAATTTGGAAACTCAAAATTAAATGTAATGGAAATATGGTTGAATAGAGGGAAATGTTTATTACTTTACATTCGTTTCATCTTAATGTAATCCTTCAAAAGGAAATAACCAAAAAAAGGAAGTTAGCTTTTACATTTGCATTTAACTCACGAATAACTTTTCCGTTTCTTGCGTCTTCTAGTAATTTTTTAACTAATTATCAGAAATGTATTAATAAATAAGTAAGTAACTCTAAGGGACAAGCAAATAATTTTTTGTTTAACAATATACTATTTGTTTATTTTTAAAATAATTAGTACTTTTTATTAAGTGCGACCTTAGTACTCAAATAAAAAATTTTTTTGACATGCAATTTGTGATCTTCAATTAAATCAAACTCAATTTTTTATTTGAGCACTAAGGGAGCACTTAAAAAGCACTATATTATTGAAAAAAAAAGTTAAATAAATAAACAAAAAACTTATTTTATACGCGAATTTAGTAGCACTAAATTATTTTCGATTTTATAAATTTTTTCAATTAATTTACATTAAAAAAATATATATGCTCTGATAACTTTGCTTTAAGCTAGCAAAATCTTTTTTAAACATTAAGCTCCCAATTTTTGATTTGGGCAATAAGACAGCACTTAGAAGCTCCATAATAATAAACAAAGAAATTGTTTCATTACGCGAATTTAGTAGCACTAAATTATTTTCGATTTCAGAAATTATTGCAATAAATTAGAAAAAAAAAATACTGTCTGCTAATTTTACTGTAAGCTAGCAAAATGTTTTTTTTTAAGTCAAGCTCCCAATTTTTTATTTAGGCTCTAAGGTAGCACTTAAAAAGCACTAAAGGCAAAGAAAGTTAAATTTAAATAAACAAAAAACTTATTTTATAAGCGAATTTAGTAGCACTAAATTATTTTCGAGTTCAGAAATTATTGCAATAAATAAGAAAAAAAATACTATATGTTCTGCTAATTTTACTGTAAGCTAGCAAAATGTTTTTTTTTAAGTCAAGCTCCCATTTTTTTATGTAGGCTCTAAGGTAGCACTTAAAAAGCACTAAAGGCAAAGAAAGTTAAATTTAAATAAACAAAAAACTTATTTTATAAGCGAATTTAGTAGCACTAAATTATTTTCGATTTTATAAATTTTTTCAATTAATTTACATTAAAAAAATATATATGCTCTGCTAACTTTGCTTTAAGCTAGCAAAATCTTTTTTAAACATTAAGCTCCCAATTTTTGATTTGGGCAATAAGACAGCACTTAAGAAGCTCCATAATAATAAACAAAGAAATTGTTTCATTACGCGAATTTAGTAGCACTAAATTATTTTCGAGTTCAGAAATTATTGCAATAAATTAGAAAAAAAAATACTATATGTTCTGCTAATTTTACTGTAAGCTAGCAAAATGTTTTTTTTTTAAGTCAAGCTCCCAATTTTTTATTTAGGCTCTAAGGTAGCACTTCAAAAGCACTAAAGGCAAAGAAAGTTAAATTTAGATAAACAAAAAACTTATTTTATAAGCGAATTTAGTAGCACTAAATTATTTTCGATTTTATAAATTTTTTCAATTAATTTACATTAAAAAAATATATATGCTCTGCTAACTTTGCTTTAAGCTAGCAAAATCTTTTTTAAACATTAAGCTCCCAATTTTTGATTTGGGCAATAAGACAGCACTTAAGAAGCTCCATAATAATAAACAAAGAAATTGTTTCATTACGCGAATTTATTAGCACTAAATTATTTGCGAGTTCAGAAATTATTGCAATAAATTAGAAAAAAAAAATACTGTATGTTCTGCTAATTTTACTGTAAGCTAGCAAAATGTTTTTTTTTTTAGTCAAGCTCCCACTTTTTTATGTAGGCTCTAAGGTAGCACTTAAAAAGCACTAAAGGCAAAGAAAGTTAAATTTAAATAAACAAAAAACTTATTTTATAAGCGAATTTAGTAGCACTAAATTATTTTCGATTTTATAAATTTTTTCTATTAATTTACATTAAAAAAATATATATGCTCTGCTAACTTTGCTTTAAGCTAGCAAAATCTTTTTTAAACATTAAGCTCCCAATTTTTGATTTGGGCAATAAGACAGCACTTAAGAAGCTCCATAATAATAAACAAAGAAATTGTTTCATTACGCGAATTTATTAGCACTAAATTATTTGCGAGTTCAGAAATTATTGCAATAAATTAGAAAAAAAAAATACTGTATGTTCTGCTAATTTTACTGTAAGCTAGCAAAATGTTTTTTTTTTTAGTCAAGCTCCCACTTTTTTATGTAGGCTCTAAGGTAGCACTTAAAAAGCACTAAAGGCAAAGAAAGTTAAATTTAAATAAACAAAAAACTTATTTTATAAGCGAATTTAGTAGCACTAAATTATTTTCGATTTTATAAATTTTTTCTATTAATTTACATTAAAAAAATATATATGCTCTGCTAACTTTGCTTTAAGCTAGCAAAATCTTTTTTAAACATTAAGCTCCCAATTTTTGATTTGGGCAATAAGACAGCACTTAAGAAGCTCCATAATAATAAACAAAGAAATTGTTTCATTACGCGAATTTAGTAGCACTAAATTATTTTCGAGTTCAGAAATTATTGCAATAAATTAGAAAAAAAAATACTATATGTTCTGCTAATTTTACTGTAAGCTAGCAAAATGTTTTTTTTTTAAGTCAAGCTCCCAATTTTTTATTTAGGCTCTAAGGTAGCACTTCAAAAGCACTAAAGGCAAAGAAAGTTAAATTTAGATAAACAAAAAACTTATTTTATAAGCGAATTTAGTAGCACTAAATTATTTTCGATTTTATAAATTTTTTCAATTAATTTACATTAAAAAAATATATATGCTCTGCTAACTTTGCTTTAAGCTAGCAAAATCTTTTTTAAACATTAAGCTCCCAATTTTTGATTTGGGCAATAAGACAGCACTTAAGAAGCTCCATAATAATAAACAAAGAAATTGTTTCATTACGCGAATTTATTAGCACTAAATTATTTGCGAGTTCAGAAATTATTGCAATAAATTAGAAAAAAAAAATACTGTATGTTCTGCTAATTTTACTGTAAGCTAGCAAAATGTTTTTTTTTTAAGTCAAGCTCCCACTTTTTTATGTAGGCTCTAAGGTAGCACTTAAAAAGCACTAAAGGCAAAGAAAGTTAAATTTAAATAAACAAAAAACTTATTTTATAAGCGAATTTAGTAGCACTAAATTATTTTCGATTTTATAAATTTTTTCTATTAATTTACATTAAAAAAATATATATGCTCTGCTAACTTTGCTTTAAGCTAGCAAAATCTTTTTTAAACATTAAGCTCCCAATTTTTGATTTGGGCAATAAGACAGCACTTAAGAAGCTCCATAATAATAAACAAAGAAATTGTTTCATTACGCGAATTTAGTAGCACTAAATTATTTTCGAGTTCAGAAATTATTGCAATAAATTAGAAAAAAAAATACTATATGTTCTGCTAATTTTACTGTAAGCTAGCAAAATGTTTTTTTTTTAAGTCAAGCTCCCAATTTTTTATTTAGGCTCTAAGGTAGCACTTCAAAAGCACTAAAGGCAAAGAAAGTTAAATTTAGATAAACAAAAAACTTATTTTATAAGCGAATTTAGTAGCACTAAATTATTTTCGATTTTATAAATTTTTTCAATTAATTTACATTAAAAAAATATATATGCTCTGCTAACTTTGCTTTAAGCTAGCAAAATCTTTTTTAAACATTAAGCTCCCAATTTTTGATTTGGGCAATAAGACAGCACTTAAGAAGCTCCATAATAATAAACAAAGAAATTGTTTCATTACGCGAATTTATTAGCACTAAATTATTTGCGAGTTCAGAAATTATTGCAATAAATTAGAAAAAAAAAATACTGTATGTTCTGCTAATTTTACTGTAAGCTAGCAAAATGTTTTTTTTTAAGTCAAGCTCCCACTTTTTTATGTAGGCTCTAAGGTAGCACTTAAAAAGCACTAAAGGCAAAGAAAGTTAAATTTAAATAAACAAAAAACTTATTTTATAAGCGAATTTAGTAGCACTAAATTATTTTCGATTTTATAAATTTTTTCTATTAATTTACATTAAAAAAATATATATGCTCTGCTAACTTTGCTTTAAGCTAGCAAAATCTTTTTTAAACATTAAGCTCCCAATTTTTGATTTGGGCAATAAGACAGCACTTAAGAAGCTCCATAATAATAAACAAAGAAATTGTTTCATTACGCGAATTTAGTAGCACTAAATTATTTTCGAGTTCAGAAATTATTGCAATAAATTAGAAAAAAAAATACTATATGTTCTGCTAATTTTACTGTAAGCTAGCAAAATGTTTTTTTTTTAAGTCAAGCTCCCAATTTTTTATTTAGGCTCTAAGGTAGCACTTCAAAAGCACTAAAGGCAAAGAAAGTTAAATTTAGATAAACAAAAAACTTATTTTATAAGCGAATTTAGTAGCACTAAATTATTTTCGATTTTATAAATTTTTTCAATTAATTTACATTAAAAAAATATATATGCTCTGCTAACTTTGCTTTAAGCTAGCAAAATCTTTTTTAAACATTAAGCTCCCAATTTTTGATTTGGGCAATAAGACAGCACTTAAGAAGCTCCATAATAATAAACAAAGAAATTGTTTCATTACGCGAATTTAGTAGCACTAAATTATTTTCGAGTTCAGAAATTATTGCAATAAATTAGAAAAAAAAATACTATATGTTCTGCTAATTTTACTGTAAGCTAGCAAAATGTTTTTTTTTTTAGTCAAGCTCCCAATTTTTTATTTAGGCTCTAAGGTAGCACTTCAAAAGCACTAAAGGCAAAGAAAGTTAAATTTAAATAAACAAAAAACTTATTTTATAAGCGAATTTAGTAGCACTAAATTATTTTCGAGTTCAGAAATTATTGCAATAAATAAGAAAAAAAATACTATATGTTCTGCTAATTTTACTGTAAGCTAGCAAAATGTTTTTTTTTTAAGTCAAGCTCCCAATTTTTTATTTAGGCTCTAAGGTAGCACTTCAAAAGCACTAAAGGCAAAGAAAGTTAAATTTAAATAAACAAAAAACTTATTTTATAAGCGAATTTAGTAGCACTAAATTATTTTCGATTTTATAAATTTTTTCAATTAATTTACATTAAAAAAATATATATGCTCTGCTTACTTTGCTTTAAGCTAGCAAAATGTTTTTTAAACATTAATCTCCCAATTTTTGATTTGGGCAATAAGACAGTACTTAAAAAGCTTCATAATAATAAATTAATTCATAATAATAAAAAAAGAAATTGTTTCATTACGCGAATATTAGCACTAAATTAGCATTAAATTATTTTGGAGTTTATAAATTCTTTCAATAATTTACATTAAAAAAATGTACTATATGTTCTGCTAACTTTACTTTAAGCTAGCAAAATGTTTTCTATTAAAAACAGTCAAGCCCGCAATTTTTTATTTAGGCACTAAGGTAGCACTTAAAAAGCACTAAAAGCAAAAGAAGTGAAATTTAAATAAACAAAAAATTTATTTTATACGCGAATTTAGAAGCACTAAATTAGCACTAAGTTATTTACTAGTTTATAGTTGTTTTCAATTAATTTACATTAAAAAAATATATATGCTTTGCTAACATTGCTTTAAGCTAGCAAAATGTTTTTTTAAACGTAAAGCTCCCAATTTTTGATTTGGGCAATAAGGTAACACTTGAAAAGCTCGATAATAATAAACAAAGAAATTGTTTTATTACTCGAATTTAGTAGCACTAAATTATTTTCGAGTTTAGAAATGATTACAATAATTTACCTTAAAAAAATATATTATACTTTACCTTAAGCTAGCAAAATGTTTTCTTTTAAAAAAGTCAAGCTCTCAATTTTTTATTTATGCACTAAGGTAATGCTTCAAAAACACTAAAAGCAAAACAAGTGAAATTTAAATAAACAAAAAATTTATTTTATACGCGAATTTAGAAGCACTAAATTAGCACTAAGTTATTTATGAGTTTATAAATTCTTTCAATTAATTTACATTAAAAAAATATATATGCTTCGCTAACTTTGCTTTAAGCTAGCAAAATGTTTTTTTAAACGTAAAGCTCCCAATTTCTTATTTGGGTAATAAGGTAACACTTGAAAAGCTCTTTAATAATAAACAAATAAATTGTTTTATTACGCGAATTTAGTAGCACTAAATTATTTTCGAGTTCATAAATTATTACAATAATTTACATTAAAAAAATATACTATATGTTCTGCTAACTTTACCTTAAGCTAGCAAAATGTTTTTTCTTAAACGTTAAGCTCCCAATCGTTGATTTGGGCAAGAAGATAGCACTTGGAAAGCTCCATAATAATAAACAAAGAAATTGTTTTATTACGCGAACTTAGTAGCACTAAATTATTTTCGAGGTCATAAATTATTACAATAATTTACATAAAAAAATATACAATATCTTCTGCTAACTTTACTTTAAGCTAGCAAAATGTTTTCTATTAAAAAAGTCAAGCTCCCAATTTTTTAGTTAGGCACTAAGGTAGCTCTTAAAAAGCACTAAAACAAAAAAATTTAAATTTAAATAAACAAAAAATTTATTTTATACGCGAATTTAGAAGCACTAAATTAGCACTAAGTTATTTATGAGTTTATAAATTCTTTCAATTAATTTACATTAAAAAATATATATGCTTCGCTAACTTTGCTTTAAACTAGCAAAATGTTTTTTTAAACGTAAAGCTCCCAATTTCTTATTTGGGTAATAAGGTAACACTTGAAAAGCTCTTTAATAATAAACAAATAAATTGTTTTATTACGCGAATTTAGTAGCACTAAATTATTTTCGAGTTCATAAATTATTACAATAATTTACATTAAAAAAATATACTATATGTTCTGCTAACTTTACCTTAAGCTAGCAAAATGTTTTTTCTTAAACGTTAAGCTCCCAATCGTTGATTTGGGCAATAAGGTTGCACTTGAAAAGCTCCATAATAATAAACAAAGAAATTGTTTTATTACGCGAATCTAGTAGCACTAAACTATTTTCGAGTTTATAAATTTTTTTACATTAATATACATTAAAAAGATAGATATGCTTTGTTAACCTTGCTTTAAGCTAGCAAAATGTTTTTTCTTAAAAGTTAAGCTCCCAATGTTTGATTTGGGCAATAACGTGGCACTTAAGCTTCATAATAATAAACAAAGAAATTGTTTTATTACACGAATTTAGTAGCACTAAATTATTTTCGAGTTTATAAATTTATACATTAATTTACATTAAAAAAATATATATGTTCTGCTAACTTTACTTTAAGCTAGCAAAATGTTTCTTTGAAAAAAACGTCAAGCTCCCAATTTTTAATTTGGGCTAAAAGGTAGCACTTAAGAGCTCCATAATAATAAATAAGGAAATTGTTTATTATACGAATTTAGTAGAACTAAATTATTTTCGAGTTTATAAATTTTTTACATTAATTTACATTAAAAAAACGTATATATTTTGCTAACTTTACTTTATGCTAGTAAAATGTTTTCTTTTAAAAAACTTTAAGCTACCAATTTTTGATTTGGGCTGTAAGGTAGCACTTAAAAAGCACTAAAAGCAAAAAAAGTTAAATTCAAATAAACAAAAAAAAAAGTTTTATAGGCGAGTTTAGTAGCGCTAAATTATTTTCAAGTTTTTACATTTTTTTACATTAATATATATAATCATATACCCTTATACCTTAAAGGTGTCGGGTTTACGTTTTATATTTTTTACATTATTATATTGTTACTTATTATTTTATTTTTCATATATAAACTTTTTCCATGCTTTTCTATTTTTTGCTAAAGTTGCTGCTTCTTCCCAGGATTTGCCTCTCTCTTGGAATATGTTACCCATAACTTGGTTCCATGTTTGTCTTGGTCTTCCTCTTTTCCTTTTTGTCTGTGTTCTTGCTTCATATATTAATTTTACTTGTCTGTTATTATTCATTCGTTGTATGTGTCCCCACCAACTGAGTTGTCGCTGTTCTATAAAATGTATAACTGATTGTACCCCTAGTTCCCCTCTTATTTGCGTATTTCTAACCCTGTCTTTTCTGGTCACTCCTAATATTCGTCTTAAGTACTTCATTTCCACGGCTTGTATTTTATTTTTTTGCTTGTTTGTGAGTGTCCAAGATTCGCATCCATATGTTAAAACTGATCTGTACACCGTGTTAAACACTTTTATTTTTGTTTGGTTGCTAATTTCTTTTTTATTTATAAATTTTTGATTCATGGCATAATATAATTTTATTGTTTTTTCAATCCTCTCATTAATTTCAGCTTCTTGTTTTCCAGTTGCTTCTAAAGTTACTCCTAAATATTTAAATTCTTTTACTTGTTCTATTTTAACATTATTTATTTCAATATTAGTTTTAATATTCTGGTCTCCTATTATCATTATTTTAGTTTTATTTGTGTTTATTTTCATGCCTTCTTCTTCCATTATTTCTTTCCATATGTTTAAGTTTTCTTGCAATTTTTTTCGCTTCCCGCTGTTATTACCACATCATCTGCAAATACTCCATCAGCTATCTCCACTCTTTCTAGATTTTTATATCCAACAAACATTTTATTTACTTTTTGTTCACTTTCCTTGATAATTTTGGCCATATGTACATTGAATAAAGTTGGGCTTAACCCTCCTCCTTGTCTTAACCCCATGTCTGTTTTGAATCCTTCCGACTTCATGTTATTTCTTATTATATAATTTGTGTTGTTTTTATATAGGTCTTGGATCACTCTTATTATTTTCTTGTGTACATTTTTTCTTTCAGTCCTTTCCATACCTTTGTTCTAGGGACTGTGTCAAAGGCTTTCTCTAGGTCTATAAAAGCTAAATAAAGATTTTTATTTTGTAATAGTCTTTTCTCTGTTATTTGTTTAGTTGTGAAGATGTGATCTTGAGTACTCCTTCCGGGTCTGAATCCGCTTTGTGATTCTGTTAGTTGAGGTTCTAAAATTGGTTTTAGTCTATTGTTGATAATTTTTTCGTATATCTTTATGATGGTATTCAGTAGGGTTATTCCTCTATAGTTGCTGCATTGTTTTTGGTCACCTTTCTTGTGTATGGGTGTTATTAAAGCTATTCCCCATTCCTCCAGTATTTTTTCATTGTACCATGCTTTATTTAGTATTTCTAATAATATTTCCATCCCTACCTCTCCCAGGTTCTTTATCATTTCTGCGGTGATCTTGTCATTTCCAGGTGTCTCACCATTTTTAAATTTTTTTTAACTACATTCTTCAGCTCATCAATTTTTATTTTTTCAATTTCCTCCTCATCACTCTGGTTTTCAGATTCAGGTTCGGTTGTATTACTTACATTAATTTGCATTTGTTGTCCTAGCAGTTCTTGGAAATATTCTCTCCATCTCTCCATTATGTCTATTATTATGTCTATTTCGATTGTTAGTATCTCTTGTTTTTTGTTTTTTATGTACAATTCTTTCATTGGTTTTTCTGTTCTGAAGGATTTTAAAACTTTATAAAATAGTTTTTAGTTACCGGTACAGTCGTTTTCCATTTTATTTCCAAATTCTGCCCATGACTTTTCTTTTGCTGCTGCTACTAACTCTTTAACTTTTTTTCTTTGATTTTTATACATCTCATACTGTTCCAGGGTTTTGTTTGTTAAGTATTTTTTCCATTCTTTCTTTTTCTTCTTTACTTCTTCTTTTATCTCATTGGACCACCATACTGTTTGCATTTTCCAATTTTCTGACTTACAAACTCCACATATCTCTTTAGCAGCATTACTGACTATCTCTTTAAAGATGTTCCATGCTTGTTGTGTATTAGCCTGTTTTATGTATCTTATGTTGGTATCTTGTAGCAATACTTTTATTTCTGAGTTTATACGTTTTTATTGATATGTGACTTTCTTTTTTTGTTTTTGTGGGTATTTCGGTTCCTATGTCCTTCTGCGTTATTTTTCCTATGAGTAAGTAATGGTCACTATAAATTTCAGCACCTCTTTTCACTTTTAAGTCTAGTATGTTCTTTTTCTCTTCTTTTTGTACTAATATATAGTCAATTATTGATTTTTTACATTAATTTAAAATAAAAAATGCATTGCTTAAATTAATAAATAAATTAACTACTAATTTTGAAATATGTTATAAGTCATTCTGTCCACTTTGCTATGCTAGCTTAAAGGAGGTAAATTAAAATCTCACTGTTATTGATGTGTCACTATTATCTTAACGTAACCGTGATTAGATAAATAAGTTTTATTAAGCTCTTATAGGTTCTAATTTAACGGCGGCTGACTCCAGGGGAATGATAACCTATAACAGTGCGGATTGATCCAGATTGCTAAATAACCAAACGGAAAGGCAAAAATTACACCCAAAAAGATAGTCTAGATGACAATTTCTTAAAAAAAATCATTCACTCAAGATCTAACAGTCTTGCGTGCGAAGTCGTTTTCCAAAAGCCTCGGACGATATAGTAGGAATCTCTTGACCAATAAAAAAAATAAAATAATACCAAAATAGGTCATAAACGGAGAAACTAGTAACCAGTAAAATTTGCCAAAATGGAAATCTGAAGAGCTTTTAACACACACAAATTATGTTGTAAAACAGGAAGGACTTTTCTTTTTAAAAAGTTTTCGAAAGCTAATCAAGTTTACCATTAAAGTAAAATGAAAAGGAACTAGAATCATTAGAAATTGTAACAAGCTAAATATTTTGATTTTCTTTTGTCTAATAAACTTTTAATCTAAAGACGCTTGGTTTATTGGGACTTTTGATCCAACGGAATTTGGTCTAACGAGAATCTCATTGTTTAACGGGACATTTTGTTCAACGATATTTTGGTCCAATAGGCTACGTCCAATGGTACTTTTGGTCAGACAATACTGGTCACCCGTAACCATTCATTTCTTACAACAATATGTTAATCGAAACATACAATGGCGGTCAACAAAATGGAGACACTAACAGTGATTAACTTAACGTTTTTTTCTATAATTTCACACATTGTAAATGTGGTCTAGTGCTATAGATTATTTTTAAAGGTTATTTAAATGTCAGAAACTGTTGCGTTAAGTTAACATTGTGTTGTTTGTTACTCCTAACGTTGCTCCTCAAGCTTAACAACTGACTTTTAACTAATGTCACTATCTGGGTCCTGATCTGTCTTCCAATCTGTGTTCTACAGGCAGTTACAAGTATTTCTAAATTAGTACACAATCTTGAAAAGGCATACAAAGCTAAAACCCGATAGAATTTCAGATTTGTTACTGAAGGAAGATGCAGCTGTATACACTATGCAGTGTGCATGGTATTAATAACTTTAGCTTCTCTTGGTGATGGAAGAAATGTCATAGTGACGAATAAGAACACCACAGTCAATTTTGCTGTATTAGTAAACGATCTTATTTATAGTAATAATAGACACTTGAATCGGAACCAAATTATAAATTTTTGGAAATTTTTAATAGTGCTAAGTGCGATCATACATCAATCACACCATGTTGCCAGATTATTCTTCTTTCCTAACTTAAAGCTAATTTAGATTTCCCACTACAATAATAATTAAAAGCTATGTATGTGAAGATAAGTGGGCGTGGTTAATTTAAAAATTTTGAAACGCTGAAAGTGGATGCTAAACAAACAATAAAATACATGAATAACCGGAGATACTGAAACTTGTTTTAATATGTACACTAACTGCATACCTACTACAGCTAATTATAAACTACGATTATTTGAATAATTCAGTAGTTGACCGACTTTGAGATATTTACAAGAAACAGCTAGTATAATACAGAAATAGCCAAATTGATGACATTTATCAACACAAAAGTTTGTCTTAAGCAACTGACTGTTGAACTAGAAAAACACCGCCTGTCAAGATGTTCTTGGAAAAGGGCACTAGTCGTTCTTCTTAATAGTCCTTTAAGAAAACCCACGCGACCTTGCTTTAGTAATCGGCACTAAAAGTGAATATGGATCGTAATTCCGTTAATTGTGAAATAAAGTAAACGCTTTAATTATAACTTAACTGCGAGCCATGGTTTTACTCCACAACTCCACACATGAAATTTGATATTAGTATTTAGCTGACGGTGGCAGGTGGGCTTCATAACCTAATACGATTATAAAACGTTTACAGAGAGTGTTGATGTATTAAATTAATGTTAATTTACAAAAAAAAACCTTTTAGTCCTTTAAATTCAGAAATTGTTGCTGTTAGTTGCTATGTTTTATTCATCAGGTTAAACTAAATTCGGTAAAAATCTTACCAAAACTCATCACTGCACTAGATGGCGTTGTTAATAGCTTACGTCATTAAACCTAACTGATTGGCACGAAATGAGTTTGCTATTAATAAATCAAGTTAAATGCATAATTACAGCAAACATTCTGAAATACATTAAATCTGTTCTAACCGGATGATTACACAGGATAGTGTTGTTTGCAAATGGCACTTTAAACAGATGTGATATGAATCTCTCATGTCAACTAACTGACTAGGAAAGGCCCTTTTAATTGTTTAGACATAAATACCAATTTATAGTCAGTACTGTATTGAGAGTGATTTTTGCGTTTTTAACGACGTGTAAACTAGGCTTTAAATTATATTTTCATACGTAACTGCATAAAATTTAGTAAGCATTAAGGAAAAGAAGAGATAACATTTACATTGTGAAATACTGGCTGCCCCAGATTTATTTGATATCAGCTGTACATACACTGCATTCATAATAATGAATACCTTATAAAGGTGAGGAAATCCAACTACTTTTCAAGGCGATTAATTTAATAAAGTACATGTAAAGGTTTTGTATTGAGAAAATTCGTACATATCAAATTTACATAATTATAGAGTGTAAAATACCTTTATATAAGTACATATTTATAATGCTGTAAATGTGAAGAAAACATGTTTATTAAACAAAAGTATTTACCACAAAATAATAATAATAATTTACACGTAAAAAGCTTGTGTTCGGATTGGATTAACCTGTTTTGGATATCATATTCCTTATACAGGGCTTACAGAAATCATTTAAAAAAGAAGTTTCAGGTTTTCTTAATAGCTCGGTTGACAACGTATAGTCAGCTGTGGAAGAGGGGGAAGACGTGGAAGTTTTCTGTTTAATTATCCTATTGGAAAGCTGGTGCTGTTTTTAGTAGTAAAAGAAAGTAAAGTGAGAGTATTACTATTGAAAAATATCAGAAAAGGAAAAATATAATACTTACCTGTATATTTTTGGAAGTTCTTTATATAGTTAGTTAATTTCAGGTTTTGTAAAGTTGCAAACTTGCTAACAATTAAAAGTTTTATTAAATAAAGATTAAATTTCATTTTATCTAACAACAAAAATCAAATACAAAAATTCAATATTTACCTAGTAAAGTGAGGTTATTTTTTTTATTGACAGCTCGATAAACTTGTTTAACTCAATAGATGGCGCTCCTTTTGGTAATACTATAAATTATTTCAAATTTTGTTTATGCTTGATTTAGAGAATTGAATTTTTTAAAAAATGAAACAGAAGCTCGACCTTTTCTTAAAAATAAATTCTTAATATATCCTTTACATTTAATTTATTTTAATGAGAATTTAGCAATAAATAAAGGAGAAGGTAAAAATATTAAATTTAGTTTATTTAAGATACAACCAAGGTGTTTTATAAAATACAAGAAGTTGAAATCTCTACATAAAATATATTTGGTAATTTCATTCATTCGATTGCTTTAATAAAAAGAATTGTCTTGTCCCAAATTGTGGGACATTCACCATAATATATAGATTATTAAAAATTACCAAGAAATAAACAAATGTATTAATATCTACCACCTACATATACAATCAATATTACTAATTAACTTAGTGAGTTTAAATTCAATTCTAACCCTAATTGAAATACTTCAATTTGTTTTTCTAAGAGATGATTCGCGGCTAAGCAAGATTCCGAGGTTGGATAAAGGCCTTTACGTAATGCTCGAACGTATGTCTATGTGTAGGGTACATCAAATTAATGTACCAAATTGCTTTTAAACATCAAAATCCTTGAAAATGAACAAAAAATGTAAATTATTATAGATTATTGTGCTGCAGTAAGTCGTCGATCGGTATGGACCAACTGCTAACAGCAAGGTTTAGTCCAAACTGACCTCTTATTCTATATGGCGTGAATTACTTGAAGGAACAAGCTTTTATGTTGCTAATGCCAAACTGTGTAAGAGTGTGGTGACATGGTCCAGAAGCAGTCGGGGACATGTCCGAAACATCAAATGAGTATTTATCCCTCTAACCGCATCACACTTCAAAGGAGTTTGGTAAGTGCTTATTGCATGCGCGAGGAAGATACTTGGTCACTTTCTGCACGAGCAATGCCCGAAAAAACACTTGTTTCGTAACGTTATTGGACAATATTTGAATAACAAGCTCTTAATGTACCTTTTACCAGGCCCTTTGGACAATAAGATAACCCCAGATAATCTGCTAAAGATGGCTTTTAGCGAATACTTTTTTTAAGAGAAAATAACTATTATCACGAGGTTCATCGAAAACATTGACATGGCAGGAAGTCCATTCGCTGACAAACGAATCCTGAAGCCGGTGGAGACGTGAATATCTGACCACAATGGTGAAGCGATGGATAGAAGAATGTAACCGGTACAAGTTGGAGACATTGTTGTGATTGTGCTCCAAGTTTTGGAGAAAATATATCATTGTAAGGACATACTCTGACACGGAAGATCATGTCGGATTCGTCGACTTGAAGACAGAGAATGGAATCATGCGTCGTCCCGCAGGAAAGTAATCACTTTCCTGCGGGACGACGCATGATTCTGAAGTCTACAGGTAAATGAGATAACTAACATCATCGGCATGGAGAAATTGTCGGCGAAACAGCAGTACAGAAGAACAAAAAAGTCAAGTGGTCAGTGTCAAAAAGGTCAGAGCGAAGAATATTGGATTTTGTGTATATTGTGTAGTTCAAAGTTCAAATAAGACAGGTAAATAAAAAAGTGTGAAAATTTGAGACGGTTTTGAGATAAAGAGTATTAAACATTTTGTAACAGTTGTTTGAATTGTTCTGCGATTTATGTTCTTTAGAATTTCAATAACTATGGCAATAAGGTAATATTCATCAGTGGTTTTGAAACACAAAAAAACTTTAAACAGGTTAATGGCCGGTTTCAGAAAACTTAATTAAGTTCTAATTAACTTAATCATGATTAAATTTGAAATCCAGAAATATAATTGGATACAATTTCAGGTCTCTTAAATATCAGCCAATGAAATTTCTGGATTTCAAATTTAATCACGATTAAGCTAATCGAACTTAATCAAGGTTTGTGAAACCGGCCATAAATACGAAGACCCAGGAAGATGTCCTGGCAGCACTCCCTTGTTAATAATCCGATCAACAAAACCCTTAACGCAGAATTACGAAATTAATTCTTAATGATAAATCTCGATATGTTTCTGATGAAAAAAAAATTATATTATGTGTATAAGTAAGTGATATTTACGATTGAAATTTGAATCTTTTCCAGCTACCCGGGCTTCATTAGTGTGACGTTGTTAATTATCGCACGTGAATGACTCGGTATTTAGTAGTTCACATCCAAAGAGACACTATGCATTGTATTGAATAGCAAATTTTAAATTATACCAATAACGAATAACAGAAAATTAATTGAACTCAAAAAGACACTCCTGTAATATTGCACCGTTATTATTTTGCACAATTTTAACGTATTGTTGCCAACGGTGCTGGCTGATACAATGCGCCTTTGTGTACAGTTTGCACATCTACTCAGTAATTAAAAACGAAAAAAAAGACGAGATGCCCTTTCATTAATAACGCAAAACAATAAGGTGTAGCTAGTTTTGCTTACAACTGTATTAAAGAAACACAAAAGTTACATTATTCAAGACAAAGCCCCGAAGCGCCAATTGACATTTCAATCGTTTTCAGTTTAAAACAATGCCCTTTTGTTCTACCTACTTTAATCTTCTTCCTTTGACTTAAAATGACCTTTCACGACTTGAACCGCCGAGTTTTCGTTATTGTTTTAGAATTTATTTAACAAATCATTTTGTTGAATACATGCAATAATGTTTACTTTTTCTTTACCGAATTGACATTTTGACTTAATTTTTTTTTTCGTTTTACTCAAGAATTGTGTTTGCATGTATCTACAGATGTATCTAGATGTGTTTTTCTACTGATGACATCCCGATTGGAAACGGTATCTTTATTTCTTCTTAGAAATTTCCGATTTCTAAAAAAAAATAAAAATATTTTTGCTTCTCCTAAAAAAAAGCAGAAAGACATTTAATCGAATAAAATTTACATTATTCCACGAGTAATGTAAGGAAATTTATTTTATTCTCGTTTCTATCGGGAATGATAAGGACGGAAGGCAGCTCGATATAAAAATCACAGAAAGAATTCAAATCAACCTGAAGCCCGATTTTTATACGCCGATACACCGAGATTTTCAATGTATGCTGTTCTCTTGAATTTTCTTAAATTGTATAAGAGCTCAATACAGGCAAGAGAAGATTGTTGCATTTCTATATTGAAATTTATTTAAGTGAGCGATTGGCCTATTCCCCGGAAAGATTCGACGTATCAATTGGGAAAGGATTTCAGCTTGAAGTGCAAACGAAGCAACAACCTAATTCTTTTTTTGGTTCTTTACTTTTATTCGTTTTGTTGTTTAGATTCACTGAAGCAACGAAGACGAAATTGATATTGAAATGACGCTGGATGATTTTATATGGAAATTCATTAGACGTATTAGAGTTTGACGAAATTTATACACTTTTTGTCGTGTATTGTACGAGACTAATATATGCAACTCAATTAATATATGCAACTATTATTAGCATATTTTTATTGTAAACACCGAAACAGTTATACCTCGAATTGTATCACTTCCATTTATGTATATTCGGACTTATTACGTCCGTTGTCAAATGACACCATACGTACTTGCGTCCGTTCTCTTTGGACTTGCGTCTGATTAACGTGCAACTACATTCAACCACTTGATCGTCAGCTCAGTTGTATATACATAAATAAACAATGTTTGCTTAGCATCATCTCTCTGAGTCACTAATCATACGTAGCGAGTGTTCGCTAATACGCTTCGAAAGTTATCTACAGGGTGGGACATGAAATTGCTACATTGCAGCTGGCTTAGTTAAATTATCTCTTGTCTATTTGTTACTCATGGTCCATAATGTTTATTTTAATTATAAATGCATTACTAACTCCATCTACTCAGTTACGATTACATTGCAGTACATATACATAGATCGTTTAGTAAATTATGTTTTCCAAACCTATTTAAGACATTAAGTTAAATATTTAAAATGAGAGATTATAAGTAAGTTTGATTTTACAAGGAGACTTGATCTTATGTAAATAAAGTTTTTAAAATAATAATGAACACCTTTTATAGGTGAAAAATGTAACTATCTTTCAAGACGAATAATGATTTTTAAGGTGTTTAGTTTTGAAAGGTAATTTTTGTCAATAAACGTTTCCTATAGAGAATTATTTTACAATTAGAGATTAAAAAAATGTTAAAAACAAGTATAACTTTGATATAATAGAAAATTAAAAAAAAATATTAATAACTACAAAGTGTTAAATAATATTATATTAATTGCAAACTATTGTAAATTGAAAAAGAAATAGCTAATATAAATATTTACCATAAAAAGGTGTGCGAGACTCATTAACGGCGTGAAAGTGCTTGCAGCACTAACATTGGGAAACGTACAAAAGTTACAATTTGGATAAAATCTCAGGCTTTGTTTAGGCTTGGTATAATCTCGGGTAAATAAATGTGACATCAACTGATTTTCCAGAAGAGAAGGAGCTGAAATTTGTCTAACCATTACACAATTAAGAGTTGTTTGCTAAAATAAACTGATATTTAATTTAATAGTGGGACTTGGTATAAAAAAAGAAAATTTATTTTAGTTACCTATTTATTATTGAAATTTATTTTTATAATTAGTAAATACCATGTCAACTGTAAAGTAAGTTGCAAACTTGATTAATGAATGAATTTATTACCTTAAACTAAAATTAGAATTGATTCAATCAATAATAAAATAAATCGTGAACTGCAAGATTTATCTGTTATATTCTAGTATGTGAGGTTATATTCCATTGTTTCGCTATTTTTAATGAATTACGAAATAGTTGTGTGTATCACGACACATAAAAAATTGGTGTTGTGTAATACCTCACTCATTTATCACAGTATACCTTAGCTTACAAATTTTATTAAACGGGTTTTTTCCACTGTGTTGTTTACCTTATTTTGGTGGTTCTTCCTTGCACTTGAACGAATTTGTGGTTATTTCCTTTTTTTAAGGATTTTAAGTGTATTGAGGTGATATTTATGATAAAATATAAAATATAGAAATTTTTGCCTCACGTTGACAGCGTCGTAAAATATATGAGGTGATTTTTAATATGCCCCACGATCAGGGCAAGCCATAAAATATCTGCGGTGAAATTTAATAAAATAAAATAATATAAAACCCCAATATTTTTCTTTTTCCCAATTGGCTAACTCAGGTTTAATTCGATAGAGCATGAAATAAACGAAATAATAAAGTCTTATTGATTCTTATACCTGGAAGAAAAGAACTTACTACCAAGACACTTGGACTTCCGCAACTGGACAACAGCAAGCTAAACTCTATACGTGAAAAGAAAAAGAAATGGATGCTTGTATACACATCAAATAAACACATAGATAAATTGAAAACACAGTCTTTATTTTTATTAATGAAAATAAAAGAAAATCTAATTCAAAGAAAAATAAAAGGAAAATTATTTAGAACAGAACAGTAAAGTAAAATAGGAAATTCTTCCCTGAGCTTGCTCAAATGTGTTAATTAGTCGTTATTAACCTGACATAGGGCTATAACAGTTCTCCATTTGCAAACTGATATCAATCAATGTCATAAATTAAAAATATTTACAAATGTTAAAATAAATTTACCTTATGATAATTAAATTTTAATAAAGAAATTTAAATTGTTTTATTCGTAAGAATATTATAATTTAAAACCTTTAAAAGTGAGAAAAATGAATTCTGAAATTATTCAGATTGTCTTTATAATTTTGTTATTGAAAAATTTAATCAAAACCTTTTATTTTGACCAACCTTGTATATAAGTACGTCGAGATCCACTTCAATCTTATTTAAATTGGTAGTACTGCATTTAAATCTGTCAGATGATTTTATAATGTAAATACGTCGATTATTTAAATCAATAATGGAAACAAAATCTTCTTGATTTGTTTAATAAACAACTCGTTCACAATTCCATACAATTGTAGAATGACAAATAAATCTTCTTTAATTTTTAAAATATCCAGGTAAATCTTTATTGCACTTTATTAAATTTTCCTTTGTTGACATATACCATATGGTTGTCACACAACCACTTCATTTACAGATTTTTGGTCTGGAGTCGAACGTGGTTTCTCCAAAAGCATTTTATAGACTGCATTTGTTAATTTTTGCTGGGCTTTATATATGATTTAGCGAAACAATTGAAGATTATATCAATTTTTAGAAACAACCGCATTACGAATTTTATTCATGACGTCGCTTCATCGAAACAGCTGATTATAATTAACACTGATCTTAAATCTAAAAAGCTAGAATTGTAGCTGGCAAAACAACGATGAAAACAACATAAAACACTTATATTCTACAATTTACCATAACTGAGAAAATTAACAAAAACGATTGACAATGAAGAAATTTTATTAGGGCATAATTATGAACAAAACTCACTAAATCCAGCTTAATATTTTACAAAATGAATACATAAGTACACTATGGAACTGATACATATAAAATTTACACAAGCACATCTTTACAATAGAAGAAAAACATAAATAAAGATTCCTCTCTACGATTTGATAGACCCAACGATGCTTATACAAAATCCATCATCAAAATCAACTTAAATGAAGTTAAATTATAGTCAACTTGTCCAGCATACAGTCCTCCAAGTGTTTTATTTCAAACAATGGTGAAAAATGTTATATAAGAATCAATATTTGGAGAAATCGAAGCATATCAGCAAAGCCGAAACCTTCATTAAAATAAATGCTCTTTATTATTATTCAAGAGATTGTAAGTTTATTGTGCTAGAGTAGTCATTAAAATATTGACCTAATTTACATAATTTTAGTTAAGTATGATCCCGAAACTGAGTCAGCCTCATAGGAAACAGAAAAATCTTCCTACGTTATCGATCGTTGAACTTAAATTTAATCAGGAAAATTAAATCTTCCAGACATATGGAAAAACCATCCTAATATGTGACTTGGGTTGCATAATACATGGATTACTATGAAAACAATCTATATGATTGATATCCTTTTTATAATTCAGACTTTTTTTATATAAAAATTGAGGTTACGTCTTCATAAAATTTTATCCTTCTTGATTTCTGTTTTAAAAATTGATAAATCTATCTGTGACCTAACATGTAGCCTTTAGATTAAATAAACCTAACATCCTAGCATGTCTATCCTTTATTTTATTTTATTGTATGAAATAATTATTTTTATGTTTACGATCAAATCGTTCAATAAATTCTCAATGAGATGAATTTATAACATCTCAGTATGGAAGTTACATATATCTTCCAGTGCGTTTATTTAACATCCATGATTTCGCGTAAGTGAATTAGAAGTGCACTGGATATCCATTTTGAGGAATTTAGCCATCACTTCATCTCAAGGTATTCGATAAACTACAATTAAATACTAATTAGATATATTTCAATTCATTTCTTACTTTTGTAGAAAATTCGTTGCTTAAATTTCAAAAGCAAAATAGTATCGTTTCTAGAAGACCTTTGATTATACTGCTATAACTGATGAACCTCTAAAGCCAAAAAAACCGGTTACTCTTTTTTCTGACTTATCTCCATTTCCCCCCGACTGTAGGATTTGTTTTCTCCCGTTATAAACAACAGAACAGAGTTTCTAGAATAACAAACCTTTTAACCAGTACAAGCTGGCACCAGAATAAGCTTTTTGTTGCGTACCTTACAATTTGTAAATATCTTTCTCTCACTTTTTAACTTATTTGTTTAAATAAACAAAACTTGTATACCATTCGCATTGTTGCACGTCTTAACTTATTGATACCTTTTCTGCAGAAAAATTTAAGTACTATTGAATTTAAATTTCCTATTTTCTTTAAGATTACATACAGCTTCATTTCAGTAATTGATGAACTAATTAATTATTTTTTATGACAATATTATTACAAATAGTTAAATACATATAAGCTTTGATTTCTGATTGTATATGAGTTATATATCATTGTAAAGATTTATTAACTGATTTATTTTTTGATTAATTGACTCCAGATTTTATGGAAAAGTTGTAAGACACAGTTTCTCTATCACTTATCTTTAGTAGGATTTTAAAATATTATAATAAGTTATGGAAAGGGATTCTTTAATTTTGAAATGATGGAGTATCCCGTCAGGATTTTATCTTTGTAATAGCAGCTTTTCAAGAAGCTTGGGTTTGCAATATTTATGGTCAATGATGTTAAATTGTTAATCTAAGCTTTCTGAAACCCAGAAAGTGGTGGCTAAATAAACAATAAAACCCAGAAATAAGCATATCTTGTGATTACAGTATAACACGGAGTGAATACCATTTATTTCTTATCATATCGTACAATTATTGAGGATTGTTAAAATGGTCCACGCTAATGTTGATTGTGAGGGTAGAAAATACCAAACACAAGTAAAAATAATTCATTAAATAATAAACAACTAAGTATTAATATTGTCGTATCAAATATGATTAAACATTTTCGTGTAAAAGGATTTTTAATTTCAATCGATTGTTTTTATGCGAGAAAAATAAAGTTTAATGTAGAAATACTTACAGTTAGATACGTAATTGACATTTCTAAATTTGATGAATGCTAAAGTAATTTTAGATAAGGGGAGTATTTTAAATAATGAACTTTCTTGATAAAACTAAATTCTGCAAAAGTTTTAGTAAAATTTTATCTCAAACATTTCCATCTTTTCCAATTCTAACTCCCATAATCAGACTTTCTAGCGATGAAATATTCAGAAGGGTGTACAACATTGGAATACTTAAATAAAATCTGTTATATAAGTATTTACCCGATTTAATTCCGATTGAATCTATTTGTCGTGTTTGAAATGTTCATATTACATTTCCATCTTCATTTATGATTAAAATCATATTAAGCGTTTATAATATTGTTCTATGATAGATTCGTAGATCTCGTAGGTCCCTTCTGTTGAGTCCGATACAAAGAAAGAAGCCTTTCATGAAAATATGAAAAAGAAAATGGAGTTAGCTATTTATATCTTTCAATAAAGTACCTACTGAAAGCTTTATTAAATAAGTTGGAAGCAACCAAGAATGCAGATATCACTCATATAAAACCCTATCAAAGACGTATACTTACTCTGTGAACAATTTTATATATTATATATAGATCCTTGACATTTAGTTTTCTGAAAGCGCATCACCTCTTATTATTTTCCAACCTCACCGCACGTTACACTTCCCCCATCCACACATCATATACGCAAGATATACAAAAAACTCTAGGAACGTTTTACACAATTTCATACTTCATTTTTATACTTTTTTTTGTAATTTAATAACGGAAAAACTTGTCACTCTTCGTTATTAAGTTGGAACATATTACAAGACAGGAATTCATATTAAGTGAAAATATTATGTTGCAAAAAGATGCGAAAATGTGTTTAATTAAATTTTTCTAAAATTCTCCGTGCATAGTTTTATTATTTCATAATTTTCATATATTTTTTTTATTAAAATATACATTTTCCTTCTTGTTTATTTTAAAACCATTTAGAATGCCTAAAGAATAAGAACGAGAAGACTGAGAGGATGAATAATTATTTGGAGGATCGCGTAAAAAAGGAAATCAACCCTGATCTAATTACATCTGTTTTGAAAAAGAGAATGAAATAATTTGCGTTTTACCCCATTTTTCATGATCTTTATTTTCAACTCTTCAAATAGAGCTATAGTTGAGTCCATAAACATTTTTAAGGTATCAGAATGCAGTAGAGACACATGCACAAATATGTCACATTTTTGGACGAGAGAGTAACGGACTTCAAACCTAACCTCAATTAGGTGGACTTCGAAGTCCAGTGAATACATTCAAGATTATCACTTTCGCTCGATTTACCATGTGGCAGGAGGCGTGGAATCGGCTATTGGTCAAATCTAACCCCGTCTGCGGGGTCGATTACATACAGCCCCTTTATTACTTTTTCAAAATCGTCATTTTTAATTTATGCCCCCTCCCCCCCCGCCTATTATACAGGGTGAACTGCTCGGTGGTTGAATATTATATATCGCAATTATTCTATTATAATAATCTGTAATCTTGGGAGTCCTAACCAATGTAATTTGGGTAATTTGATTTGCCTAGAGCCTTTGAAGGTACATTGCTATTGATTGTGTTTTGAGCCAATTTTGTGCTATAACGGGCGACGCGTGCTACGTTATCAGCTGCGACCGTGGTCAATATGGGATGTACTCTTCAATTGCTGTACACAGATTAACACTTTTCTGACAATCTTGACTGACTTACTAAGAGTTGTTTCTTTTAGTAAATCATGTTATGGTGGGTTGGTATTCTTTTTCAGGGTTCTTTTTACTTTTGTATTTGTTTACATTTATCTAGGCTTCACCGTTTACAGTTTCTTTTTAGCTTGGACCGATTTCCTGCTCTCCGTTTATCTTATATTACAGTTTTATGTTATTTAACATTATTGAATTCCTTACTTCGGATTTGTTTAGCTTCCACTTAATATCTAGTTACTGATTTGTTATAGGGTGTATGATTATTATTAGAATTTTAAGGGCTCTCTTTGAATAGTAAAGCTTTTTAGCTGATTCGAATATTCAAAGAGCCTGAATGATTATGAGTATTCCTAAAGCCTGGTGGTTTTATGAATAATGTTTGAAGATATTGGTTATCTTCATGATGTGTAGAGAAGCTGGCTGGCTTCATTGACTATTATGATTAATAGCGTTGATTAGTTTTAGGGTAGTGTAGGATCAATCACGTGGTGGTTGATTACACTAAATTGATATCTACAATAAGAATTGTGGATAGTGTTTAGATTGTTATACACCCTGTATAGTGTGACATCTGTTTCAATTACATTTAATTGGTTGCTAATTATTAGGAATTTCAATTATTCTTGTTTTTACAAGTAGGTTTTCTATTTTGTTAAATTTATTCTTTTATTATTTTGCGTTTCTATAGATTTCTTAAACAATTTTATCTTCCTACAAATTCTTTTGGCTTTTCGCAATTTTGATAAATTCTGTATTTATCTGGGTTAACCTATTTTGCTGATTCGTTAAGATTGACATAACTATAGTTTTGATTTGCTTGTTGAAAATTCCCCCTCCTAATTGAGTTGGATTTTGGTCATTTTAAATTTATTTCTCGTTACTTGCTGTCAACTCTTGAAACGCAACACTGTTGTGTAGTGCTTACGAAAAGTAAGGTTAGTTGCAGTTTAAATAGTGTTTATTTTGTTTCCTAACCTATATCGTTTAGGTTTGGTGTTCTCTCATTTTACTCATTCGTTGAGGTCTGTTTATAGACGCTTTGTGATTAGAGGCTCCTTTATTTATAAAGGGTGAGTTTTGTTAAGATTCTATTTAAACTTCTACCTTAGGTCATTCACCTGTGTCTTATATTATCTTTTCCTTTTAGAGCTTTTAAGTAAGACTGAGTGATCGAGCTTCTTCGTTTTTTAAGTCTGGCACCAACTTCTTTTCTAAGTTTGGCACAAATTTGAAGTCTGTATTATAAACAGGGAACAAACATTAAGTCTGGAATAATTAATTATTTGGAATACATAAAGAAAGTAGCTATTGGAACATGAATTCAACCATCCGTCAAACCAAGAATTTTCTATATTACTCCGCAGTATTTATTTTTTTATATGAAACTCACAAGTAAGTCTTCATGATAACACATTTTCTTAGTGTTAAGAGATATACAAAAATAAAACCTTTTAAGGGTACTTTAGATTTATGTAATGCTTACCCTATTTATATTGTTAGTTGAAAATATTATTATTTTAGTATTGATAAGTTAATGAGTTTGTATTTTATTAAATTTATGCATGGTGTTTGTATTTAAAGAGTGTCGAAGGTATATGTGCCTTATATTATATATGTTTTGATTTTAATTCCAGCTGGAACCTAAATCGATATTTATTATATGTAAGATTGTTATATTATTATTCTTATATTAGGGTGTGAATCTTAAAATTAAGAGGGATATACTAGCTTTAAATAAAGAATTAGGGTGCGATTAGAAATTTACTGTTACTGTTTGTTTTTTTTTAAAATGTTGGTTGAGTAATGAATATATGTTATCATATCTTATTTGGTTATTATGTTTTTGTTTATTAAAGCCTACAACTAATAAAAGTCCTACGTTGAACCCATGGACCCAAGGCCGCCTCTCAGCTAGTCGGGGCATTGTAAATTTTTTTAATGTGAACTTTGTCACAAGCGACTTTTAAAAATGTAGTTTTTGTCAATGACCCCCCCCGCAAGTCTGGGGAGTGGCGTGAGGTCAGCTTTGAACTTATCAAGGAGGTTTCCAAGGTCGATTGTAACGTGTGAGCAACGGAATTTTGATTCAGAGTTGGCCTTGAAAGAAAGAGATAGACATATCGGTCATGTGCAATTTTGAATCGTATGAATTAGTTTATTTAAACATTTTAAACTGTCACTTTTTTAAAAGAGCTGTCAGCTTAACAGTTTTTGAAAAAAGAAATTACAAAAAATCAATTTTTAATAATGACATTCATATTTAATGAAGTACAAAAGAGAAATATGGTAGAAATTTATCTAACACAGAATTAGCAACAAAATTGAAGAAATTAACAACATACCTTGTATCCTCCATAATGTTATCGATTCCGTTAAAAGGAGAGTTGCATTGTGTAGAGATGTGGGTGGAGGCCATATAACTCATCTTCTTTAATACATTTTTAATTTAATTGTATTAATTAAAAATTTCTTGATTAAAGATTGTTGAGAGCTCCGAAATCAGAACCAAAATGCTAAAATGAATTTAAAGTAGGTCTGTCAGTTAGTAACTGAGAGTAGTTCGCATTGATCTGTAGTAGTTCTAAATGATCTGTAGTAGTTCTACTACCTACTTAAAATTAATATCAGATGTAACCTAAAATTTCCAAGGCCTTCTCTGAATCAAAATTCCATTGCTCACACCTTATATAGCCTGTTGTCACTTTTTCAAAAGCGTCATTTTCTATACATGTCCTCTTCGTATGGGTAGGGGAATTAGCCAGAGGTCGAATATAAATTCGACGGGAGGTCTCTAGAGTCACTTTGTATCACAATAGAATCACTTTAGGCCCATGCCCTTCTCGGGGCCGGGAGCGGGAGTGGCCCAAGGTCAAATTCAACCCAACGAAGATTTCTTGGGTTGATTACATTGCCATTTTTAAAAAACCTAGTTTTTTGTCCATGACCTCCCGTAAGGTCGAGGAGTGACCAAAGGTCAGCTTGAACCTTATCGAGGAAGTTTCCAAAGTCTATTACATATAGCCCGTTGTCACTGTTTTAAAAGCGTCATTTTTTATCGATGCCTTTTTCGTACGGGAATGGGAATTGGCCGGTCCAATCTAAATTCAACGGGAACGTTTGCGAATCGCTTTTGTGTCACTTACGACCCATACGCCTCCTCGGAATGGAAAGCGGGAGTGACAGAAGGTAAAATTCAACTCGACAAAGGCCTCTTTGGTTGATTACGTACAGTGTTATTGGCACTTTTTAAAATTGTTTGATATTATCAAGGAGGCTTCCAAAGTAGATTATATATAGCTTGATGTAATTTCCCAAAAGCATAATTTTTCATTCATAATCCCCTTCTTACGGGGCGAGGAATTGGCCGGAAGTCGACGGAGAAGTTCTCAGGTCACTTTCGTGTCACAATAGTGCCAGTTGTGACCCCTGACTCTTCTCGTAGCTGGGGAACAGGAGTCGCCGGAGGTCAGATTTGACCTTATCGAAAAGGTCTTCAAGGTCGATTGCATATAACCTGTTGTCACTTTTTCGACAGCATCATTTTTATTCATGACTCGGTGGAGTATTTGACGAAGGTCGACTATAAACTCTACGGAGAGATCTCTAGAGTTACTTTCACAGTGTCACAATAGTGCCACTTGCGGCCCATGACACTTCTCGTGTCGGGAAACGGGAAGGCCGAAGATCAAATTCAAGTCGATAAAGGTCTCTTGGGTTGATTACATATGGTCTCATTTCTACTCTTTAAAAATGTAATTTTTGACCATCACCTCTTGCCGAAGGATGAATATCAGCTTGGAGAGGTCTCTAGGGTCGATTATATATTCTCTTTGCCACCAATTAAAAAGTGCCTTTTTTGACTATGACTCACCCAGGGTCGGGAGAATGGCCAGGGGTCAAATCTAAGCTCGACACGAAGGTTTTCACGGCCGATTACATATTATTTCTGACCACTTTTCTAAAAATATTATTCTTGATCCGCGATTCCCATTCGTAAGTAGCGGAGGAATGATCGAAAATCAAATTCGGGTTCAACAAGGAGGTCATTTAGGACATTTAGTCCCGCTTTCACTTTCATGTCTTTCAAAAAGACCCCCCCTCCTCATAGGAAGCGGGGGAGTCGTTGGAGGTCAAATGTCTCCAAGGTCGATTATAATATAGTCAGTTTATGAAATGTCAGTTTTGAGCTATGATTCTTCTCCTGGGTGGGATGAGGGAGAGTGGGTAGAGGTAAAATGTAACCTTGCTAGGAAGGTCCATAGTAGATTATATAGTTCCGTTATTACTCCAGTTTATTCAAGCGTTACGGACGGACTTGTATTACATAAAACTCCGAAAATTTTTCAAATTGATGCACTTGTCGGTAGAGTTAACTAAGGACAAGTTCTGATGTCATTTTTGGTCAGCGTTTAGGTAGCAACAAAAAATATAGTATGAGCAAAAAGTAACTCCATCAAAGGTGCCTTAGGAATTTTGAACTTGAATGTGTATTATTACACCAGAAAATTATATCAAATTAATAACAACTGTCACTGTCAAAGGACTCTGATTATTTCGATTATTTTGTATAATTTTTTGGTGTTATAATACACATGAGTTTAAAATTCCAAAAGCTCATACTATTTATAGTAAAAAATGAGTATTTTAACGTGATGGAGAAGTTCAAATATAGAAGCATTAAAAAATGTAGGGAAGTCAATTTCAGTAATGTGTGCTCAGAGTAAGAATTTTGCATAATTGTTTGACCCAACCTGACCTGATAATATGTGATATAAATTCTTTAATTCCTTTAATCAATTAGCTGAAGTGTGTAGGTTCTTGGAAAGTGCACTTAACGTAAAAGAACGAGAAGAGATCCGTGATTTCCGAAATCGTTTTCAGTTTTTTTTAATCGAAAAACGCCCAGCAGTTGTCATAGTTGTTCTGTCGTGAATCTAAGAGGAAATTGTTTGAAAATCTAATTAAGGACTAATAAGACTAATCTACCAAGTCGAATGTGCCGGTCTCGTCGTGTTTCCATGTGTTGGAAAGTAATCAAAATCAAAGAACGAATGAACAACGAAACAAAAAAAATTTGAAACTAGATACAAAAAATCGAATTTCTGTTTTAGTAAGTTAAAAGATAGAAACGCTGCTAAATTATGAATTTATCTCTAAACATTTAAATGCAATTGTATACAAAAAATTTTATTACTATTATCCTTCTCACGTTATGACTACAGCGAAGGAAAGATAGCCCATGTACTGCTTATGCGAGTTTGTGCTTCGTTGTTTGCACCTATTTCACTGTATGAATCTATAGAAATGTCGATTAAAATTCCAGAAGTTCTAAACCTTTGAAGTAACCGAAAAAGTGTAATCGTAACCATACAAAAGAAGCATTTAAAAGAAAGTCTTATTAACATGTATTTGTTATTTCATTAAACATTACTTGGGATTGTTACGTCGTACATGTATCTGAATATTCGATATTTTATTACTTATACTTTTTTGTTTGATTCTTTCGTTTTCAAATTCTTTCAAAATAATAATAACGGCTGGTTAACTTCTGTATGATCTTTTTAATCTTTTAATTCACAGGTGAATATAGGAAGTCCCAAACGCAATTTTAACGGTAAAATGATTGATCATGATAAAATCATTCATTTGTTCAACTTGTTTCAAAAGAAACTTGCAAAAACGGAAATTTAGGATTAGCAGCAAATGCAAAGGATTTTAGTAAACAATAAACCCTTCTGGTTTTTTCTACTTTTACTTCGTGGAACTACATAATACAGTTTGTACTGAAATTATAGTATAACGTTTTTTTTGTCGGCACTATTATTTGTCACCCAACGCATATAAGCAAATTTCTTAATAAAGAAATAATTATTTGGTTTCAAATTTTGATAGCTTGTGCTTCTATAGATCTTCGCTTAGTTGTTTGGGTTTTATCGTTTGTAATGATTGTTAACATTGTCGTGTTGTTTGTTGTAACTATTCGTATTGTAGTATTACATAATGCACATAGTACATTACACATAAGCATGGCGGATATTGTTAAAAACAGAATGGGTTGTGTACTAAAGGTTGGTGAAAAACAGATTTCGATAGTTCCAGACTTTATACGCGCACTATACGAACAGCAAGTTTTGAGATTTTGTTTTACTACCGCTGTCAGAAGAAGTGACTACCTGCAATATAACTTGCTCAAACAATAGGGATTATAAAGGTTTATGCAGTTACAACTACAATATTTAGAAAGTGTTTTTGAAAGTTGCTTGCAAGATGTTTGGCAACCCCGTTGTCCATAAGAACACACACTGTAGTCCCAACGTGAGACGACCAAATAGATTCTATCTTTTTAATATTATCATTAAATTCTTTTTATGCTAATTTATTTTTTAGATTAATACTTTTGGTATCATTATATTTCTTAATTATTAAAAATTAAAATTGACTACTATTACAAACTCACGTTTATATATTTAAATCCTTTTTAAATATTTGACGCTACAAGCTTGCCAACTGTGTTTTTATAAATTCCCAAATATCCGCAGTTATAATCAAATCATAATTTTTTATAAGTTTCTCTTTATTATCAATTAATAGAATTTCCATCGCAGAAAAAATAACACTTGATTAATTTGAAGCATTTGTTAAATAATCACTTAGATTTAACACTCTTAAAATTTTTAAACACTGACGTTTTACAAAAATAACATTAATCTCAAAATTTTGACATCGCTTTTAACTTAACATTTTTAACTTAAAACATAACCTTAAATTTATTTTATGTTCTACAACAGTGTGCACTTCTTGAAAGTTGAGATTGTAAGAGAGTTTGTTACAAAAATGACCTTGTTTATATATGACTTTAGCGAAACAAATGAATGTGATACAATTTTTACATACAACAAAAGAAACTTTTAACATAAGTCAATTTAACATAACCAAATTATTGTTTATAAATTTTAAATAACACAAAAACTAATTAGATAATTTTATAGATAAGAAATTCCCAATCTAATGATATATTACACTTACGCTTTCTTTACAAAATTAACCCTCTTTTGAATGTCGATGGCATACCTATCTCCTTGAAACCTGTATTAACTTAATCATATGGTAATGAAGCAGCTTTACAAGAGCTGTAAAATTTTGAAATACAAGAAACTTAAGCAACTGAAGAATCTCGTTAAGATGAAAACACATTTTTTAGTATTAAATGCTCAGATAAGGTAGTAAATACTTGCATACCTCCCCATTACAATGTGCCTTGTCTGTTTTAGGTAAAATTCTGCATTACTTTGGCCTAACCTTAATTTAAATGCAAAATTAGATAAACATCTTTCACATCGTTAATGAACAAGGAAAATTAACCAAATTCTATGGAAAAATCACTTTCCAGATATCCTTTATCGGACTATAGTGAGTGCACTATAGTCAGATAAAGGATACACTAGTACGCATGTTAATTATAATTAACCATATTCGACTTCATAAAAGACAAATCACTCAAGTTTATGATTTTGAAACAAATCTAACATGTCGCTTTAAAGTTTCATAAAAAAGCTTACTTAAAACTATAGAGTGGGTAAATTCCTGTTTTCGTATGTCAAACATCATGACAATATGTTAGCGAGTTTTATGTCTCGATCCGACGCATGGATCAGATTTCGGTATCACGTTAGAAGCGCATGAAGTTGCGCCCATAATAAAGCCTATTCGTAGTATTAGGCTTACATACTGTTTTATATTACACCCTGCATACTTTCAATCTTGATCCGGGTTGCCATGGCGATCTAAAGTTTCTTTCATCTGCGCAACTTGTCTTCTTTATATACATTTTTTTGCCACAAAGATTAATTAAACGCTTAATTTGTTTTGTTTCAGGTAAGTTTCTATCGTAAGAAGATCGAACAGATGCTTGATGGTAAGTCAAGAGTTTTATTTTGCAAATCTTAGACATTTAGCAATTTATTTTGCTAGCTAAGCTATACCACATTATACCAGTGGTATACTCAAGGTGTATCGAAGAAATGTACAAAACTATTCAAAATAAGCAGCGATGAATGATTTGGAGAATCTCAAATTCTTAAAAAGCTTCTGATTAACTCCAGACTACAAAATTCTGAAAATTACAGTTACCATGTAATATGTTCCATGGCCATGTTCATAAGGCAATGAAAGATTAAAAGGCATAGGGAGGGGATGCGAATCAATGATTTTTCTAATTTGTTAGAAAAGTTCTTTCAGAAAATAATTAAATTAATAAATAATTAAAAACAATAAAAAATAATCATTTTAATAGATAAAAATAAAATCCCCTAATAATGTGCAAAAACTGACCCGAGCTGTGGCCCCATTGAGCTTCAGGTTAAAAGTAAAGAAATAAGTGTAGTAGCTTCGTTTAAAAACAAGTAAGTCTTAAAATATTATTAATTAAAAATGCGTCCAAAAGAAACTTAATTGAATAGTGGAATAGTAACATTTTATTTTTTAAAGTTGATTTCATTGTTGAACAGCTGTTCTTAGAGTGTCAAAGTTATTTGCGCAAATTTAAAAACCAAATGCAGGATTAGAATAGTCGGTGTTGCCAACTGTCAAACTAGTTAACAAAGTATCCTTAACAAATTTTGTTTACAAATAAGTTACTTTTTTGAAAACGATTACAAATTAACGGTAATTAGAAAAAATTATATAAAGCATTCGTCTCTTACGCTGCTTTTTTAGCGCACGCGTCCAAGCTTAGAAAACATCCACGTAGCGGGGAGTTTTCTAAAGGACAAATAGAAAAAATAATATAACATATTCGTTTCATAAGACGTTTTCGCGTGTCTAACGCGTCTAATCTTGAACGCGTACGCTAAGAACGTGTATTACGAAACTTATACTTTAATATACTATTTTATATTTGCATATCCAAATGAAGCCATTAGGTCAAGCATTTGGCTTGTTCAAAAGAATAGTGGAAACAGTAACATTTTATTTTTTATAGTTGATAGCACTGTTGAACAGCTGTTCTTAAAACGTCAAACTTTGAAAAAAAATGCAGAATTAGAACTTTCAGTGTTGCTAACACTCAAAAAACTTCAAAGCTTAAGTTTTAGTGCGCTTGTCCTTAGGAAAATTTCCCGCTACGCGGGTCGTTTTCTAAGCTTGGACGCGTGCACTAAAAACGTGTCTTATGAAACTAATACTTTAATAGACTATTTTCTATTTGCGTGTCCAGATGAATTCATCTGGACACGGGTTCACGTGTCCAAAAGAGATTTATTTAGAAACAGTAACATTTTATATTTTAAATGTTATATCACTATTCAAATGTCAAACTTATTTAGGCTGTAAATTTGAAAAATAAATGCAGAATCTGAATTTTCCCAAATTTGCAAACTGACAAAAAAACCTAAAAAATTTTATTTAAAAAGCAAGTTATTTTTTTAAACTGATTGAAAAATAACGCAAATAGAAAAAAATAGTATAAAGTATTCGTTTCGTAAGACATTTTAGCGCATTTGTCCTTGGACTCGTGCGCTAAAAACGTGTCTTATGAAACTAATACTTTAATATACTATTTTACAAAGTTCAGTTAAACTGATCCATCTTTGATCGTTATTTGGTTATTTATGCTTCTCCGGCAATAAAAAAACCGCTTCAAGTGAAATTTTATGTTCCGTTAGTAATAACTCTAAACTAATAATTTGATCATCAATAGGGGTATGCGTGGAGGTATTGAAGAAAAAGGCCTTGCTGGTTACCCTGATAATCTTTAGGGCGTATTTAGATAAAAACGTTTATAAAAATTATTTATATTATTTTATTCTTTTTAGTAGCCTCACAAGTTATAGAGGGATTATTATCCCACAAAACAACATTAAAGTACATTATGTTAAGGTATACACATGTCCAGAAGGATCACGTTATTTTTTTAGTCTGTTAAGAGGGCGAGATGATGGGAGCCCCCAAAGACAACATTAAAGTGTATTTTCTGAAAGTTTCAGCTGTTTTAGCTTAATTGGGCGGTAGTTTAGGAGTGGATGGATTTTAATCCAAAACTGTTGGAGTCTAACCGATACATCGATGAATCAATCACACTATAGTGATTTTTGCATGATTGACTCCCTATTCAACCATTAAATCGAAGGCCGGTACATGTTCCTTGTTAAGCGATGAACAGAGACAGTTATTGGCCCTCTAGGTCAGTTATTGGCGAATATACTCAGAGAAACTGGTCTCGTATATGGCGACAGTTATGATAGAGTGGATTTTTATTTGGAGGTAAGAACGGATTTAATAACAAGATACTGTCAAGGTTACGGTTCCGGTTGAGATCCAGAAAAATTGTAACAAGAGCATGATCAACAAGAACCTGTAGCAAAATAAAACTTACTGAAAAACTTATTTAACTGATCTGTAAAAGCTGACAAATTTAATATGAAACACGAAACTTTGGAAATTGCCATAGTAATAAAAGAAAGGTTACATTCTGCGATTTATATACGTTTGTATAGACTTACAGTAGGCGTGGGAATATGTTAAGTTATAATAGCGCTAAGGAATAGATATTTTTAGTCAATTTGGTTCATAATTGAATGTTACTTTCTTGGTGGAGGTTTGGTAGAGTCAATAAACGGCATACCATATGTTACGAAAGTGTTCACGTAGAACAACGCCTGAAATATAAGCTAATTTTCTGCCTTCGCTAACAAACCAAAGAATAAGAATCAATAAATAATCAACAAATAATTTATAATTTATTACTTTTTTCGTAATGCATTTCGCTTATCCAATAAAACTTAAAATTACAAAAAATACTTATACTCTCGAGGAAAAAACGCACTACTTGAAAACCTAAACTTACCTTACAAAAGATTTTGAAGCAGCAAAAAACATATCTTGTTCTTCTAATGGTATTTTGCTATTAAATGGTTAAAATAAAGTTTTTTTATATATAGTTTTATGTAGTTTTTTGGGAAACAAATGAACTTTCTCAAAAAACAAAACAATTTGAACATTTTAAAACTTACATAACCCGATTATTATTTATAAATTTCATTAATGTAAAAACTAATTATATAAACTTGTAGAAAATAAAATTCTTAATTCAATCACATATAGGTTAGGTTAGGTTAGGTTAGGTTATACAGGTCAACCCAACACTTGGGTTGACAAACAGAATAATATCCTTAATTTTAAGTCGACGAAACAACATTCTCTTAATACTAATAAATTAAATCATTACTAATTTTATCTGAATGTTTTTAGATGACAGAAACTTTGATTTACAAGCCAATTTACATAATTCAAATAAACCTTAAAAAACACAGCTTGTCAAACATATTTTATGTGATTTCATCAACAAGATCCAACCTTTACATTAAAAAGTGTATCAGTTCTGTGAATATAATGCTACTCTACTTATTTCCACTCATACAGCTTATCAAACAGCTTTAAGATTTTGAAGATTTAATAAGACAGCAAAATAAACATATCTCGTTAACATGAATTTTATGTCCCAACAAGGCAAGCTGCTATACGTTGGTATACCCTTTCAATACAACATATTTTGTCTGTTCCAAATGATTTATAATATTAAAAATGAACTAAACTTTATTAAGTTCAAAAATGCATAAACGAGCCTCAAATCGTTAAGTTTTGAGAAAAATTATCTTTTTGTATGAAAATCTGGATTTCCACATATCCTTTATCTGCTCAAAGAGTTTTTGTGCGCATGTTAGTATTAAATAACTAAATTTATTTTCATAAAGAAAATATTTTTCAAAATTTAATTACTAAAAGTGAGGTTATGCAGCCATTAAATCGGGTAGTTACACAATTCCATAAAGTCTGCCTATTAAATATTATGGAGAAGAGTAACTTCTCCTTGTATGATCAAATATCATGACTATATGTATTTGACTATAACAAGCAGTACGTAATCAGGACTTACAAAACAATGAGCAATGTATAACAAGATGAATAATTACTCTTAAGCTCTGATACAGAAAAGAAAACCCCATCTATGTACTTAAAATTATTTTTAAAAAGAGTAAATTGTTTATCCTTTTTCCGTCTCTTCATTATGTTTTATATAAAATGAACGTATAAATATATATTTTAAATTTATCCTACATTTTATTTTAATTGCTTTTCCGCTAAAACAGTTTTATTTTATATTAACGCTCACTTATGACATAACTTTTTTCTTTAGATTTTCTTATTATTTTTTGTTGGTCCAAACCACGGCAAAGTCTGTCTCGAGCAAGAGGGTTTGGTATATTAAAGTTATATTTAGAAAATTCTGCAGGGCTTTTTTCATGGCTTTAGGGTTATGGGTACGATATAATAACGTCAGATCATCATTATAAGGGTTGGAAAATATGACAGGCTCCTCCGGTGTCCGGATATGGAATTCTACGTGTTTTGTGTAACGACATCGCCAGGCTCACTATTTTTCTCTACCCAGTGCTCAAGTTATAAACTTTCTGATAAAACTAATTTAAAATTACAAGAAAAGAGGGTAAAATAGGGGAGAAGAGATCCTCAAGCTTGTTAAATTATGTTTAAAGGTCAATGAGAAGAGTAATCTCTATGTGCATTAAAATGAAATGAAATAAAGATACCAGAAAGGAAGCTTCTCTACAAAGCAACAATAATTTCCCATTATAAAAGAAACTTAGTCAGTTCATTGTGATTGTTTTGAAAACAACTTGGTTGTGTAGTTAAATTCGCATTTAAACAAGAAGCCGCTTTCATCTCTCATCAAAAAAGAATTATGCGCTGATACGAAAAATTGGATCCTCTTTTTTCTCTTTCAGGATAAAGAGAATGCGTTTTTTTATGTTTATTATTTCTTTTATTCGAGACCAAAGGGGCGCTATTATATTAATTCTGATTTTTGTTTCAGAAGAAGTAGAATTTCTGGAACTGGGTTATTGGGTTGTTAAGAGGATTCCAGGTATTCATAAACAAATGCGTTTGTTCGATTGGGGTGTAGGCTTCAGATAAGCAGAGAAAAACTAAAACAATTTGAATGTAACATATTGTCACGAATGGAATAATTCAAATTAAATTATTCAATTATTTTAGTCAAAGATCAAAACCTGAAAGCTTATTTAGACTTCAAAAAATGCATTCTATGCATTTATGCAAACCATAAAATCTGTACTACAAAACATTGTATATAACGAGAATAAGAATGAGTGAATTTTTTAGATAATTAATTTAGATGATATTGACTTCGTAAGTTTGGTACTATTGGCCAGTACATGCATAGTATATCATCTTATCAACAGTCCCAAATCTAACTTAACCAACCTTAATTAAAAATCGTTATTTAATTTTACGATTAAAGTAAGATTTGTTGTTCTGTTTATTTTTGAATGCCATTAAAGAACGTAAAAATCTTCTGTATACACAACTGTCTTGGGCAATCTGATTTTATTGTAATAAATACTCTAATAACCGTAATAAACTATTTACACTAATGAAAACTAGATATCCTTCATAATAATCATAACACATAAACCAGAGCGAAAAGTTTTATTTACAAGCATAGAGCACGAAAGAAAGATTGAAAGATATTTTTATTTTAAAACTGATATTAGACCTTGAATTTATTTTAACATAAACTGCAACATAAGTAAAAAAGATATACTTTATGTAGTCATTTTTAGTATTCTGCAGCATAAATAAAATCGTGCTTTATTGTCAAATTATTTCAAGTTCAACAAACTACAATCATCAGCATTATGCGACATACTAGTATATTGTGTATACATTTTTTAAAGACAATAGAAATAATATTTACAATCTGTATAATTTCAGTCAATGCAGTACAGCTAAACAATCATACTCGTTTTAAAAAGTAATTTTTTATAAACAATCAATTCAATTGTTAAGGCTAACTACTTTGCCGCAAAATGTAAACGTATTCTGGCATCGCAGGTATTGTGGGTGACAAAGAAAGATACCTTTAAGTGTACCCATCGCGCTTGCGCTTGTGAATTATGTAGCAAATTATAAAAGCTTTCATTGTAATTTAGCAATAATAATGACGTCTTTACGTTTATTGAATAACTATTTTATAATAAACCTATATAGTAATAATAACTAAACTATGGTAAGTCGTCTCAATAGGTTAACGGTAGAGTTCTCGCTTAGCAAACGGGCGACCCAGGGATCGATTCGCGCCGGAGTGATAATTTTTCTATATGGATTTGCATTCAAAATAGAATTTAATTATAAAACATTAATTAAACAAAGTAAATTACGTAATCTTTATCTAAAATTTATAACTTTTATATTTCAAATAATTAATAATATTATAATATTGCATGTGCTGACATTCATGGCGTTTTAATAGAACTTTTTAATAATATTCTAGAAGTATATAATATATACTTCTTAATATCTTAACGTATAAAATATGTTTGTAAGTTGTTTGACTTAATTCTTCAGTGCATTGATTTGAACAATATATATTTTATATATGGTTAAAAATCTTAGACTAAAATGCTGTTACTAATACACGGCGCAGTGTAGCGAAAAAGGTTAGACTTTTGCAAGCGGAAAATCAAATTAAAAAAATTTATCTTTTTTATAACTAATTATTTCAAATCAATAAAAATTAAATTATAATAATTGAATGAAACTGATAAAATATTTAATGTTCAATAAGGCTTTATGATTTTATTTATTAGATTGTATATATTCGGTTTTTTCCCGACAATACATATCTTCTTTTAATATAAAGAAATAAAGCAAAAACAAATTCTTAAGCTCTTAAGAACTAAAGAATTAAATTCTTAGAAAAAATTAAAAATATAACAAGCAAAAAAATTGGTTTTTTAAAATGAGTATATGCATCCAGTGTTTACACTCTAGAGATATAAGATACGTTGACAACATACTTACTATTTCTTTCTGCCTTCTGTTTTAATTCATCCGGATATATTCTGATGAAATGGGCTAGGCAAGGAGAAGTTTTTATGTGATGGGAAGCGAATCGATCAAAAAATGAATCACCGGTAGGCACGTTGAGCAGTCGGTCACGGCAACCACGCAAAAGACTATCTGTGATTGCCGATGATTAATTTTTTGATGGATTCGCCCCCTCCTCACCACATGGAAACCTTCCCCATACAGTTTTCCTGATCCTCTCCATTAGAATACATCCTGACGAATTAAAACAGAAAGAGTGAGTCTGTTGTTCATCTTAAATCTTTCAGTCGAAACTAGGGGGAGAAATAACCAGAGTGGAAACGCTGTAAGCCAAATTTTGGGGATAACTTTTTATATTCCGACTGCGTCGAAGCATAGACAGATACGTAAATAATCTTTAACGAGAAAAGTTTTTTCGAAATCAGGGAACAAAATGGTACTTTGCCTCTTTAGAGAAGAAAAGCATGTACTTTGTCTCCCTCCAGGAATGAAAAGTATACACTTTGTTTCTCTAGGGAGGAAAAGTGTTTTATTTTTTGAGTATTTAACATATAATTCGTTGCTCTGCCGATATTAGAACCAGACGATGATAAACATTCATTCATTTCACTCTTATAAAATTTTCAAAATTTATACTCGATACTCTTTTTTTTAATTTAATCTTTTCCATATTGTTTTAAGGTACTAGCGGAATATATTGAGGTGTTATCTAGATAAATAAAAATATGAATATAGTGTTGAATTGAAATGGCTAGCTTTAATAAAAATGTAACAGCTCAAATAGTTTTTCCTTCTCCGAAAAGACTAACTCAGATTTAAAATCTGATAGAGCATTAGATAAACAAACTATAAAAATATTTTTGATTCTTGCACCTGGAAGGAAAGAAACTTATTACCATTGCACTTGGAATTCTGCAACTGGACAAACAGCAATCTTAAATTTTGTATACAAAGAAAATAAATGTATGCTTGCATAAACACCAACACAAATAAACACATAGATAAATTAAAACACAGATATTTTATTTTTATTAACAATAGATAAAATATTTGTCAAAAAAGAAAAATAAAACAATTGTTTAAATTAAAAAAATTAGGAATAGGAAGAAAATCTTCCTTGAGCTTGCTCAAATGTTTTTGTTATGATTGCCACCTGACATGGGGATTGCAACCGATCTCCAGTTGAACAAACTGACATCAAATAAATTTATCAGATAAGAAAAATATTTACAAGTACTAAATCAATTTATCTAACGGAAATTAATTATTCTTGTGAATAAACAAGTTGAAATTGTCTAAATGTTACGACCTTGTTATTTAAAAAAACTTTTTAAACAAGAAAAAATAAATTCTGAATTTGAATAAAAATGTTTTGTTGTTCTAAAGTGAACCAAATCCTTTTAATTTTGATTTACCTTGTATATAAACGTCAACGAATCGATTTAAAATCTTTTACAATTGGTACTACAGCATTAATCCAAACAGCTGACTTAAAAAAAATCATACGAGTCGATTATCCAATTCAATAATGGAAACAAAAAAAATCTTCTTGATTTAATTTAAATAAATCGTCCACAATTCCATAGAATTGTTGAACGAAAATAAATCTTCTTTAAATTTATGTCTCAAGTAACAATTCAATAACATTAACACTTTGTTAAAATTTGACGTTTGACTTCCAACGCAAATATCACATGGTTTACAATAACTTTACTTTTATTTCAGAAAATTCTTATACGAGCCGAGGTGGATCTTTCAAATACGTTTTTGTCGACTCAAATTGTTAATTTCTCGAAGCCTTTTTATATGTTTCCTCTAAAACAGTTGAAGAAACAGCGAAATTTCACAAATAACGGCACATCACAAATGTCATGACGTCACTAACAGGAAAAAAAAAAATGTGTTCAAAAATACATACATACATAATTCATTCCCCTTTTACCGCATTTCGCAGTGTCGGGGTTCCACACAAACTCTTATGGGAGTGCAACGGAGGTAATGGAGCTATTGTAGCAAGTATGTTACATTACGCTCCCCCATACTTTATCACTCATACAACTTTCATACCTTAACCTAAGGAGCTCAAACACGATAGTACTAAATTTTTAAAATTTAGTCGCAACCGAGGCTTGAACCCCTGTCCCTCTGAAGGAGAGGTAGGATCTCTACCACTCGACCACGGAGGGCCTAAAAAATAACACTAAACTAAATTCTAAAAAGACAGAAATATAGCTGGCAAAATAAAAATTAAAACAACATAAGACACTTTTACAGTCTAAAATCAACATGAACTGAGAAAATTAACAAAAACGACCAACGGTCAAAAAATCTCATTAAAACTTAATTACCTCCAGCTATATTTGTACAAGAAATGATTACATGGTTACCCAAGGTAACTCATACACATGCAGTTTACATAGAAAAATATTTACAATAAAAGAAAAACTTAAATAAAAATGTGTTTACAAGACTCTATACAAATAACAACATAAAGGAAATCAAATTATACTCAAACTTGTCCCGCGTACAGTCCTCCAAGTGCCTGCATCCAAACAATCGTGCAAAATATCAAAATAAAACCAACATTTGAAAAATTCAATAGCTGATACCTTCATCTTTATGAACTCAAACCTTCTAAATGCAAGACCCCGTAAGCAAAATGTAACATTATAAATATCAAATTACTTATCTAATATAACTATTTCCAGTGAAATAGATACCCGAAACTGATTTAGTTTCATGGGAGAAACAAATTTCTGGTTTACGTTGTAGACTCATAAAACTAAACTCTAACAAGATAAAACCTTCCAGAAAAATGGAAAAACCATCCTAACATGTGACCTGGGTTGTATAAAACATGTATTACTATAAAACAACCTAAATAATTTATATCCTTTTTATAAATTCAAACTTTTTATATGCAATTGAGGTTGTGTGTGTGTGATAATTTTCCTGTTTAAAAAACCTATTCTAATTTAATAATTCTATCTGTAGCCTAACATGTAGCTTTTAGATTGAATAAACCTAATATCCTAGATGTCCATCAATTTATTTAATGCATGAAATAAATATATTTGTTTCTACGATCAAATCGTAGTCTTAAAGTACTTCGAAATTACAATTCGTTAAGTAAATTTTCAATCGATGATTCCATATCATCTCAATATCATATGACAATTTTGTTCAGCTTTCATTTGGAAGCGTAAGTGTGGGCGAATCTGAAAGGTTTGGTCGGTCTGCAAATTCCAACTTTTTTGAACAATTTTATATAGCCTACTCATTCAGAACTTTAAAACAGAAAACAGCATTTTTTCCAGAAATATTCTTGTGCTGCTAGACTCTTGAAGCCGTAACAGATTCGCACTTTTATGTTGATATTGAGCGCCACTGTGTTTTAATTACCATTTTCTTAATTGAACAAAGTTTAATTTTTCCAGAAATATTCTTGTGCTGCTAGACTCTTGAAGCCGTAACAGATTCGCACTTTTATGTTGATATTGAGCGCCACTGTGTTTTAATTACCATTTTCTTAATTGAACAAAGTCTAAGTTTAGATTTTTTTTATATTCAAATATCTCTTTTTTAAATAAGTTCAAAGATGGTGGTAGTTTAAAAACAATTGTTTTCCTGTTTGGGGTTATATTTAAATTTGAATTCTAAATTGTAAATCATTAAATTACACACTGTAAAAAATGAGGTAAAATTACCTTGGGAAAGAGGTAACTTTTCGCTATTATTTGCGGTATTTTTACCCTAAAATTAATTTTACCTATACATTTAGTAGTTTTACTATTTGTGGTAAAATGCCCTGTAATTATGTAAAATTATACAAATATAAGTAATTCTACTACATTGAACTGGTTAAAATCACTATCCATAATATAAATTTACATAACTCAGACAATTTTTTCCTTACAAATGTATAATTGCTCAATAACTTAATTCATTTTTAGTGTAATATTAAAGATAAGATGAACTTGAACAAGAATAGTGTAATTTTACCCTTAATATGTTTTTCACCGTTGAGATGCTATTTCGCTGATCGCACTTGTTTGTGACCTTCGTTTCGTGAAAGAATTCAGGAATCCATTATGAACAGTCCAAATAGGCTTTTTGGGGAATGGTCGGAATGGTGTGTACCATTCTTTTATGATTTCGGCGAGGCGTACTCTATCGATACCGAACGAAGTGTTCATTGCTCATTAATATTTTGTTTTTCGTTGTAGTGTAGTGCGGATTTATTAAAGGCAAATATTTACACGTATGACCGAAGATGGGAAGAATTTTATTTTATAGTAGAAGTTAAAAAATAATAATCGGTAAGTACCTATATGTTAAAATTACAAATTTAAACCAATAAAATAAAAATATTTAATTTAATGTTTTTCTAGGATGAATCAAAAATTGAAGAATTCGAAATAAACTAGCATAACTGTAATTGAGAAAGGTACTCGTGTATAATTGTTTATATAATTTATAATTTTTTAATTTTCTAGGTGGAATCGAAACTTTATCTGAATGTCTTTGAGAGACCAAATATTTCCGAAAGCCCCTGAAAAGAAGTTCTGTTAATGTCTTATATTTTATATAAGTACATACGTTCAATAAAAATTACTTTGATTTTATTTTGTTTCATACAATTCCCAGAGGAACGATTGAATTTGCAAGTACTTTCGCAAGTCATCGTTACATTCAAGAAGTATTTTCACATTTGTATTTTAACCCTGAAAAGTACTATTGCCATGAAATATTAACTTTGTCATGTAACTTTACACAGGTGTTTTAATGTTAAAATGTAAAATTACATTGAGATTGTAATTTTAATCTGTAAATTTACTTAAAAAGGAAACATTACAATGCAAACTTAACCTAATGTTGAAATTTTTCACTTCCTATGAAAATTACACTTTGAAGTAAATTTACCCCAAAAAATGGAGGTAACATAGTTGCCTCCATTTTTTAGGGTATAATTCACCGGTAATTTTTTAGAGTGCAGTTTACATTTAGATACATAATTGCAATCATTTTAGTAGCCCTTCAAGTAAATAATGTGAATCATCAACATAGATTGAATTGTGAAAGTAAGTTATTTCAGGATACTCGGAGTCAAAGGACACACGATATAAATCATAAAGTTTTTCGTAAGTAAATTCATCGCATTGCAGTTCTAGTAATTAAGTAGGTCAAACCAACAAATTTCCATGGCATATGTACGTACAGATGTAAAGGAAGTAATTCATTTTAAATATGCAAAACCACCATGAAATCCAACTCGCACAGAATTAAAAGGAAACACATCTTTATTTTCTTTTCGGGATATCATAACCACACTGATTGTTTTAGTATATAAAATAGCTAAACGTACACATGCAGTTGCAACAGAGGATAGATTTGAATCTTTTTTTTTATTAATTTGTTTGATACATGTAGCAGATAAAAACAATCAAGCAAAGCTAGTTTAATTAGAAATGTAACATGGAATTAATTGGAAAATGTCTTGCAGCAATATAGGAACTATTTCATATAGTTACTGTATAATATTGTCTCTGTTGAGTTGAAATTCTATCTGATATTGCCAGTTGAAGGGTTAATTCGAACTATTTGGTGAAATAACTTTTATGTGCTGAAAAACGCAGTTTTTGATAGAACATTCATCATGATCATTTTAACAAAATGTAGTGGAGTGGGAGTTACTCTATAAAATCCTCTAATTTGATTTTTATAGATTTTCGTGTTTTGAGCGAGTAATTCGAAGTTTACTAATACTGAAAAAGGAATGAACGAAAGTACGATTTTTAATTTTCCGTTGATTCACCTCTCATATTTGAATTATTATGAATTTATTTCTTACGATTTAATATAATTCTTAAAGTTGACTGTAAATATTTCGAGATTAGTCAACTATTAAATCATTGACATAATCATATTTTTTTAGTATGGGTAATCAAAGAAGTTTTGAGTTCAATTTTGATTAAAATAACAATTAAATCTTTTGTTTTATTATCAATTATTCAAACAAGAATTTTATAAAAAAAAGTAAACTGTAATTGATATCTTTCAACTTTCCTTTTGTTTCCAAACAAGTCGTAGGTTACTTTTACATGATTTTGCCTCTGGAATAGAAATTTGTAAACGAAAATACTCTACCACAAAAATTATCGAAAAAATCAAGGGCAAAAAAACGTTTTTGCTCATATTTGGAAGCGTTTAAAAAAATAATAAGCCGTCCTAGAATGTCGCGATTTTATTTTTACCTCATTACTTCACGAGCTATGACATCATCGACTATTTCTTTAACTTGCAAGACAACGTCCCTAAAGTTAGCGAAGCCCATACACCAGGAGAACAGGAAAGTATAAGGGAGATTAAAGGCTAATTAAATGGCCTATGTTTAAATTTAAGGTTCAGCTGATTTTTCATAAACCACGGGTTTCGTTAGCTTTAGAAAAAAGTTAGCGGGACCCAAAAAAGTAACCTATGTAGAATTAAAGGCTAATTAAATGACCTATTTTCAAAGTTACGGCTCAGCTAGTTTTTCTAAAATCGCGGGTTTTGATAGTTTTAGAGAAAGTAAGCAATACCCGTATCAGAAATCCAATGGTAGCTTGCAGAACTCAAAAAGATAGGCTATAGGCAATTAAAGGCTAATTAAAGGCCGGATAATAGAATTCTTAATAATGTAGTTGATTTTGACGATGTATATGTAAAAGTTCGAGACGCGTAAGCGGAATCTTGAATTAATCATCCCCAGAGGATACGAATCTTAGTGAAACACCTACTAAAATTTTCTACAAATTTTTATACAGGGTGCTGTATAATAATTATAGAAAGAATAAAATTTAAACCTTTAAGGTAATAAAGTAATATAACATTAAAGATAAAGTTGCTGCATTTTTGAAAATTTTTAGTTTCCAAATACTTCAGATAATTTAGTCCCCAATTTGAGTACGCATTCATGCTTCAGAATTAAAGATTAATTAATTCAAGATTCCGCTTACGCGTCTCGAACTTTTACATATACATCATCAAAATCTACTACAGACCGTTATTAAGGATTCTAATCTGCGGCCTTAAATTAGCCTTTAATTCCCTATACCCTATCTTTCTCAGTTCTTCAAGCTACCATTGAATTTCTGACACGGATCTTGCTTAGTTTTTCTAAAGCTAGCGACACCTGCGGTTTTAGAAAAACTATCTGAGTCTGAAAATAGGGCATTTAATTAGCCTTTAATTCTCCATAGGTTACTTTTTTAAATTTCGCATTCTACATTAGATTTTTGATGTGGGTCCCGCTAACCTTTTTTAAAGCTAGCGAAACCCGTGGTTTAAAAAACCCAGCTGAGCCCTAAATCTGAAAACAGGACATTTAGTCAGCCTTTAATTAGCCTTTAATTCTTGATAGGTTACTTTTTTAATTTCGCATTCTACATTAGATTTTTGATGTGGGTACCGTTAGCTTTTTTCTAAAGCTAGCGAAACCCGTGTTTTAAAAAAATCACCTGAGCCTTAAATTTGAACACAGGATATTTAGTCCGCCTTTAATTAGTCTTTAATTCTCGATAGGTTACTTTTTTTAATTTCGCATTCTACATTAGATTTTTGATGTGGGCTCCGCCAACTTTTTCAAAAGCTAGCAAAACCCACCGTTTTAGAAAAATTAGCTGAGCCTTAAATTTAAAAATAGGGCATTTAATTAGCCTTTAATTTCCCAAAAACTTTCCTGTTCTCCTGGTGCATGGGCTTCGCTAACTTTAGAGGCGTGCAAAACATCTTGTTTCACTGGAATAGAGCGATATATGGTGGCGCACCATCTTTATATTTTGTAATCATGAAATAAATAAAGATTATTAAAAGTTTCACAGTTTTATTAAAATATACCTGACAATATTGTTTCGACAGCTATGCTGTCATTATCAAAGGTAATATAATTATAAACAAACACGTCGCTAAGGTAGATACAAAATAGGTAACTAGATAAAATAATAATAATAATAAAAATTAATAATAAAAATCATAATTAAACATCTAATACTTCCAGTAACGGAGAATTACTGAGCTCAAGTTGTTCATTTATTAAAGGTACCCTGAGTTTGTGTTTGTATATTTCAAAGGCTTCTAAAATGTCTAATTTGCGTTTGTTATTACAAAAATGTAGGAATTTAATATTATTTTGAGGAGTCATTGTGTGATTTTGTTCTAAAAGGTGTTTGGCGTAATTCGATTTTTCAGGATGTTTATTTTTGTAATGACGTACGTGTTCTTTATATCTTATGTCAAAATTTCGAAGTGTTTGTCCAATATATACCGAACTACAAAAAGAACAATTTAAACGGTAAATGCCCGATTTCATGATATCATGTGTTCTGTCTTTAGCATTAAATAAAAATGAAAAAGTGTTAGTGTTGGTTTTAAATGTTATTTTATAATTGTTGGTTTTTCTTAGTATATGTGCAATTTTTTCTGATATTTTGCCAAAATATGGTATAGATATGTAATTTGTGTCTTCTGTTTGATTGTCAATGGGATATATTCTTTTGATAGCTAACCTATAATCTTTTTGTTTAATTAAAGTGTCAATCATGTTCGGATTATAATGATTTGCATGTGCTAGTTGTTTAATGGTTGATATCTCTTTGCTAAAATCTGATTTTGTTAGTGGAATAGTTAAAGCTCTGTGTACTAATGATCTGTATGCTGCTATTTTATGTGTATTGTGGTGACAAGATTCATTTGGTATTGTTATGTCTGTTTGTGTTGGTTTTCTGTATATGGAAAATTCAAAAAGATTCATGATATCATGAAATCGGGCATTTACCGTTTAAATTGTTCATTTTGTAGTTCGGTATATATTGGACAACCACTTCGAAATTTTGACATAAGATATAAAGAACACGTACGTCATTACAAAAATAAACATCCTGAAAAATCGAATTACGCCAAACACCTTTTAGAACAAAATCACACAATGACTCCTCAAAATAATATTAAATTCGTACATTTTTGTAATAACAAACGCAAATTAGACATTTTAGAAGCCTTTGAGATATACAAACACAAACTCAGGGTACCTTTAATGAATGAACAACTTGAGCTCAGTAATTCTCCGTTACTGGAAGTATTAGATGTTTAATTATGATTTTTATTATTAATTTTTATTATTATTATTATTATTTTATCTAGTTACCTATTTTGTATCTACCTTAGCGACGTGTTTGTTTATAATTATATTACCTTTGATAATGACAGCATAGCTGTCGAAACAATATTGTCAGGTATATTTTAATAAAACTGTGAAACTTTTAATAATCTTTATTTATTTCATGATTATGGAGTTCCACAAAATAAGGCTGGAAACAATAAACAAGTTTATATTTTGTATTAGAAAAACTATCTGAGCCTTAAATTTGAAAATAGGGCATTTAATTAGAGTTTAATTAGCCTATAATTTTCTATAGGTTACTTTTTTAAATTTCGCATTCTACATTAGATTTTTGATGTGGGTCCCGCTAACTTTTTTCTAAAGCCAGCGAAATCCGTGGTTTAAAAAAACCAGCGGAGCCTTAAATTTGAAAACAGGACATTTAGTCAGCCTTTAATTAGCCTTTAATTCTCCATAGGTTACTTTTTTAATTTCGCATTCTACATTAGATGTTTGATGTGGGTCCCGCTAACTTTCTTATAAAGCCAGCGAAACCAGTGGTTTAGAAAAAAATCACCTAAGCCTTAAATTTGAAAACAGGACATTTTGTCAGCCTTTAATTAGCTTTTAATGCTCGATAGGTTACTTTTTTAATTTCGCATTCTACATCAGATTTTTGATGTGGGTCCCGTTAACTTTTTTCTAAAGCTAGTGAAACCCGTTGTTTAGAAAAAAATCACCTGAGCTTTAAATTTGAAAACAGGGCATTTAATCAGCCTTTAATTAGCCTTTAATTCTCCATAGGTTACTTTTTAATTTCGCATTCTACATTAGATTTTTGATGTGGGCTCCGCTAACTTTTTCAAAAGCTAGCGAAACTCACGGTTTTAGAAAAATTAGCTGAGCCTTAAATTTAAAAATAGGGCATTTAATTAGCCTTTAATTTCCCATAAACTTTCCTGTTCTCCTGGTGCATGGGCTTCGTTAACTTTAGAGGCGTGCAAGACATCTTGTTTCACTGGAATAGAGCGATATGTGGTGGCGCACCATCTTATATTAAATTATTTCGTAGATATTATACAGACCTTCATATTTTGTAAATTATCTATTTTTAATTGTGTTCAGAATTAGATAGTTATAGTTCAAAATAGTTATTTTTATTTCTTCATCGATTTCTGTTTAGTCATATATAGCTACGGGAAATATAGCTACGATTTGGTAGAGATATGATATAGGTATTGGCTTTGTTAAAATAAGCAAAAATAATTTTGATCTGATCACATAATGGTAAAATTAGTCACTTCGCGTTAACCTTCTAACACAATACTTGTATATGTTTACTATGGCCAAATAGTCCCTTCTAGTAACCTGAACCACTATAGATGAACTATATTGCAGTTTTGGTAAATAATACCAATTTATGTAGTGAGTTTATTAATTAGCCTTCTTCTTCATTCCACACCAGTTGTTAAATACTTAAAAGTGGATTATGTTCTAAAATACGTTTGGTTTTTAGTAGGGCTTTCATAGAGATCAGATTTTACTCATATAAGCATACTTTATACCCAGTTTGGTTAATGGCTTTTATTGTGTGTCCAAGAACAATTCCGAATGATGTTTGTGATTCGTCTCAGCCATTTTTAAGCGATTCCCAACGTACCAGGGTCCTGAACAGGTTATAATAAATCATTGGATTAGGTTAAGTTTATGGAATATGAGTTTTAACTACCAACCAAAAAACCGTACATCTAAATTTGATTTCGGTAAGAATCAGTTGTTTGAATTATAATTTTTTATTAATATTGTTTTTGTCAATTGTTTAAATACGCATGTTTGTGAACTATATGAAATAAGTTTAGTCTCCTTATAGTATCTAAGAGTGTATATTCGGACAAATACATTTCGACGCTGCGCAGATTCGATTTTTGTCTTATCTTTTAACTCTGCACAAAACAGCAACTTTGTAGTCAGCAGTACGTGCGGCATTCAACATCACATCCAAGAGCTTCATAAAGTTCGTCCTCTCATTTTAACATTTAGAAATTAAGTTACCATCGATAGCTGTAGTTTAAAGTTTTAATTTAATCTTTGTGTAGATGTAATTGGTAATTTCTTTCTTTTGTATAATATTCTGAAAAATAAAATACATTTTTAAAAGTGTTATTCACTAGGCAGATCAACTATTGAATTATTTGAATACTTATGTTTTTTTTAAGTAGAAGTATTAAAACAAAGGCCAACCAACAATAAGCATGTTTCGTGTCTAAATATATACACATCAAGTTGAAATATACTGCGATGATTTGATTTGGTGGCATAGGAAAATTATAAAATGTACGATTCATTGTAGAAATATAAAATTGATCAAGTTCAAATATATGATTAAATATGAAATAAACATTAGTAAGGATTTTTAAATGCTAAAAAGGTAATTTATTCATGTTAAACGATTTATTTACATGCAGTATTATTCATTAAAGATTACGAGTAATCATGCATACATAACCTAACTTTCCAAATTAATATTTCAATATAGGATTTTTATAATAAACATGTTAAGCTTATAGAATCAAAACATGCATTAAAGAGCTAATTAAAAAATATATAGAATACAGTATCAGCTGTTTTTATAGAAATAATTTTCAGTTCACATTTGTGGGCTACCGTAGATAGGAATTTACGTCCTTCGATAAACTAACTCAGTCTCAGATTGCATTGTACCTGAAAACAAACAAAATGAGGCGTTACTTAAAACCCTATAACGCTAGAATTAACTTACCTGTTTTTAAAGCTGTTTAAGCTGAGTTTTTCTCCTTTGACTAATTGTCTTAATGGAAATTGATGTTTTATTCTTATGCATTTTGCCCACTGTTTCATTACGGTTACCTGGACTATTGTACAAAGAACGAGAACTAATAATAATAATAATTGTTACAACCCATAACCTGGAAATCTGACCCTAGAAACTATGGAGCTTGTGCGGGAGGGAGGGGGAGATTATTATTATTATTATTATATAAACCCAACGTGCGGCTGCAGCCGACTTACAGATGGAACAGCACAAATCCCACATTTGTGTCACAGCTGAGGAAAAAATGCAGAAAGCCTTAACTAGATCTGTCGGTACTGTGATGTTTAGAAGACCAGTGTGGTAATACATGTTGTTTGTGTGTGGCCTTGTACACTACTTATATGTTATCTCTTGTAGAAGACAATAAAAGACATGTTTACTTCTATGAGATATTTATTTATCCTCTTGTTGTTGATTACTGTTGTCATGGCAATCCCTTAGCATGCAATGCCTTCTTGAGGTAATATGTATGTAATATCATTACAGTACCAAGAGACGAACCTGGTTAGACTGCTTGTGTGAAAGTCCAGCACACTAGACAACACACTATCAAGGCTGTACTGTTTATGATCTTCCCAGTTTAAGTTCTTTTAAAGGCATCAAATTCTTGTTCTAAAGTTATTTAATCAAGACCTTCTTCGTCAAACTTATTGTTTAGTTTTTCTTTATGAGTTAAATTACATATAATGTAAATTTGTTCAGGAAAGATGTAGAATGGTGCAATGCAGCTGTAGCACATGTTGTTATAGGTTAAAACTGTGTAATTAAGAAATAATCAATCTTTTAAATTTGTGTCTGACAGATATGGTTATTGTTGATTTGCAAAGTTATTAGCCATATTAAGATATAAGTATCTTATGTCATTTTGTTTGTAACTTAGTAGGCTACATTCGTATGTAAATAGAATTGCGAAATTTGATATTTTTATGTTATTATTAAATTAACGTGACGTCATTCGGATTAACCGTTTATTTTTTGGTCAATCTTTCAATTGCAAAGGGTATAAATAGATCTGACAGGAAAAACAATTCAGTTAGCATATTCCACAGAGGCGAAACCACGTCTCTCTAATTCAAAAATTAGTTAAAAAAAGGGTTATGTGACCATTATTATTATTGTAAACAAAAAAGAAATATGTCATACAAAGGTTGTACTTACCTTTATAAACATTATTGTAACAAGAAGAATGATTATTACTTGTGTATGGAAATTATTGTAGCCTCTATTATTTTAAACTCAAGAAGGATCTTGAAATTAATAAAACCAATTCAATCAATTGTCTGATCGATATTGGTGTTAGACAACTGAAATTTGCAAAGAGCGTATACTGTGTTTCTCGTACCTAAATAGTGTGGTTTTCGTAAACGGTTTTAAATAACGTAAGTACGTTTAATTTAACTTAATTTTATGAAAATTCTATGAAATGCATCAATCATTGGATTTGAATCAAGTTCTTATATAAATAGTGTGAGCCTAATTTGATTCTAAACAAGATCATTTGCTCTATAGTTATAAACACATGTTTGGATAATATTTCTCAAACGCAGTGGCGCTCAACGAATACTTCAGCCAAGTTCTAATATAGTTTTATAATCTTTGAGCTCTATCTAAACAAGACTGTTTACTTTATCCTCATGTTGGCCGTAGCGCAGTTTTATTACATCGAATTCGTTAGCATAAGAGAACAAAAGAGAATACATAAATAAAATTTCGCTATTGAAGTTTTGTTTTGGGAAACAATCACAGCAGCTTGCTGCTTGCATGAGTTAATTTTAGGTTTCAAGGGAGATCGGGCAACAGATCGCCTTAATTAAGGAATCTAATTATGTGTTTCCACTTAATTTAGCTTATTAGGGCATCCAGATTAGATTGTTAGTTTATCTGATTATACTTATCCAAGGTTGTTCGGAAAACTATTTTTTACAATGTAGGTCACAAAAACATTTTACATATAAATCATGGATTTATGGAAATTAATAAATCCTATAAATGTCATTCCCATTAATAGCAATTGACGATTCGGAAAGAAAAACAAAACCAACCAAGTGTCAACTAATGGCTCAAACTTCCACGGTTTGTTTGGGGAGAAGCTAATATCGATCCTCCCTAGTGTGTATGTATGCATTTCTAAATGCCGTTTGAAGTACACATAATTGATTTTCAAGCTCAATTGAAGTGTCTATGTGTTTATAGTGCATAAAGCTGAACATAAAGTAGGTATTGTTTAGCTATTAGTAATTCAAACAAGTACTTAGGAGTCCTTTAACGTTAGATGATAATAATAATAATAGTAATAATAATAACATGTACCCTCTGCCTTGAGCTTGCTCCTTTTCCCAGTAGCAACAACCGTTGTAACTCGTTTTCCTGCTTAGACCAAAACTTTATAATCGCAATTAAAAGATATAGCCTTGTTGTTTGTAGGGAAAATTGGTTCTTGTATGCGGGAAATGTTGAGGTGTAGATAAATCCGTGGGTTTGTTGTTATCGAATAGTTTCTGCTGTACTAGCTAATTATATACCATTATGAGGCTTAATCTACGATGTTTGTTGGTTTGCTGCATTAATACAGTACACTGAAAACTATCTGGTATTATAATAATAACAATTTAGAGGGGTCTCATTAGCGATACTGTTTCATTTAATACTTTTATTAAACGAATAGAAAAAAAGGTTTGAAATGTTAATGTGAACATTTTATTTTTGAAAACGTGTGAAAAGCTGACGTGAAGGAACTAGCGTAGGGATGCTTTTTCCTGTCTGGACGGCTTTGATTTGAAGAATAATGTTTTTCAATCGACAGATTTTAGAGGGAATTTCTTGATGGCGTCACTTTAAGTTTACTTTTCTTGAAAAGTTTCTATCACTTTTGTGTTTTGCGCCGTTTCTTCGGCAGCTCTTTTGATAGACAGGATGTATCATCTTGAACATATATCAAAAATTTATAAGAGGTATTTAATAAATGGTTGTTTGTTTTTCTTTTAAAATGTCTTAAAAGTAGTTTATTTTGGACTTTTCTTTGGTTTATCGTAACCGTTTTAAAACTTTCTGCGCTTTATTTTCGTATAAGTATTGAGAGTATAACATTTTAATTTATACTGAATTTAGCTAGCTTCAAAGAAAATGAAAATATCCAGCTCAATAGTTTTTTGTTTCTCCCAATAGACGAACTTGGGTTTAAATTTGATAAAGCATAAGACAGACAAATTATAGATCTTATTAATTCCTGTACCTGGAGAAAATAACTTACTACCAGCCACACCTGGATCGCTGCACTTGGAATCTCACAACTGGACAAGCAGTAATTTGAATCTCTATATAAATAAAATGAATACTTGCATCCACATCAAATAAAAATAATAAACACTTTTACAAATTAAAAACCATAGATCTTTATTTTATTAACGTTAAATAAATTTATAAAAAAAAGAAAGTTCCTTAAAAATAAATAAGCAGGAATATCTTCCTTCAGTTTGTTTAATGAAACTCGGATGGTTGTCAACCTGTCATATGGGTTGCAGCCATTCATTTAAACAAACTAACATCAAATAAATTCAATTCACCAAATAAATTATTTACAATTGATAAATGAATTTTCAAATTGTTGTTAAAGCAACAGACTTTGTTCATATAGAACCTTTTTAATTTTTACAAAAATGAAATAAAAAAAAATTAGTTTTATAAATTGTTCCCAATGGGTAACAATTTTTATTTCGACCAACCTTATATATAAGAAAATTTTGTTGTATCGATAAAGCAGCTTCCATTCAAATTAGGTGATCCAAACAATCTTCCATATATAAAATGTCAATATACAAATCGATGATAACTGTTGATATATAGTTATATAAATTTATCTTCTTTGGTTTATAAAAATAATCGAACATCGTTCCAAATAATAGAGTTGGAATGTAAGAATAAATCTTCTTTGATTTATAAACAGAGGTAAATATTCGTTTCACAAAGTCACTTTAGTAAACTTGACGTTTGTTTACAAAAAAACATGGTTAAACAATAACTTAACTTATTTTTTTTAGAAAATTAAATGTGAGCCGAGCGTGGATTTTTCCAAAGCGTTTTATCGATTGAAATTGTTATTTTTTCGTAGTCCATTTATATGATTTTGCAAAACAATTGACAGCACAACAAACTTTTTTCAAAACACTTAAACAACACACGTCATGACGTCACAAATCCGAACAGATGTTTATAATTAACGCTAATTTTAATTCTAAAAAGACAGAAAGGTAGCTGGCAAAGAGACGAATAAATTGACATAACACACTTGTGGTCTAAAATGAACAATAACAAAGAAAATCAACGAAAACGACCAACGGTCACAAATCTCATTAAAACTAATTTATACAGAACACTCATTACCTTCCAGCTATTTTTGTACATAAAATATTTACATAATTACACAAAGTAACCCAAACATATGGAGTTCACACAAATTCTAACAAAATAATAAAGATAGACTTTACTTAAAAACATGACCTTAGAAAATGATGCTATGCAAGTCCAATATAATATAACAACATAAATGTAATCAAACTCCAACTAATCTTGTCCAGAATATAGTACTCCAAGTGCCTGCATTCAAACAACAGTGAAAAATATTAAAATAAACTCAAAATTTGACAAAATTAAAGAATTATCAGCAAAGCCGATCCCTTCATATAGATTAACACAAATCTTTCAAATAAACGTATGTAACATCAAATAAACATTCAAGAAGAGTAGAAAAACTATCCTAAAGACCTAACCTGTGTTACAGAAAGTGTGTTTTACTATAAATACTTTATATCCTTTTTTATAAACTATAAATCTTTTATATGAAATTGAGGTTGTGTGTGATAAATTCTTTAGCTTTAAAAACCTATTCTAACTCGATAATTCTATCCGTAGCCTAGCATGTAGCCTTTTAGATTAAATAAATCTAGTATCCTAGCATCTCTATCTTTTATTTAATGCATGAAACAATTATTTTTGTATTTTTCGGTGCCTAATCGTAGCCCTCAAATCTTAATGCTTTATTAATGCTTTATAAATTTTCAATCGATGATTTCATATCATCTCAGCATAATTTGATTATAAATAATCAAACCAGGTGTAATCGGAAATTATCATTTCATGGGGAAACAATGTTAGACATAGATTGAGGTTAGGTAAGGATCTTGATATATTTTATGATAATTTGATGTAATCCCCACATTTATATTACTACGATTGTCGGGAGTTTATGGGTATTTATAGGCAAACACAGACAAAATATGTTTGATAAAAGATGATAGGGCACACAACTACCTTGTAAAACTTTTGTAATGTATCTTAAAGTGACTAACATATTCCCACTACATTGAGACTCTCTCAGATGAGTCATTGAGGTAGATTATTCTTATTACACAAAAATAATACAAACACAATAATTCAATACACAAATAAATATTCAAGAAAATTAATATCTACCACCGACCTTTGCAATTATCCAAATCCAGACGATAAAATGATTGATTGTTATTAACTTTGATCTCTTGAATGTTTATTACTAATTGGTAAATTCCAATTTCCATTTATTTCTTTTGTTTCCATCCAATAATAAATTATCCTCACTTTGGATAAATAACTTTTCAACGTTGTTTAATTTTTATAAAAACTTTTCATTATTTAGACTAAACACTTTATCTAATTTCATATTTTTTAATATATAATTTACGTGTAATTTACATAAATATTTATTTATGAAAGGCATGTTGTTTCTCTGGTGGTTTAGAGCTGCTTAATTGTTAAAAATAGTGTTCCTTTTATATACTATTTTGAAAATAAATGATTTTTTTTCAATAAACAAAAAAAATGACATTTCAATATTAATATAACCTAAATATAATTTATAAATTTACATAAATGCAATAACTATTTATACTATCTTATAGAAAATAAAATTATGATTCTAACCATATTCAGCACTTGGGTTGAAAAATAGAATAATACTCTTAATTAATTAATGTCGATGATAGAACATTTTCCTATTACTATTAATTAGCTTAAATTCATAAAAACACCTTTTTACACTTTGCCTTCTCTAAAAATCTAATCAGTATATCATTAATAGTCTTATCTGCATGTTTTTAGATATGCCAAACATTTTTATATGCAACCCAAATTACATAATTCAATTGAATGTTAGAAAGATGCAGCTTATCGAACATGTTTTTACGTAGTTCTATTAAAAAGAACCAACCTCTACATTAAAATGTTTATCAATTATATGGTTATGATGCTACTTGACTTATTTCCACCAAAACAAGTTATCAAAAAACTATAAAAGTCTGAAAATTCAATAAGACTGCAAAACTAATATATCTCGATAACATGAACTTTACATTTCAACTATATAATTTCAACATGTAAGTTGCTATACACTTGCATATACCTTCAATATAACATTTTTTGTCTGTTTCGGATGATTTACAACATTGAAAATGAACTAAACTTTATTAAGTTGCAAACATGCATAAAAGATTTCCAAATCGTTAAGTTATGAGAAAAATTATCTTTTTACAATGAAAATCTGGACTCCCACATATCCTTTATTGGCTTAAAAATTTTTTGTGTACATTTTAATCCTAATTAACTAATTTTATTAGCATTCAGAGAAATTTTTCAAATTTTTTTTTTAAGTGAAGTTATGCAACCATAAATCGGGTAATTATTAAGTGCATCTGCTTATATGTTAATCCTAAATGTTATTTGCCTATTATTTAAATATTATAATAAAAGTTAATTTTCTCAGTATGATCGAATATCATGAAAATGCGTTTTACTTTGTAGAGTGTTCAATGCAAAGCCTTTTAAATGAACACCTTTATAACATCGTCCTCTTATTTTTGTAAATCTAGTACTGAAGCCCTTTAAAATAAGTTGGGGATATTAAGGTCTAATTTTATTTTTAGAAACATTACACTGACCAACAAAAAAAAAAATTTTGATCTGACACTTGATTTTAACTAAAATTGGTACGTTAATGCCAAATATAAATCTCGTTTTTTCCTATCACGTTAGGTTTTTTTTCTACGGCTTTTCTTGTTTGCCGAATCCAAAATTCTTGAAAATCATTAACTAAATGCAGCAAATTCTTAATTGTTTACGGAATTCTTAGACATTCCAAATACATTAAGTCATTAGCATACTATACACTTGTACCTCATAATATTTAAGTTCTTAATTAGATAATTAAGTAATAAACAATTGTAATCAAGTCTACTAAGCTAGTCATCATCGTCAACATATTAGGGTTTAATCAGATTTTATTAGAAAGTATTGATCACTTAGAACTATTTAAAAGTATGCAAGGTTGATAAGAAAATGCTAGTTACATGTTAGTTGTTAGTGAAGAAACCACATCATGTCTACTACTCGAAGATGTGTAAATAGTGCCGATTCTTTCTGCTACATTTGTGGCAGCTTCACCGTTCCCAGTCAAAGGACAAATATTAGTGTTTTCGTCAAGAAAATGTATTTGGCTTATTTTGATGTAAAACTTGCTGATCAAGACAAGTCATGGGCTCCACATAAAGTGTGTAAATCATTTGCGGCAGTGAAGCAAAGGAAAACGTCAGAAATTAGCTTTTGGCGTTCCAATGATATGGCGTGAACCGAAAAACCACGTAGATGATTGTTACTTTTGTTTAACTCAGACCTCCGGTTATAATACCAAGAATAAGAATAAAATTGTATATCCGAATATTGACTCCGCGATTTGACCAGTACCTCATTCCGATGAAATACCTGTGCCAGTTTATAAAGAGCTTCCTCCACTTGAGCACTCGGATGCTGAATACATGTCAGATGTTATTGAAGAGCAAGATGATTCAGATGTAGATTCTGCCAATGAAGATATAGTTTCTAATTATGGACCACAACGCTTTACTCAAGCAGAATTAAATGATTTAGTAAGGGATTTGGGCCTATCAAAGGAATCATCGGAACTGCTAGCTTCAAGATTAAATGAAAAGAACTTACTCAAGCAAGGTACGAAGATAACTTTTTATCGTAAAAGGGAAAGTGATCTTGTGTCATATTTTAAACAAGAGTGTGAATTTGTTTATTGTAACAATGTGCCAGATTTGCTAACTCAAATGGGCGTTGTACAATATGACCCAAGTGAGTGGCGTTTGTTTATCGACAGTTCCAACAGAAGCCTCAAGTGTGTCCTACTACACAACGGGAATGTTCTCGGTTCAATTCCTATTGGATATTCCGTTCAATTAAAGGAAACATATGACGACATTGATAAGGTGATAGATTTACTAAAATATACTGACCATAACTGGGTCATCTGTGTGGATCTCAAAATGGTAAACTTTTTACTTGGTTTTCAAAGAGGATATACAAGATTTCCTTGCTTTTTGTGTCTCTGGGATAGTCGAGATAGAAACCAACACTGGATTCAGAAACATTGGCCTCCTAGAACATCCTTAGTTGTTGGAGAGAAGAATATTATAAGTCAACCTTTAGTCGACAGAGAAAAAGCAATTTTTCCACCTCGTCACATCAAACTGGGTCTTATGAAGCAATATGTTAAAGCACTAAATTTGCAAAGTGACTGTTTCCAGTACATATGTGAAAAGTTTCCACGACTAAGTTACAAAAAAATCAAAGCTGGGATATTTGATGGACCTCAAATTAGAACTTTAATGAGAGATCCAAATTTCATCAACTCTATGAACGAAGCAGAAAAAGAAGCCTGGACTTCATTCACGATGGTCGCGAACAATTTTCTTGGAAACAAAAAAGCATCCAATTATAAAGTGCTAGTGCAATCAATGCTTGAAAAATTTCACCGCCTTGGTTGTAACATGAGCATAAAGCTTCATTTCCTTCATAGCCATCTTGATAGGTTTCCCGAAGAATTAGGTGCTGTAAGCGATGAGCAAGGTGAGAGATTCCATCAAGATTTGAAAACCATGGAAACTCGGTACCAAGGAAGATGGGATTCTCATATGATGGCCGACTACTGTTGGAGTGTTCAAAGGGACTGCCAAACCAAAATGCACATCAGAAAGTGCTACAAACGAAAATTTATTCCCTGACTGCTGTTACTTTATTACTAACACTTTTGTAGTTTTTTGAATGATCATTGTGTAAATATTGTACCTAAATAAATAAATGAATTATTATAATTTTATACTTTGTTTATATCGTATAAGTTCTTAAGTTCTTAACTTGGCCGCATTTGCAATTCTTCAAAGAGCATAAAATGATATAGAATTAAATTTTGACGTGATACGCAAAAACCAATATGATTTTCGGATTCAGCACACCCAAATTAGTAAAGAACAAGTCTCATATACAAGTCAGCAAGAAATGTGTTGGCCAGTGTTATTTGTTGTAAACGTAAGAAACGTAATCTCGCTCTTCCTGGACCGTTTCTTCCGGTTTCAGTTTATTTGGTTAGGAAACTGAAATAATAACTCATTTAATAATAATACTAAGTAACTGTTTACGAAACGCCTGCACCGTTTCTGAACGCATATAGCTCGATTTCGATTTGCCTTTTTCCCGTAGTTACGGTTGTCAAGGTGAAATTTTTGTTTATTTTTACCGGTTTTGAAAAAAATTTGAATTTTATAAATAATGAAACAGCTATTTACAATAGAATGCGGTAAGTAGAATTTTACAGCGCGACAACTTTATTTGAGGTTTGCCTTAATAGTTGGAGCGCTGTAATAGCTATTTACACTCGAATGCGGTAAGTCGAACTTTACAGGGCGACAACTTTGTTTAAGGCACGAGCCCGTAGGGCGAGTGCCTTATTAGTTGGAGCCCTGTAAAATGACTTGACGCATGAGATTTGTATAAGATTTTTTGGCCGACAAGTTTTATAGAAAATAAAAAAAAATAATTCAAAACATGCACATAATAGTGTGCTCTTGGATGACATTTGTAGTTTCCAAACGTACAATAGATGGCGCTGCGGCGATTTAAATTAATTAAATTTTAATTTTTTCTATTAAAGCCCGGAATATTTTTAATAATAACTTAGGTAACATGTGTTTTATTACATAAACTTAATTATTACAAGAATAGTTGGTTTCTTAAATATCTCTAATTGCCCAGTGTTTTTTAGTATTTTTACCACATTCGCTTGTCATTTTACGACATCATGCGTAAATATGAAGCTACAGTTGACGTAAACAAAACTGAAACAAACGTTTTAAAATACAGGAGGCCAAAAAATAACTTAAAACATGACATTTGTATAAAATTGTTTGATCGACAAGCTTTAAATAATAATCTTTTATAAAATAAACAAAAACTTAAACATAGTCTGCTCTGATCGCCATGTTTAAATTTAAACAATAATTAATATTAAAATTCTATTCGTATTGTCGATATTTTACATTTGGCAATTAATGACATTTGCAGTTTTCAAACGTACAAAGATGGCGGTCTAGCGACTTAAAAAACTTAAAATTTTTCTATTAAATTGAAAACTATTTTTGAAAATATTTTTGGTAACAAGTATTTTGTTACATAAACTTAATTATGGCAAAGATAGTTTTTTTCTTAAGTATCTACCGGGCCAGTGTTTTTTGTGCATTTGCTACCGCATTGAGTGTGTTAATAGATGGACACGTTTTACAGTTCAGGAGATCATTTTTTCTTAACTCGCCGCTTTCAAAACTACGTTTTGCGAACATAACAATTGAACGCGAATGTAGTGTTCGCCCACTCGTCCTTCAAAACATGCCAAAAACCTTTGACCCTTTTATGCCCTCTAAAAACAATTTGACGATAAAACAATTTAAGTTGATAATAATAAAATTTAATTTAACAAATGCCATTTTACCCATTTGAATATTAGAAACGACAAAAGAAAGATTATTTAATCGCTAATAATTTCAAAGACATATAGTCCCTCTATTTCAAATAGTAGCGACATCGTGAAGCAAACCTGGCACAAACTCTAATAAAGAAAAAAATACTACATGCATGGTATAGATGAAATTTAATAAAAAGTTGTTAGAAAATTAGAATTACGGGGGTATATATCATATTAATATGGTAGTTGTTACACAACCTAAATGTCCATTATCAAATTCATGCTAAATTGTTAATATTTTTATGCATGCTTATGATTAAACCTAAGATTTATTGTAAGACGATATGTCAATCCTGGTAACATTCAATGTCGCTAACATCGTTCTGGTGCTTTTGCTCCAGCGCCGAGATCAATCGTTGTCGCTACTATTTGAAAATAAAGGGACTATACAAAGACAAATGTGCGAGCGCCATCTATTGATAACAGAATCCGAAAATTTCTTTACGTGGGGCACCTGTAATACTTAATCCCCACGTTCCTGCCAAAAGAAAGTAATTGAGATACGCCCATTCAGCGCGCATTGCGTAGCAAATGCTACCCGTTACTACTGGTTAAAGCGAGGTTGCCTACCCACTCTCTTCTAGCCCTCCAGGCTAGTACCGGATGTATAAACGCGCTCATCCGTCGGGGTCTATCCCGAGGGACGAACTCCTAGTCCAGCATTAGGACTACTCCCACTACGTGGGACTTCTCTGCCTGATCGAATCTAACCTCAGATGTGGTGGGACTTGTTTTTGAATTTTTTTTCCACCCCGATCTCACAGTTATAGGTCTGGTGTGCCCCTTACAGAACTTTGTTTCGAGTCTACCGAAGTAGAATACCAGTATGTACCCGTTAAGGTGAAGTGGTGTCGTGTATTCAACGTGAGAGCCTATATATTTTGCGTGGGCGACCAATGTAGCGAACCCGAAGACACGGGCGAAGCGAGCAAATGGCGGTGCGGACGAAGCGAATTAAGCGTGTCCTACGTAGTATATTTTCGTAATCGCGAATCGCCCAAAAAAATAAAAAAATCAGAACTATGGCCCATAGTCTGGTAAGAATAGGCTGGTGAAACAAATATTGTTTATTTGGAGAGGATAAATGGACCCCGCATAATCCTTATGGGAAATGGCTTTCACCAGATTGTTCTGAAACTGTGCTTTTTTCGAGTTTTAGACGTGTAGATCTAAAGTGTCAATGGGCACACAGTCCAGAAAATTGTAGTTTGTGAATTACAGCCGTTTGAAGTTGAATAATGCAAGAATTGTGTACTTCAAATGGCTGTAATTGGAAATCTATAATTTTTCGGTGTTTACCAATGTTTCAAGAAGTTTGACCCAGAGCTATTTCTCAAGGATTGAGCGGGGTGCAACTTAAAAATTGCCAACTTCAAACTGCTCTAATGCGAAAACTATAATTTTTTTGACTTTCTGTCCAGTGACGCTTTTGATCTACACATTAGAAACCACCATTTACCAAAGTTTCAAGAATTTTAGCCGAGAACCCTTCTCCATAAGGATTCTACCGGGTACAAAAATTGCCAACTTCAAACGGCTGTAATTCTAAAACTATAATTTTCTGGACTGTGTGCCCATTAACACTTTAGATCGATACACATCGAAAACTATTTTTCAACGTTTCAGAGCAATTTGGTGAAAGCCATTTTCCATAAGGACTAAGGACTCTTGCGGAGTCCTTTGGAAAACTTCCCTTTATTTAAGATATTAATAAATTGTTCAAATTAATTTCACAATTATTTCAAAATTAGTAATTTTATTTTAAAATTAAATTCAATCTAACAAAGCATTACCTGCTATACCGACTATTCAGATGCAACTAACGCGGTGAAGGAGGAAATATCAAATAATTTGATCGCGTTAACCGCCTGAAATCCGCATCTAGCGAAGTTCCGGCGACGCGACCTCACGTAGGACACCTGCATTGTTTGCTTAATTTTGATAAATCCGCTCCAACCGCTCCGCTCGCGTCCCCGCAATAGTCGCTCACGCAGGACAGCGTGTTAAGTATAGTGCTCTAGACGGATTCTGAGGATCAGACGACTGGAACTGCACAGCCAGAGCCTGACCCATACACTGTCATCTCCGAGACACTAACCGGTGGCATGCAGTTTCCCATTAGATCAGCATGCGCGTCCCCTGACCGGGATAAACCTCACTTTAATTCTCCTCCATTCGTCCTCTCGCTCAGGCAGCGGGTAACTAGCACCATATCCGACCCTAACGTCAGGTAAGAGTAATTAGTAAATCCATGATCGACATCGTGAACGACTGACTGGCCGTTCATCCACTATTGGAAACACCATGTTTTGCCTAGTTATTTGGTTTGATGTTTACTTTGAATTCGAAGCATTTTTGGTTAATTATATTTTTTAATTGATGTTTGCTTTAAAATTTTTTTTACACAACTCGATTTTCGACGAAGCAATTGGCTCAGTTTAATCACTCGCTCATTCTTCGTTGATGCTTAAAAAATGCGTTTATACACCCAAAACCCGAGTTCTAATCCCAGTTTAGGTAAAATCTTTTTTATAAATATTTAATATATTTTATAAATAAACATTTTTTTTATAAAAATAATATTTATAAAAAGAGATAATTACTTAAAATTATACTTTAATTTTATAGTCTTATTTAAACTATGTATATTTATGTTAATTGAAAATAAAACGTGAAAATACATAATTATAAACATTATATTTATAAAAAAATTGTTTATTTATTTATTAAAATATATTAAATATTTATAAAAAGAATTTCCCAAACTGGGACTAGAACGTTTTGTAATTACAAATCTAACGCGCCCTCCATTCGGCCGTGGTGGGTGATACATTGTGGCTTGTATTTATTTGCAATTTTATTGTAGATTATATTTTGTGAAGTTATTTGTATACAAGTCAACCTCGCAGAAAAAAAATGTTTTCAAATTGAATTGTTGAACTGACAAAAATTGTTTATTATTTTTAAAATTAATTAAATATTTTATAACTTTATTTTTAAATAATTACCCTAATCGCGTTACATCCAAGTACAAAACGATATTGCGCGCATGCCTCTAGAGTAGGCGGAACCAAATTTGGTATTTAGCCAATGTAGTGGCCGCAGTGGTCTCTTTGGCACCAATAATTACTAAAAATCCAAAGAAAATTGATTTCTAATTATTCGTCTCCTGATCATATTAATTCTTCTAATAAAATGAAACAAAAAACTAAGTGAAGTACAATTAATAAAGCGCTCTCGCTCTTTTGATTAGTTTTTAAAATTATGCTTAGTTATTTTAGTTAGTTATCTTTTCAAGTCCAAAGCACTGGTATACAATGGACTTTCCTCTTTATTTTGGTTTAAGTAGAGTGTGAAAGTTTTAAGAAATAACTGAATGATAAGTAATGAGCGAAATGTATTTTAGAAATCATAAATTCCTATACTCTGTAGAACCTTAACGATAATTATTTAAAAAAATAAAAGGTACGGCGACGTTACATAGGTTTACATACAGTGTGTCCTCAGACAAAAAAGTAATTTTTTTTAAATCGTTTGTTTGTCTCAAAACTATTAAAAGTATGACAGAATTTCAACATTACTTATAATAAAGTAGATAATTAAAAAATTATTTTATAGACGTTTTCCATTGCAAATATAAGCATTTTTTGCATATTTGTCATTTTCTACTTTATTATAAGTAATGTTATAAGAAAAAGATTTATAAAAAATAACTTTTTGTCATAAAATCAATAATAAAAAGTATTTCAAAATTTTTAACATTTTTTTCACCGAAGTGTAATTTTCGAAAAAAAATGCGAATAAAGGGTATAATGTTTTTAGCACATCATTTATTCTGTTGGGTTTCTTATGTTCTTTAAACAAAACGCTTTATGGTTTGTTATGTTTATGTTGCTGATATTGCAACCTGCAACCTGATCCATTTTACAATAGCTTTTTATGAAGTCAGTCAGTCAGATGATGATTCCTAGAACGCTGATAATTAAGAAAAGGATATTGGTGTAGGTCAAGTTATTATAAACAATGACATCAACGACATAACATTTAACACATATTAAATTTGGGTTCTCATTACTAAAATGTTTAACTAATGTAGTCCAAACAAGGTGTCGTCGTCGAGGGGGGATCCCCGCATCGATCACGGGTATTAGAATTTGTAAGGTAATTTTCATAAAGCCGAATGGTTTTATGGTTTTTAAATTAAATTTAATGCCACCAACAGTAATAAAATCCTATTTAATCTGATCAACTTACTTTATTAGCAAATCAAATGTTTTTTTTGAAAATCAGATAAAAATCCGATTTATCTTAAAGCTGTTGTTAGACCTTGAATTTAGTTTTAAGTTCAAGTATAAATAAACAATTTAAAGTTATTTTGTGTGGCTCTCATTTCAAGGCTGTCCCTTACAGTTATTAATGACATCACCATCAACGCGTTTATAATTTTATATGCACTTTTCTAAAAACGTCGCTCAAAATTACTAAAAATTTTGAATTTTTCTAATTTACAAACTTTATTAAATTTTTTAAATAGTAACAAAAAGGGAATTTTGCAATTAACAATAAACAGTATAGAGTATAAATGGGGGAAGTTTACAACATTATTAAACTTTTGATAGTTTTGCAAAAAGAACATAGTTATTGAGAGCATAGGTTATTGAGGATTTTTAATTAAACAAACTGTATTTTCTGATTCAATTATCATTCTACTATCTCTTAATGTTTTGAGATTTCTATAAATTCAATTAATCCTTGGACACTCTGTATATATAAACAAGATTTCTTATACTTAACGAATCTTGCCTTCCATGTTAAATTTTATACAGTATCTGTTCATTATCCACTGCACGTAATCAATGTAATATAATTTGCTGATGAAGTTCTGTGAAAGTTCTACATGCATATTTTGCTTGTTTTGGTTTGGGCATCTTTCATAAAGAGGAATTGGTGTATATTGTTTGTAGTTTAATTAATTCCCCACTTTAAATAAAATTAATCTCTTTAAATTACTTTTGTGTTCTCTATTATATCTACAGCCAAAAGAACCTATCTTGACCGAATTATCTTTTTTTATACGTTTTCAATTTTCTAGTTTCTAATTTTCAGTTTGGTTAAAGGATGTATCAAGAAGTACCTTATTTTCACGTAAAGGACGCCGTAGCGTTTTAGTAGAAGCTCAGCAAATAAAACAATAGAACACAATACAATGCTATAATAACACAGGCCTACAAAATAAAGAAGCCTTGTAGTTGAAAGGTGAGGTAGCATACCGTATGCTTTTTGGTGTACTGAAAACGAAGCCGGGGTCAGAATTCACCCATCACTCAAGGATTTTGATATAACCTCAAAAAACACCCCAAAAATTTATAAAAATACATTTGAAAAAATCCTTTGGTGATGGGTCAATTCTGATCCCGGATTCGTTTCGATTTCGAAAAAGTCTGTTTCGAAGAAACCAACTATACTGTGGTTTTATCTTTTGTTAAAATTACCAGGTCATACGTTATATTTATTGGTTCGTTTAAGACCAACCCGTTCAGAATCTCTTGGTGAATTCTATACATTATACGTCTGAAAACTGGGGATAACCGATAAGGATACGTGATCTAAGCTGCTTCTAATAGAAATTAAACAAAATACAAATTCCATCACAGATTATCCGCATGTTTGCTATACTTGTTCAATTTGATGGCAAAAGATTGAGTTGAGTATTGAACAGACAATAGTAGTATAACTGTAGTCAAGTCAGAACTTATTAACCTTTAGTAAATTGAGTTGAAAATTATGACAAAGAAACGTATAATCCGTTATTGAGCGCAACAATAATAAATAAAAAACAAACAAATATATATTGGGATGTTGTATTCAATAAATAGATATAATTAGAATGTCATTTAAAATGCCCCACGTTCGGGCGAACAATAAACTATGAGATTAAATAATAACATTATGAATATTTAATCTGATTTGGCTAGCTTTAATAAAAATTAAAATATAACAACCCAATAACTTTTCTTTTTCCCAATAGGCTAATTCAGTTTTAATTCGATTGAGCATGAGATAAGAAATATATTGATCTTATTAATTCCTGTAACCGGAAGAAAAAATTACTACAAATCACACTTGGAATCCTGCATCTGGACGAGAAATAATCTTAAATTCTGTATATAAAGAAAATAAATGGATCACATCACTCAATCACATCAATAATAAATAAACACTTTTTAAAAATTATAAACACAGATTTTATTTTATTTATTAGTTGGAAAATTTATTAAAACATGAATTCATAACTAAAGATCATAAAGAAAAATCTTTTTCTAAGCTTGTTCAAATGAATTATTGGTCGAATTATTGGCTTGCAGCTGGTTCCATTTGAACAAACCAACATAAAAATAAATGTATCAAAACAAAAATATTTACAGTTAATACAAAAAAATGAATGTTTGAAAACAAACGACTTTGTTCTTAACGAACTTCTTAAAATTTATAAGATTAATTATAAAAATTGTATTAAATAAATTGTTTCAATAATTGTTTCTTATCAGGAAACAAAATTTTATTAACGACCCACTTTGTGTATCGTTTAACAAACCAAATATGTCGGTAAATTTACTTTATAAATTTCCTTGTGCGCAATCGATAAATCAGCTTGATCCAAATCACCTAATTTTAGTATATCTTTACATTGCGATGAATCGATTGCATCGAATTTTGAATATTTACCAATTAGCCAAACACACAATGAAGGCGTTTAATGATAAATAACAGTGTTCAAATGCGTTAAAAGTAAATTAATTTTATTAGTATAATCTGAATTTAGACTTATTATTGACATTCAAAAAGGGATGTTAAAATTCAAAATAAACCTTAAGAGAGATACATTTTTGAAATCAGGAAATAATGGCTACATTTCTGTCTTTTTACTTTTGTATTTTATGATAATTTTAAAATCAAAATTTGGTTATGTTAATTTTAAAGGTCAAACTTTATTTTGTTTCAATTGAGGATTTTTCTGTTTTTGCTAAAATTATATAAGACCTTTGTCTTCGCGGGGAGCTCTTCCCAGAAAACGATTTTGTAGCATTATTCTATTAGAGGCTTCAAAAATTTAAAAATTGTAAAGTTATATTGCAATGTAAAGTGAGGTTATAAGTAAACATCAAAAGTAAAATGAAGTGAGGTTATAATAAATGTCAATGATAATTAAGTAAGTTAAATTAGGTAATCAATTAACAATTAAAGATAGGTAAATTAAGTACAAAACAATTATCGCTTTGTATTGTTCTTACTAAATGTGTAATTTGAACTTACTGCAATTCTAACCACTAGAGTAGATAAGCTATAACAGTTCTAGCTCAAAATCCCATGTATTTTCTTATGAAGGTTCGTTTTACCATTCAAGGTCATCCGCGGTTCCCCACTCCTATCCCCACTACCCCCTACTTAGCCCCCTACTTAGGCCCCCCACTTAGCCCCCTACTTAGCCCCCTACTTAGGCCCCCCACTTAAGCCCCACTCCTATCCCTACTCAGCGGCCATTTTGAATAGCCATTTTGAATCGCCATTTTGAATCGCCATCTTGGATCGCCATTTTGAATCACCATTTTGAATGTCATTTACATATCCACCATTTTGTATCTGTCATTTCCAACTTGTCATCATTTCCCGCTGAAAGATTTGAATTCCTAGCGCTGCTAATGCCATCTATCGGTGACGTCATATGATCGGTATAGTAGATTTCTATACGCCTGTAGATAGGCAACCCACTATATTTTTTTATAAAAATCAATGGAGCCAACAGGGTTTGAACCGGGGACCGCTCGAATGGTAGCCAGCCAATGCATCCACTACACCAACGAGGTAATCTATTAAAGCACTGTAAACGGCTTATAAAAAAAAAATTGTTGACTAGCGACTACGTACTCATAACATAATGCATGTTAGTAATTTATAGTATTATATCATACGGCTCCCTCTTCCTCCTGCATGTGTCATGATTGATTGATTAAGTAGATGATTATTCCTGTGCTGTGATTGATTAAAGGGTCAACATATAAAATAAGTATAAATTATCATATCTAGAAAAAACAAGTTAAAAATTCAATTAAAGAATCATTAGATCTTTTACAGCCAAATATGTTTCAATCTTGATCTCAATGCCTAAGACTTTCATTAATTAAACTTTTACTGACGTTTTGTAAAATTGTATATAAAAAAATTGTTGACTAGCGAGCACGTACTCATAACATAATACATGTTAGTAATTTCATATTATCAGATATGATATCCATTATCTCAACAAAATCATTAGCAAAGACGTGTTTTAGTTATAAGTTTAAGCGATAACAAAATGATTGTAATTTCTTATTGTCAATACATATATCAGGGTTAGATTTAATAATTCGATATACATTTCACCATTCAAATATAAATTTCATAACAAAAGAATTAGCTTTTCTTGGAAGCGAATTTAAAAAAAACAAACATGTAAAAGACAATTTTAAAATATCAATATTTGAAACTCTGATTTCTTGTCTAACAGGGTGGACTCAACCATTTTTTTTTGTTTCAAGACTGTTTCTAGCCTAAGGATGTATAGCCCCAGGGTTAATTAATTGAGTTTGACCTGTAGAGCATTATACCTAAAATAAGATACAATATATTTAAAGCAATTTAAAACATTCGATTACACAATAAACAGAATTTGTTTGCTAAAGAATCAATTACAATAAAATTAATTTGTTTAGTTATAAATATTAAAAATTGTTATATTTAGGAATAATAATTTAAAAATTCGATAAAAGAATCATTAGGGTTTTTCTGAACCAGATAATTAAAAAGTTTGTTATTTCTAATAATCAACTAGATTGATTTTATTATTTTTAAACTTTCAACATATAAGCTTATACCTAAAATATTTAGATCTGTTCAGTTCAACTGAAGCTCTCATCATCGATTAATATATGTTTCTTGTTTTATTCTGAAATCCAATTTGGTTCTTTTAAATTACTGCATACGAGTTATTTATAAAAATGCTTTCACGTATATTTGATTAAAACCAATTTATTTAAAAATAATTCCCGGAAAATATTTATAAATATTGTACATTAATAATATTAAATCTTTAGGATTCAAAAATTATGTACTAAATTATCTAAAAGATTACATATGTACAACTAAGTTAAAATCTCATAAAATAAATACACAAATTAAAACTAAAATTACTTCTTTAAATTTTAGAGTTAATTCCATTTTATCTAATAGAGCAGTATCACTTTGTGCAAAACATTCAATTTCATCATCGCTGTCACTGTCGTAATTGACTTGATATTTTACAGTAGACATCTTTCATTTCCCACCATTAGATTTGAATTCCTAATGCCTCAACTGCCATCTATCGGTAACGTCCTGTGATCGGTATAGTAGACTTCTATACGCCTGTAGATAGGCAACCTGTTACACTTTTTATAAAAATCAATTTTGGAGTAACCAGGGTTCGAACGCTCAACCATCTGATTAGAACTCCATAGCTTAGCCCCGAGACTACGGAGCTTGTCTTTTAAATTACTGCATACGAGTTATTTATAAAAATGCTTTCACGTATATTTGATTAAAACCAATTTATTTAAAAATAATTCCCAGAAAATATTTATAAATATTGTACATTAATAATATTAAATCTTTAGGATTCAAAAATTATAAGCCAATTATGATTATCATCATGAGTCATTGAGATGAGACAATTATTAACCTTATATGAGCCAATCGTGAAGAAACTCAAGAAATATTTCTTGATACATCTTAAATATAACAATTTGAAAACTATATACAGATATTATTATTACATGAGGCCCGTAACATCAATGTGATAAAATAAAAATAAATTGCACTATTGCGGTACTAAATTATCTAAAAGATTACATATGTACAACTAAGTTAAAATCTCATAAAATAAATACACAAATTAAAACTAAATCTTATTTACATAAAAATTAATAGATGTTATGCAAACACCTGGCATATATTTAATATTTTTAATTTCTGTATAGCATTTTTCGAATGCTACACAGAAATTATTTAGTTGGATGCTGCTTGGTGACGTGACGTATCTTCGGTTATCGATTAGAATACCACCCCCAGGGAGTTCTATCTCTTCCTCGTATGAAATAATTGCACCTACTTCATAATTAGTACTGCTACTACATCTGTTAATTACTTCTTTAAATTTTAGAGTTAATTCCATTTTATCTAATAGAGCAGGATCACTTTGTGCAAAACATTCAATTTCATCTTCGCTGTCACTGTCGTAATTGACTTGATATTTTACAGTAGACATCTTTCAAACTGTTTTGAAGAACTGATAATATTTAAAAAAAATGATTGACTTTATATAGTATTTTTCAGGAAAACCTTCTTCAGAAAAACCTAATAATTCTTAATTGAAATGTTTTCAAAATATGATTACATTTATTTATTTTAAATATAGTCATATACATAGTAAGGATTGTGGTTTTTCCTCTATTGTTAATGGTAATAACCGTACTGAGGTCAAGCTTTCACTAGATGAATTAAACATTTTTTATGAGAATACAAAATACAGTGATCTTTTCATGTATCATTCGTTTCCTCGCATAACTTTTAGATTATCTGTGAGAAATTCTATTTTATTTATTTAGTACATGATATGATTTTGTTATTTTTAAACTTTCAACATATAAAATAGGTATAAATTATCATATCTAGAAAAAACTGATTTTATTATTTTTAAGAAATTTTTCTTGATACATCTTAAATATAACAATTTGAAAACTATATACAGATATTATTACTACATGAGGCCCGTAACATCAGTAGATCCGCGGCTTTTTATATCAGTATAAAATAATTAGATATAGTTATATTTACTATATATTCTTTTAAACAGCTGTTATACTTTCCATCAGTCTTGCATGGTTTTCAATTTACAAAACCTAATTGAGTTTGACCTGTTAGACAAGAAATCAGAGTTTCAGATATTGATATTTTAAAATTGTCTTTTACATGTTTCCATAGAGATACATTTCAACAGTAGATGATGAATGATAGGTAATCGCTATCTACATGGGGCAAAATTATACACAGAAATTCTTTTAGCTACAAAATCTACGGTTTCCTTTCCTTCGAACATGAAGCAGAACATAATGATAATTGTTTGTAAGCTACGCTTAGATAAATGTTTACTTCAATCATTATTACTAATGTGTGAATTACGTACAAGACAATTATAAGCCAATTATGATTATTATCATGAGTCATTGAGATGAGACAATTAGTCAGTCTTATATGAGCTAATCGTGAAGAAAGTCCAATTTTTCTTAATGCATCTCAAATCACTTTGAAACAATTATTACGTATGACTAGAGTCAGTTTAAATTAATTATAAATCTAAAAAATACATTTTTAAAATTAGGATGTAACCCCGAGCTGTTAATGAAAAGCAATTAACTCGTTTATACTGTTCCCCAAACTAGATTATTAGAAAAACAACCTTTCTAATTGCTCGGAAATTAACTAAAAATGACATATAAACTGAACGGTTTTTAAAAATAAATCATTGTGAAAGAGTTTTAGGAATCATCAAGACGCTATCCTACCTTCTCGTGTAAGTGTTTTAATTTTTAATTAGCTTATATATTAAAATACTATCTCATTTACGATATGTAATATGTAAATGTTTTAGATTGACTTTATTACAAAACTTTAATATTATAGCAGTATAATCAAAATGGATATCGTGAAACTTTTCAACAGTATAGTAGAAGATAAACCAATTGTATCCACAGAGGTGTTAGAAATCAATAAGGCTTATAAGATTTTAAGTCTGAAGGACATGGACACCAGATATGGAAGATCGATTTTAGTCGAGTTAAATAATTGTAAAATATTTCCACCAAAGAGATATAGCGAAAAAGTCGATAAGACTCTTATAGACGAGATCAATAGATTAGGTAATTTTTCAGTAACTATAACATCATTCAAAACATATGGCAGACATCATCAGAAGACGCCGGTGCTTGAGATGAAACAATTAGAAAAAGGTAATTTTTTTTTTAAATAATTTGATAAAAATATCTAAAAAGTATAAGACTCTAATTACATATTTTATTCTTTTACAGACTAAACAAGCAACCACCTGTAGTAGGATGAACTGGAAGTAGATGACTTTTTAATATTTTTCTATATTTATGTATATTTAAAAAATAAATAAATAAATAAACTTTTTATTGAATCGATGTTTAATTTCTTTGTTTGTAGTTGGAGGTTGAAACTTTTTTTCATCCTATATATCATGCATCTGATCTCTTTAAATTGATTTTTCTCATGTTGATTTGATAATTAATATTTAAATAACTTTTAATTTATAAACAAATCCGCAGTCAAAGGTTCAGATGAAAATAAAAAACAAATATTTTATACAAGAACTTCTATTGAAAGAAGAAGAAAAACATTTCATAGAGATATATTTCAACAGTAGATGATGAATGATAGGTAATCGCTATCTACATGGGGTAAAATTATATACAGTAAGAAGGTATATATAGAAATCGTTTACAAGGGTAGTAGATATAATGAAAAAAGGTTAAAAATCTGTTCAAAATTACATTACTAACGCTGATCAATACCTACATATTACTATTTTTCTGTGTTTCTGTAAGAATTTATTTTCTGTTTTTAATACCGTATGTCTCATTCACCTGTTTCAAAACGTTAATGCCCAGACGCTTGTAAACAATGAAATTAAGCAACATCAACTCAATAAATTAGTTTATTTTTAAATATAATCATATTATATTTTATTTAAAATTAATCGCCTCCTTTTCTATAATAAAAAAAAAATGAAATTTACATTAATTCATACGTATTGCCTTCGATTAACTAAACTTACCTGTACAATCCAGACTTCTCTATGATCCAGACGGACGAATAAGTATACATCCCTATACTTATAACCCTCTATATGTATTAAGTCTTCAGCTACAAGACACGCTGTAGCAGCTGGGTAGGGAGGCAGCTTTCCATCACATTTTAGTACATGTATCAAAAACTGCGGCTGATGACATGATGAATGTGGTTGATAGCGTAATTAATGTGGCTGATAGCGTGATGAATGTGGCTGATAGCATGATGAATGTGGCTGATAAGCGTAATTAATGTGGCTGATAGCATGCTGAATGTGGCTGATAGCATAATGAATGTGGCTGATAGAATGATGAATGTGGCTGATAACGTAATTAATGTGGCTGATAGCATGCTGAATGTGGCTGATAGCATAATTAATGTGGTTGATAGCGTAATTAATATGTCTGTGAAATATAAATAGAAGTTGTGTTATAATGATGCTAATAGTTGTCTACGGCTATTAAAGATGGACAGACTTGCTTGTAATCTCTGCAACAAAAGAATTCGACAATCTGATTTTGCACGTCATATGAGAATTCATCAGGGATATAAAGTGCAATGTCAGAAATGTTCCAGGGGATTCTCACGGACTGACAGTTATAAGAGACATTTGAAAGCAATGCATAATATGGAAGATGGGGAAGACGATATAATAAATGCTCGTAATGCGAAACATAGAAAAGTTCATCGTGATAAAACAGAATGTAGTTGTGATGACAAACTAAAAGAGATTATATCTCTATTAGAATCTATTGCTAAATCCAATAACAACTCATTAAAAGTTAAAAAACTACCTTCTTATACATCAACTACGTCGACATCATCGGAGTATGAAGAAGAAGAATATAATCAAGGGTCAGAGAAATATCATGATATTTCTGAGTATTACGATACGTTGATAGGAAGAAATATAGATAGAACGAGATATGGTCTCCATAAGGATAACGACGAATTGAGATTTGCTTCAGTTTCGGTAGGAATACAAGGAAAAGATATTCTAATTAAAAACAAACTTTTCAAGGGAACACCTGGACTATTTGATTTACTAACACTTAAACATCTAGGTTCTACACCTACGGAGGAAGATGTTGAAAATTACATGCAGATTATCTCACTAACCAATGCATACAGAAAAAATTATAGGCCAGAGGGTAAAATAATAAGCGTAAAACATTGGAAATATGAGCATATTATTAAACCTAATTTATACAGAATAACAGATTTTAGTCTTCCCAAATTTAAAAAGTTAAACAAAATGAAGCCTGATTGGATGCGTCAGAGCACACCTGACCAACTAGTGGATCGACTTCGTTTGCTGTACGCCGAAAAGAAAGAGGGTATGAGCAGTCACAAAACCGAAATAATTTCGATTATTTCTGAACTTAAACAGAGAAATATTATAGAATAAAAGAAGATTACGCAATATCACTAACCTTATATTAGGGTATGAACCCTCTAGAGGCCGAATACAGGCGTATATATTCAGTATATTACCTCGTAGTTAACATAGTATTTTATAAAATAATTAGATATAGTTATATTCCTCCTATATTTATTATTGTTTATTGTTTCTAGCCTTATTTTGTGGAACTCCATAATCATGAAATAAATAAAGATTATTAAAAGTTTCACAGTTTTATTAAAATATACCTGACAATATTGTTTCGACAGCTATGCTGTCATTATCAAAGGTAATATAATTATAAACAAACACGTCGCTAAGGTAGATACAAAATAGGTAACTAGATAAAATAATAATAATAATAATAAAAATTAATTATAAAAATCATAATTAAACATCTAATACTTCCAGTAACGGAGAATTACTGAGCTCAAGTTGTTCATTCATTAAAGGTACCCTGAGTTTGTGTTTGTATATTTCAAAGGCTTCTAAAATGTCTAATTTGCGTTTGTTATTACAAAAATGTAGGAATTTAATATTATTTTGAGGAGTCATTGTGTGATTTTGTTCTAAAAGGTGTTTGGCGTAATTCGATTTTTCAGGATGTTTATTTTTGTAATGACGTACGTGTTCTTTATATCTTATGTCAAAATTTCGAAGTGTTTGTCCAATATATACCGAACTACAAAAAGAACAATTTAAACGGTAAATGCCCGATTTCATGATATCATGTGTTCTGTCTTTAGCATTAAATAAAAATGAAAAAGTGTTAGTGTTGGTTTTAAATGTTATTTTATAATTGTTGGTTTTTCTTAGTATATGTGCAATTTTTTCTGATATTTTGCCAAAATATGGTATAGATATGTAATTTGTGTCTTCTGTTTGATTGTCAATGGGATATATTCTTTTGATAGCTAACCTATAATCTTTTTGTTTAATTAAAGTGTCAATCATGTTCGGATTATAATGATTAATCTCATCATTCTATCAACCACATTCATTATGCTATCAGCCACATTCAGCATGCTATCAGCCACATTAATTACGCTATCAGCCACATTCATCATGCTATCAGCCACATTCATCACGCTATCAGCCACATTAATTACGCTATCAACCACATTCATCATGTCATCAGCCGCAGTTTTTGATACATGTACTAAAATGTGATGGAAAGCTGCCTCCCTACCCAGCTGCTACAGCGTGTCTTGTAGCTGAAGACTTAATACATATAGAGGGTTATAAGTATAGGGATGTATACTTATTCGTCCGTCTGGATCATAGAGAAGTCTGGATTGTACAGGTAAGTTTAGTTAATCGAAGGCAATACGTATGAATTAATGTAAATTTCATTTTTTTTTATTATAGAAAAGGAGGCGATTAATTTTAAATAAAATATAATATGATTATATTTAAAAATAAACTAATTTATTGAGTTGATGTTGCTTAATTTCATTGTTTACAAGCGTCTGGGCATTAACGTTTTGAAACAGGTGAATGAGACATACGGTATTAAAAACAGAAAATAAATTCTTACAGAAACACAGAAAAATAGTAATATGTAGGTATTGATCAGCGTTAGTAATGTAATTTTGAACAGATTTTTAACCTTTTTTCATTATATCTACTACCCTTGTAAACGATTTCTATATATACCTTCTTACTGTATATAATTTTACCTCATGTAGATAGCGATTACCTATCATTCATCATCTACTGTTGAAATATATCTCTATGAAATGTATTTTCTTCTTCTTTCAATAGAAGTTCTTGTATAAAATATTTGTTTTTTATTTTCATCTGAACCTTTGACTGCGGATTTGTTTATAAATTAAAAGTTATTTAAATATTAATTATCAAATCAACATGAGAAAAATCAATTTAAAGAGATCAGATGCATGATATATAGGATGAAAAAAAGTTTCAACCTCCAACTACAAACAAAGAAATTAAACATCGATTCAATAAAAAGTTTATTTATTTATTTATTTTTTAAATATACATAAATATAGAAAAATATTAAAAAGTCATCTACTTCCAGTTCATCCTACTACAGGTGGTTGCTTGTTTAGTCTGTAAAAGAATAAAATATGTAATTAGAGTCTTATACTTTTTAGATATTTTTATCAAATTATTTAAAAAAAAAATTACCTTTTTCTAATTGTTTCATCTCAAGCACCGGCGTCTTCTGATGATGTCTGCCATATGTTTTGAATGATGTTATAGTTACTGAAAAATTACCTAATCTATTGATCTCGTCTATAAGAGTCTTATCGACTTTTTCGCTATATCTCTTTGGTAGAAATATTTTACAATTATTTAACTCGACTAAAATCGATCTTCCATATCTGGTGTCCATGTCCTTCAGACTTAAAATCTTATAAGCCTTATTGATTTCTAACACCTCTGTGGATACAATTGGTTTATCTTCTACTATACTGTTGAAAAGTTTCACGATATCCATTTTGATTATACTGCTATAATATTAAAGTTTTGTAATAAAGTCAATCTAAAACATTTACATATTACATATCGTAAATGAGATAGTATTTTAATATATAAGCTAATTAAAAATTAAAACACTTACACGAGAAGGTAGGATAGCGTCTTGATGATTCCTAAAACTCTTTCACAATGATTTATTTTTAAAAACCGTTCAGTTTATATGTCATTTTTAGTTAATTTCCGAGCAATTAGAAAGGTTGTTTTTCTAATAATCTAGTTTGGGGAACAGTATAAACGAGTTAATTGCTTTTCATTAACAGCTCGGGGTTACATCCTAATTTTAAAAATGTATTTTTTAGATTTATAATTAATTTAAACTGACTCTAGTCATACGTAATAATTGTTTCAAAGTGATTTGAGATGCATTAAGAAAAATTGGACTTTCTTCACGATTAGCTCATATAAGACTGACTAATTGTCTCATCTCAATGACTCATGATAATAATCATAATTGGCTTATAATTGTCTTGTACGTAATTCACACATTAGTAATAATGATTGAAGTAAACATTTATCTAAGCGTAGCTTACAAACAATTATCATTATGTTCTGCTTCATGTTCGAAGGAAAGGAAACCGTAGATTTTGTAGCTAAAAGAATTTCTGTGTATAATTTTGCCCCATGTAGATAGCGATTACCTATCATTCATCATCTACTGTTGAAATGTATCTCTATGGAAACATGTAAAAGACAATTTTAAAATATCAATATCTGAAACTCTGATTTCTTGTCTAACAGGTCAAACTCAATTAGGTTTTGTAAATTGAAAACCATGCAAGACTGATGGAAAGTATAACAGCTGTTTAAAAGAATATATAGTAAATATAACTATATCTAATTATTTTATACTGATATAAAAAGCCGCGGATCTACTGATGTTACGGGCCTCATGTAGTAATAATATCTGTATATAGTTTTCAAATTGTTATATTTAAGATGTATCAAGAAAAATTTCTTAAAAATAATAAAATCAGTTTTTTCTAGATATGATAATTTATACCTATTTTATATGTTGAAAGTTTAAAAATAACAAAATCATATCATGTACTAAATAAATAAAATAGAATTTCTCACAGATAATCTAAAAGTTATGCGAGGAAACGAATGATACATGAAAAGATCACTGTATTTTGTATTCTCATAAAAAATGTTTAATTCATCTAGTGAAAGCTTGACCTCAGTACGGTTATTACCATTAACAATAGAGGAAAAACCACAATCCTTACTATGTATATGACTATATTTAAAATAAATAAATGTAATCATATTTTGAAAACATTTCAATTAAGAATTATTAGGTTTTTCTGAAGAAGGTTTTCCTGAAAAATACTATATAAAGTCAATCATTTTTTTTTAAATATTATCAGTTCTTCAAAACAGTTTGAAAGATGTCTACTGTAAAATATCAAGTCAATTACGACAGTGACAGCGAAGATGAAATTGAATGTTTTGCACAAAGTGATCCTGCTCTATTAGATAAAATGGAATTAACTCTAAAATTTAAAGAAGTAATTAACAGATGTAGTAGCAGTACTAATTATGAAGTAGGTGCAATTATTTCATACGAGGAAGAGATAGAACTCCCTGGGGGTGGTATTCTAATCGATAACCGAAGATACGTCACGTCACCAAGCAGCATCCAACTAAATAATTTCTGTGTAGCATTCGAAAAATGCTATACAGAAATTAAAAATATTAAATATATGCCAGGTGTTTGCATAACATCTATTAATTTTTATGTAAATAAGATTTAGTTTTAATTTGTGTATTTATTTTATGAGATTTTAACTTAGTTGTACATATGTAATCTTTTAGATAATTTAGTACCGCAATAGTGCAATTTATTTTTATTTTATCACATTGATGTTACGGGCCTCATGTAATAATAATATCTGTATATAGTTTTCAAATTGTTATATTTAAGATGTATCAAGAAATATTTCTTGAGTTTCTTCACGATTGGCTCATATAAGGTTAATAATTGTCTCATCTCAATGACTCATGATGATAATCATAATTGGCTTATAATTTTTGAATCCTAAAGATTTAATATTATTAATGTACAATATTTATAAATATTTTCTGGGAATTATTTTTAAATAAATTGGTTTTAATCAAATATACGTGAAAGCATTTTTATAAATAACTCGTATGCAGTAATTTAAAAGACAAGCTCCGTAGTCTCGGGGCTAAGCTATGGAGTTCTAATCAGATGGTTGAGCGTTCGAACCCTGGTTACTCGAAAATTGATTTTTATAAAAAGTGTAACAGGTTGCCTATCTACAGGCGTATAGAAGTCTACTATACCGATCACAGGACGTTACCGATAGATGACAGTTGAGGCATTAGGAATTCAAATCTAATGGTGGGAAATGAAAGATGTCTACTGTAAAATATCAAGTCAATTACGACAGTGACAGCGATGATGAAATTGAATGTTTTGCACAAAGTGATACTGCTCTATTAGATAAAATGGAATTAACTCTAAAATTTAAAGAAGTAATTTTAGTTTTAATTTGTGTATTTATTTTATGAGATTTTAACTTAGTTGTACATATGTAATCTTTTAGATAATTTAGTACATAATTTTTGAATCCTAAAGATTTAATATTATTAATGTACAATATTTATAAATATTTTCCGGGAATTATTTTTAAATAAATTGGTTTTAATCAAATATACGTGAAAGCATTTTTATAAATAACTCGTATGCAGTAATTTAAAAGAACCAAATTGGATTTCAGAATAAAACAAGAAACATATATTAATCGATGATGAGAGCTTCAGTTGAACTGAACAGATCTAAATATTTTAGGTATAAGCTTATATGTTGAAAGTTTAAAAATAATAAAATCAATCTAGTTGATTATTAGAAATAACAAACTTTTTAATTATCTGGTTCAGAAAAACCCTAATGATTCTTTTATCGAATTTTTAAATTATTATTCCTAAATATAACAATTTTTAATATTTATAACTAAACAAATTAATTTTATTGTAATTGATTCTTTAGCAAACAAATTCTGTTTATTGTGTAATCGAATGTTTTAAATTGCTTTAAATATATTGTATCTTATTTTAGGTATAATGCTCTACAGGTCAAACTCAATTAATTAACCCTGGGGCTATACATCCTTAGGCTAGAAACAGTCTTGAAACAAAAAAAAATGGTTGAGTCCACCCTGTTAGACAAGAAATCAGAGTTTCAAATATTGATATTTTAAAATTGTCTTTTACATGTTTGTTTTTTTTAAATTCGCTTCCAAGAAAAGCTAATTCTTTTGTTATGAAATTTATATTTGAATGGTGAAATGTATATCGAATTATTAAATCTAACCCTGATATATGTATTGACAATAAGAAATTACAATCATTTTGTTATCGCTTAAACTTATAACTAAAACACGTCTTTGCTAATGATTTTGTTGAGATAATGGATATCATATCTGATAATATGAAATTACTAACATGTATTATGTTATGAGTACGTGCTCGCTAGTCAACAATTTTTTTATATACAATTTTACAAAACGTCAGTAAAAGTTTAATTAATGAAAGTCTTAGGCATTGAGATCAAGATTGAAACATATTTGGCTGTAAAAGATCTAATGATTCTTTAATTGAATTTTTAACTTGTTTTTTCTAGATATGATAATTTATACTTATTTTATATGTTGACCCTTTAATCAATCACAGCACAGGAATAATCATCTACTTAATCAATCAATCATGACACATGCAGGAGGAAGAGGGAGCCGTATGATATAATACTATAAATTACTAACATGCATTATGTTATGAGTACGTAGTCGCTAGTCAACAATTTTTTTTTTATAAGCCGTTTACAGTGCTTTAATAGATTACCTCGTTGGTGTAGTGGATGCATTGGCTGGCTACCATTCGAGCGGTCCCCGGTTCAAACCCTGTTGGCTCCATTGATTTTTATAAAAAAATATAGTGGGTTGCCTATCTACAGGCGTATAGAAATCTACTATACCGATCATATGACATCACCGATAGATGGCATTAGCAGCGCTAGGAATTCAAATCTTTCAGCGGGAAATGATGACAAGTTGGAAATGACAGATACAAAATGGTGGATATGTAAATGACATTCAAAATGGTGATTCAAAATGGCGATCCAAGATGGCGATTCAAAATGGCGATTCAAAATGGCTATTCAAAATGGCCGCTGAGTAGGGATAGGAGTGGGGCTTAAGTGGGGGGCCTAAGTAGGGGGCTAAGTAGGGGGCTAAGTGGGGGGCCTAAGTAGGGGGCTAAGTAGGGGGTAGTGGGGATAGGAGTGGGGAACCGCGGATGACCTTGAATGGTAAAACGAACCTTCATAAGAAAATACATGGGATTTTGAGCTAGAACTGTTATAGCTTATCTACTCACTAGAAATTACTTGTAACTGTAGGCTTAATAAAAACCTGCTCGTTTCTCAATACTTTAGCGTCCCAGTTGATGCAAAAATGACGAAGAACGGAATACATATTTCTAAAAATAACTCTGCTATAAGCAACCTCGCCTACTCTCATACTCCGCATTTTGTAATAGAATATTATTTAAAATTGTGTTGAACATCTTAAAAGATTTCGAATTTGATGTAAATTTTTAACAATGCTTCTTGTGTTCTATTCGTCTTCGAATGCTGATTTCATTCTAGACTTTGTTAATACAAATTATCATTTAAAGAAAAGCAATCGCTTTTTTAGCGTGTAGAAATTATATCGTATATTCTTATGATAAAAGATAAGTTTATGCTCTAAAACGTTTCAAAAGCCACTAAACTGTTTTAGGTAATATAAACGAACATATTGCACTGACAAGGTTAAACGAGCAAAAAGACATAGCACAGAGCAAAAACGAAAATCAACAATATAAACCGAGCGCAACATTTTGCAAAGTTATGTTATGGAAGTGTGAAAACAGGGAAACCCCAAAGTCTGGAAACGTATATAAGAGAGAACTTAATGTGCCTTTATGTAAAGGGATGCTTTGTGAATTTCAGAAATTTACACTATTAAAGGAAGCAGGCCTACCCCCCCCTCTTTCTCGTTCCTTCTGTGCTGTGTAAACTTTGCTAAGGCTAAATACCCTTTTAATATTTTATAAAGTGCTCAGCTTTGATTTTACCATGGCATAAAAATTTCCTGGTAGCTTTGATAATTTTCAAAAAGAAAAGGAGAAAAATACATAAAAATAATCAAGGGTAGGCTTTATAAAATCATCAAAAAGGTAAGAAAATAAATATCCTAAAGAAAAACGAATCTTCCATTTTTATTATTATCTTCCCTTTTATGTTACGTCATTTTGCTTCTAAGTAAAATCAAAAAGCTTTCATACATATTTATCAATATTCCTCCTCGATGTTTTATTCCCTTTCTTACTTCTTTCAACAATCTCCTTATTTTCCGTAAGTCTTACATAACGAATCTCGACAGTTTAAAATTTCCTAAAAATCCTCAAATTGAAAAACATTATACTCCAAATTAAAACTGGGAACGCCTTAACTCTTCGTGCATTTCCTTCACGTCAAGTGTTTTCTGTAAAGGGTGCACTCTTGCAAACGGATCGATTAATAAAGCAAGAGGACATTATCCACGGGATTTCGTGTCGCTTCCGGCAGGTAAATAAAATAACACAACAGGTAGATTTCAAGCTGTTGGTGTACACGAAACAACGGGGCTAATTTGATTCAAATGTGGAGCCTTGAAGAGAGATAGAGAGGAGGGCCGGAGGGGGTCTCGTACTTCTGCCCCGTGCTTTCCGGACCGGAAAGAATACATGAAAGCGATGCTCACCTAGTTTCGAAAAAAGAATAATAAAAAGCTCCTTTGCGCCCATTCCGGTAGTGTTTTTTGTTTAATTTCAGTTGAAAAAAAAAACAGTCTCTTTTAGTACGGGAGATTAAAAAGGGATGGTTGTGGAAAGTATTCTCAATAGTACAAAAAAATAGTTATTTTGTCTTTGACGTTCATACTTCTACTGCTTTTGTTCTTCAGGGGACTAAAATTGTATTTAATCGTTATTTCTTACTATAAGAAGCAGATTTCAGAAAGATATTTTAGAAAGAATTTCTCATAAGTTTCCATAAACCCAACATTTTAAATAATTGTTCTTTTAAATAATTCTTATATTATTTTAATTCTTATTTTATGACTCTGCTACATTAGTAAATTTTATTAACGTTTGCTACGAGCGCAGTTTCTATTTTGTCTAACATTGTAGTACATTTAAATATAACTTGCTTTAGTACTTGCTTAAGAAAATGGCTGTAAAGAGCTCGGTTAGTACATAAGATTTCGATAGTCAGATCTGCAATAATTTAAACATAACTGTCAAGAGTGAGCTGTAACATAGTATTTTTTACACAAGGCGTTATTATTTTAAACTGAGACAAGAGTAGTGACAAAATGATGTTACACTTACATAAGTTGAACTTAATAAACCATCTTGATATTTGCAGCATTTAGTACACATTTGTATGCAGCTAATATACTTTCAGCTTCATTACTTTCTAGCAGCTGCAAACTATTCACCAGTATAACCTGTACTTTAAATTTGTATTTAACATAACCTTATTTGCAAAAAAAGCAAAACAATATTTTTAAATGTTTAAAGGCCTGCTTTGGGTTAGTTAAAAAAAATTAAATTTCGATACCTGGATGTTGTGTTTTATACTTTTAATCTTTACTAGCTAGTTCCTAGTGTTTAACGATGTTAACTTGTTTACTCTCTTGTTTTGTAGTTTCTTGATACGATTTCAAATTTTCATTCGATTTTGAAATTACCAGTTAGTAACAAATGAACATCTTTAGAATTTTAATGATTATACCAGATTTCCTTAAAAAATACAATCGAATTAACGAGAATAGAAAAAAATCCTGAGCTTAAAATTCCATGTCTAAATAAAACTTTAAATTAATTTATTGATGGTTAAATTAAAACAAAGATCAAAACGTCTTTTTGCAAGTTGTGTTGGAATTAAAGAACTAAAAATCACAAATTTTTATTTACAAAAACTGAAATATTTATTTGCGAAAATACAAGAAAAAGGGTATGTTATCTGTAAATGCATTGCGAACAATATAGGAAATATGTTCTAGAAAAGACGTTCAATTGAAATTTAAATATAGAAAAAACAAATTAGAATTGAGATGTTTAAAAGAATTAACAGCCTCGTAATTAAATAAAAGTCAACAATAAAATTGATAGTTTTTATTTTTCTTAATTAGAAGCTGCAAGATTTTCATAAAGAAAATAATTTAAAATATTTGTTAGAATGGTCCATTTAAAATAAAATTGTTACCAATATTATTTTCAATTATAAAAAGTAATTATTTGTAATTAAATTTTTTTGGTTTTTATGGAAACGTTGATGAATATTTTATAATTAGCTTTATAGACAATAATAAGGGACTATTTTAATAATTATTATAAAATAATTCAATTTGTTTAAGTTGTATATCTTTAAACACAGAAAAAGCCAATACCTTTGAATTAAGACGAATTGGCGTTAATTAATTAAAATTCGTTCCATGAAAGAGTTAAGAGCTTCAATATAAAACAAGGAGTTCTATTATTTTATTATTTTCCTTATTTAGAAGTAAGTTGCAAAATTTTTACAGAAGAAAATAAATTAAAATATTTGTTACAATAAAATTGTCGCGCCAATTATTTTCAATTTAAAAAAATGATTATTAGTAATTACTATAAAATCAATTAAAATTTAAAAACTTGTTTTAAATATAGAAAAACACAATATATTTGAATTAAAATTAATAGCGTTAATCATTTAAGCTTGACCTTGATGTAACTAGTAGTGTTTTCCGACGGCTATATTAGATGTAGGCGTAGAACTAGGACGGGTATTAGTAGTTATTTACCTCTAGTAAATAATTAGAACCCCTTTCATATTATCATGTTTTCCTTGAACGCATGTGGATAGTGTGACAATGATAGCTATATATTAGCCCGTATGATAGAGTGATACAGAAGTCCTTGGATGCTTATTATATCGAGAGGTGTGCGTATTGTTTTATTAGTTATACATAAACAGTACAACTATGTACATTCTAGAATGTTTCTTATAATTAATAATCATTCTGGTAATAAAAAGAGCTCTAGGACTCGACGACTATATTACATTATTAAATAGCATGAAGTTGGCGCTACACGCCAACTTCATGACTCCACCAACATGAACTAACGAGAGTGATGACGTCAGTACCAATATGAGGTTAGCCATGTTGCCAAACCTGACCGCCAGCCCGCGTATGACCTTGAAATACAAATTGAACCTTCATAAGAAAATAAATTCATGGGGTTTTGTGCTCGGCCCGGCCTAACTACTGAACAAAAGCTAAAAACTATTACAGCTAAGTTAAAACGATGCTATTTGCCAACGCACGGCCCCGCGTAATACATTTCGAATAAAAAATTTTTCAATACACTGATCGTTGTGCAACTTTTTGATCTTAATTCAAATTTATTGTGTTTCTATATTTTTTAATAATATATAAAGTAAAATATATCAAGTATATAAATATATTAATATCAATGGAAGAAGCCTATTACAGTTTTTTTTATTAATCTTGCTTATTTTATTCGCCAATATTTCGAAGGAAAGTTTCACTTCATTTTCAAGGCTCTAAGAACAGGTTCGAATTGAGCAAATATTATACAAATAACATATCTAAAAATACTTGCAAAATTAACGAATATAAAAAATAATAAACATAACTAGTCCTAATAATTATACAATAAAATAATATAATGACAATAAAATTTAGTTAATACATTTTAAATTTCAAATTTTTGTGGGAAACTTTTTGTTTAAAATTAAATAAACGATTGTTACTAGGTAATGTGATTTTTTTAAATTTTTTAAAAAGGAATATGTGTCAATAAATATGTAGCTTTATAGTAAAACTTTATAAAAAAATTTAAGTAACACAGGTTACAAGTTTAGAATACCATTTCAACTTTTCTTGAATGTTTTATCTTCACACTAGATTTAGCTTTTACGTTAGCTAACGCTCGTTAAATGAGATTTTTCATTTCCCAGAAAGCCAAGTCAGTTTCGGGTAGATATTTCACTGGAAATAGTTAAAACAAATCATTATCTTAAAATCTTTTATGCTACAATTAATTTATTTATCTCCATATCTGCTTATAATCATGTTTAATGTAAGAAAAAAGCGAAGGTATCCTTAGGTCATGTTTTTGAAATTATTGATATTAATATGATGTTTTTCACCACTGTTTTGATTCAGTCACCTGAGATACTGTATACTGGGCGAGAATGGTTGTAGTTTTAATCAATTTGTGTTTTTATTAAGACAGCACTTGCATTAATCATTTGGTCATAAACCGTAATGGTCAGATTTTTAAGTTAGGTTTTTCTCTAGTGTTTAGTTATAATTTTTGTAAACTCCATACGATTAAGTTACCTTGAATAACAACGTAAATATTTGTGTACTGAGTGTAGCTGGAAAATTGTGTATTTCCAATGTAATTAAGTTTTAATGAGATTTGTAACAGCTGATCGTTTTTGTTAATTTTCTTTGTAAATAGTGATGTTGGACCATAAGTGTGTTATGTTGTTTCGATTGTCTTTTTGCCAACTATCATTTAGAATTAGGATTAGCGTTAATTAGAATCACATGTTTTATTTTGTGACGTCATGATTTAGGCTATGTTCAAGAATCTTTTGTTTTTTCAAATGTTTTGGCCAAACATATAAAAGGACCTTCGAAAAGAAACAGTGTGAGTCGTTAAAACCTAAAGGTTGAACCTATGCTCGGCTCCAGATCAAAATCTGTAAAATAAAGTAGGGTTATTGAGACCCATACGTTTTATGTCAGTAACAAACGCCAATCATAATCAAGAATTATATTTATCTTTACAATTTGAAACAAACAAGAATTGTATTGACTTTTACACACAATCACAGGGATTTGTGATTGAATTATTTTATTTAAATCAAAGAAGATATTTTTTCTGTCACCGATTTTTAATTTGATCTGTTCGTATGGAATATGGACTTCACAGCTGAGCGAAATTTTATGCGAGTGCGTTGTTACCGATTGTGTACAGGGAGAAATTTTGTAACGAGTGTAACGCCAAAATATATAAAAATAAATTAAAATTGTTAAGTATAAAATATTGATCAAAGTACAGTTCCTATAATAATAATAATTATATATTTTAATTAAAAATAATTTGTAACAATATTATTTTAAATTGATTAGTATAACAAATATTTCAAATAGTTCTTTTTTCGTAAAAATCGAGCAATCTACTTTTAATTAAGTAAAAGGCAATGAAAAATAAAAAAATTATAGAAAAGCATATCATCTTAACTATAGTATAAATATAATTTTAAATAACATTAAATTATATTAATTAATATTTCAAGTATTCCCCAAAAGAAAAATAGAAGTTTGTTCGTGTTAATTTATGTGTTCTTTTGCAGATTTTCAAACAGAATTTACTTTAAGTATTGTAAGTTATTATTTGCAATTATTTAAATAATATACAGGGTGCCCATTATGTATGGAATATAGTATATATCTCGGTAAATATCGACTTTATAAAAAATTTGTTATATAGAAGTGTAAAAAATGTTTATTAAGTTAATTTCACCAATAACATGAATCTAGATATCCGAGATCGGAAAGTATCTCGAATTATTACCCTAAAATAAACAGATGTGCATCTACATAATGTACAAAACAAAACAAATGAAAAAATCAAAATAAAACAAATGAACAGAAAATTATGTACGTCTCTTATAAAGCTTGAAGACAAAACGAAATTAGCAATAAAATGGTTTTCATGGCAATAAGTGTTCAAAATGTTCACCATTAACTACAATGCCCAACCTATCACGAAAAGCTTGAAAAGAATTTCTGAGCGATCTGGGAGAAATTGCTGCAGCTTCATTTTGTATTCGTTGCTCTAATTCGGCCAGATTCTGGGGTCGGTTTGTATACATTTTTGATTTTAAATATCCCCAGAAGAAGATATCGCAAGGTGTAAGATCCGGAGATCGGGAGGCCACTCCACAGACCCTCTTCTGCCTATCCAACGGGCCGGAAATACCACATTTAAATATCGGCGTACATCTAAATGATAGTGGGGCGGTGCTCCATCTTGTTGAAACCAAAGATCATCAAGATTTGCTTGGCAAGCTGGAATAATTTGCTGTTGCAATAATTGCAAATAACGGTCACCAGTTAGAGTACCACGAATAAAGAAAGGTCCAATTATGTGATCTGTACAAATTCCCACTCATACGTTTAATTTTTGAGGTGTTTGGGTATGATTTTGGATCATCCAATGGGGATTTTCAGCGGCCCAATATCGACAATTATGCCTATTTACATTTCCATTTAAACAAAACGTAGCCTCTTCAGAAAAAACAATATTATTAAAAAAATTTGGATTGTTGTTGATTCGCTCCATCATAAATTCACAAAATTCAACATGTCGATCGTAGTCATCTTCGGATAATTCTTGCAATAAAGTCGGTTTGTACGGATGTAATTTTTCTGAATGTAATATTTTCTGTATTGAACCTTTACTTACGGTACTTTACTTACCTTAAACTTAACTGACGATTTGAAATGTCGATTTCTATTAAAACATCGAGCTTTTTATCTTCATTTGTCGCAGACCTCTGCGGACCAGTCTTCACCAGATCTTTAACATTGCCAGTTTCCCTAAACCGTTTCAAGGTTTTGCTAACTACTGACTGGGTGATTGGTTCTCGATGTGGATAACGCTCATTAAAAATTTCACATACTTCTAATTGTGTTCGTTTGCGATCCCCATAACCGACCATAATTAAAATTTCTATACGTTCAGTTTCTGTTAAATGAACCATTGTTATTTTTCCATGTACCAACAACTTAATTAAATAAACAAACTTCTGTCACAATAAAAGCCTACAATCAATTGTTAAGACAAATGAAAGAGATCGCGGATATCTAGATTCATGTTATTGGTGAAATTAACTTAATAAACATTTTTTACGTTTTTTTCAAAAACTTTCTGATATAAGGGTACTAAGATTTTAGGTTATCGAAAAGAGAAAAGAAATCTCTATCAAATGAGCCTAATGAAAGGGTACATTGCTATTTAAAAAAATTAAAGTGTTATTCATTACTCATTTGTTTTCTGAAATAAAAACAATTGAATGCTATTTATTTTGGAAAATAAAACGTTAAACAACTTTTATATAACAAATTTTTTTATAAAGTCGATATTTACCGAGATATATACTATATTCCATACATAATGGGCACCCTGTATATATAAATATAAGAGATTTTGGCATCGGATGTTTTTTGCACTCCTTTGAATATTAACTGGCTACATAAATATTTAATTATAAATCACTTAAGAAATATAATCTTTTATCTCTCACATAATTAGCATTATACATGGGATTCCACGTTAGCTTTATGTGTTGTATGCAATGTGAATGTTTCGTTGCTACTGATATCAGGCTTTAATAATGATAATCTAATCTCTCAGCTCTCCTTGCAAATATAATATGTCAAATCTTGATTGTTATTATTGATATATTGCATTTCAGTTACGATAACTTTTCAATCTATACGCTAAAGTCATCCATACGTAAAATAAATATTTATTCTATAGTTCTGTTTGCTACGAGAATTTTTCTCTTCCCTAGAAATTCCCTAAGAAATATTTATTCAATTCTAAGCACACTCCTTAGAGAAACAGTCTCCTAATAGAAATGTAACAAAAAAAAGGTTATTTTAGTACATCCCAGCTCATCTTATAAATTATAAAGAATTGTATAAAGTATCGAAAAGAAAACCATTTGCATTTTAAGAGCTCTTCTATTTATGTACTCAAACTACAACTTCCTCTTGAAATTGCTGCTTATTATAAATGCTGTTATATATCTCTCTATTGTATTCAAATTTTCAGTTTAAACTAAATTTTAAAACAAAACTCTGCTTCATTCCACGAAAATACGGCGCGAGCAAAAAATAAGGTATTTTAATATCAAAGGCTTTGCTTCTCGTATCTTTTAAAAACAATATCATCTCGTGTTTCCAGATTGTCTCGCTAATTGGTTTTGTTTATCCAATTAGTAAAGACATTGTTATGTCACCTGAAATTTCAGTCTTGCACGACAGGGGCTAAAGTTACACAATAGCTCAATTTATGTCGGTTAATAAATTTCATAATATACGTAACTAGTACAAAAACGGTGCACCGTAAAAGTTTTCCAAGTTTTATTAGTACTTAAAGTGCAGTGCTTTAAAGCACCACCATCACGTACCGTTTATAAAATGGTGTTAAAAGTGATACTCGACCGTGTTATTTGTTTGTAGATTTATCGGTGCATAATTTTATGGGATAGCTGGGAGGAAATATCTTTTGAGTTAATGCCAAGCAACGTGAGAGTTGGAAAGGTACACTAGAAGTCGAAAGTATGGGAACGACTAATTGTAAGTCTAAGTTTCGGAATGTGGGCAACTTGTGCCTGAATGAAAAAAATACCATTTATTATTTACATAAATATATGATTTTTGTTTATTAGCTAGATTTGTGCTCTAAGAATTATAATATTGTCGTTTTTCAGTTGCCACGTAAGCATTTTTATATTGTTGACAAGTAGTGTAATAAGTGCTTTTATAACACAGAAAGCATCATTGTTTTTTACAGAAGGGCAATAATAATCATAAGTTATTTTTCACCATCACGTCGTTGTAGAACACTAAAACTTCCCCCTTATATTGCCTTTTGTTAGTTCAAAAGTACGGTATATGTAATCCAACTTTGAACCGGAGAACAATAACGAGGTCAGTAACGAGCCTAGATATGCGCATTTTCAGAAACTTGCAAAACTTTTATCGTCGAGTTTCTAGCTTGTGTGAAGTTTAATAAAACCACTGTTAAAAACGTGCAACATCATCATCTTCTAGGTGAAATGATTATTATGATTATTAGTTTTGTGCCTTTCTTTTCAGTTCTTTTATTATTTTCTCCCCCGGTTCGTTGTATAAAATACTTCAAGTTGGAATTTTTTTAATTTTTTCGCGCGATTATTATACTATATATAGAAAATTTTTTCAAACAGTTTATTACTAACTATTTTTCTACTGTTTGTACTAAATCGAAGCTTATTATCGTTTTCGAGTACGCCTTGCATCGTAATGAGATTTTGATTATAAAGTTCCACGCTTTTATCGATCCGAAAGGTTCTACTATTTTTATTCCAAATTAGAATCTGGAACGTCGTACGTTAAGTGTTTGAATGTAATTTCATAAAAAGCACATTTTCTCCAGATTTCGTGAGTTTTTAAAGAATATTGTTCGTTAACACGATTACATTTATAACTGCATGCTTTAGTTTGTGAATATTACAGAAATACTATTTCATGTTAAATAGTAAGCGTAAATAAAATAAACTTCAATTTAATATTACTTAAAGTTTAATTGCTTGTAGAAATTTTGTAGAAGTGTCAATTTAGACTCCGCGAATCCCAGATCTTTTCTTATTAAAATATATAAAATAAGAAACTGTAATATTTACTTAAAAGAAGGTAAATAGTTTGAATTGGTTAAAATATAACAGATTTTAAACTTAGAGTTTAATAACCAACCGCTATGTTGAATTAGAAAAGTTTACTAGATACGACAGAAAGATCTTGGAAAGTCTTCATCACTTGTTAACGCGACAACACATCAGCTACTACATTTTCTTTTCCTGGACAGTACTGAATATTAAAGTCATGTTCTTGCACAAGTGTTATGATAGATCTAATATGTGTATTTTACTTACCTTAACTTGGTCAAAAGTAAACAGTCTTGAATGTCGGAACAACTATATATTGACTTTAAGGGTAAATAAGGTAGTTTATTAAAATATATTTAATTTGTACAAATTTACGGTTTTAAAATTAGAGTTTAATAACCAACCGTTATGTTGAATTAGAAAAGTTTACTAGATACGACAAAAAGATTTTGGAAAGTCGCCCCCACTTAAAGTTGTTTAAATTCAACCATTATTTAAACTTTAAAAATACTTTATATATAACTGAATTAGATTAATAATCCTCAGGCAGGACGCAAAAATTCATTCAACTTTTAACAATTATTTTAAGCTTCCAACAGATTTTAAACACTCGCCGTAAAGTGAATTTAAAAATTCCAAAGTCTAGATGATGGAAATCTGTTAACCTTCCATCTATGTTTACTAGAGACTCCAAACAGTAGTCGTAAAAGAACGTCTCATATTTTAAATCATCTTTTTATTTTTGTTAAAGGTCATTCTGCAATATTTACTCGGAGATTTCTTTTGATTTAAAAGATTACTGTTTCTTGTTGCTAGAAGTGAAGTACTGCCTATAAAACTACTCCATGGAAAGTTTCATGAAATTATATCAGGGAGTTCCTTTACACCGTTCCTTGCAAGGTTTTTGGATACTTTTGTCAATCTGCAGATACAAAAGGACGGCGGCAGGAAACCTCTAAACTACCGGGAAATCCCATAAAACCAAGAGACTGGGAGTAAGATGAATCTTCATTGCCGATTTTAGTGGAATTTAAGTCATTTTTATATTATGCAATATAAAATAAAAAATAATTAGTCTAAAAGTAAAGACATATTAAAAGTAGAGAAAAAAGATATATCGTCTTAATCTAAATACCTTCTATATATTATTTCTAAAAAGTAATTTCTTACAAGCATTTTGAATTGTCAAAGTATTAAACGGATAAACAAATCAAAATAACAACTCAGTACCAGTACCCACAGTGCAATGACATATTTAGTACTACTTCTCTAGAAAAACACGTTTTAAAAATATTGGCCATACAACTCGAAAGAGCTTTTGCGAATAGTTATTATAACGCCAACGCATAAAACCTTTTCATTTAACATCCTAGACCAAAAAATTATTATTTTTTAATTTGACTGTGTCTTTAGCAGCACGATACTGGTTATGGTTTATGCACGATGGCCCACGATAGCATCTTGTAGCAGCAACCGCGAACTTTTTAATTGCTGCATCGGACGAGGGGGTCCTTGTTGCTTGATCTGTGTAGCCGTCAGGTTTAAATCATCCACATTTTTGTATTTGTAAATACTTCAAAAGTTTTGTACACAATGCTGAATTAGATACAGTGAAACAATTGAAAATGTCGCCAATAGCATGCGAAACACTGTTAGAATATTCGAACTCATGTATGACTGGCTAATGAATCTAATTGAATTATATTCGCAAAACAACGGTGACATTATTGAACACCTGTTATAAAATTATTTTGTCGCGTCCACTGCATTAATAACGCATGCTCTATCTCCATTTTTATTGTAAAATATTTTCAGTATCCCCTTAGTGCTGCTACATTTGTACTGCGTTCATATTTTAATTGTAAAAGCATTATTGTGTTTTACTGCACTGTCATATGAGTATGTATTTGTGTTTTTTTCTGTCAAGGATTATTCAATTCATTTTTATTGATGTGATATTGGCTGTATATGAAATAAAATTTTATTTTTGAATGGTAAGAACAAAAGAATAGATCCTTAAAAAAGGCGGAAAATGATAAAAATCACACAAACGCTCTTATAAGAATATAATGCTTTTACTAAGCGAAGATATTTCGTTATTTCGTAGAGGACGTTTGTGCCTTCAACCAGAAAAAGATGAGGCCATATAGATGTTACTAAAAACCTACTAAAACGGCAATTATCCTCTCCGTCTTCTACTTTACTTATTACTATTTTTTTTCAAATGTTAATCTTCGTTTGCTCACTAACGCTTTAAAATTGCTTTTAACTTTCATGAAATGCTAGCCAACTTTAATCTTAAGATAGATTTCTTTATCGCGACAGCTACACGTCAGCTACTACATTTTCTTTTCCTGGACAGTGCTGAATATTAAAATCATGTTCTTGCACAAGAGTTATAGATCTAATGTGTTTTTTACTTATCTTAACTTGGTCAAAAGTAAACAGTCTTGAATGTCGGAGCAACTGTATATTGACTTTAAGGGTAAATAAGGTATTGTATTGAAATATATTTAATTTGTACAAATTTACGGTACGGTAGATAGTAATAATGTGCTATACGAATGTAATTACTAGGTATGTGCTTACTCCCGAAATTGGCTATTTATATATCATTACAGAACTAAATAGCAATTATTTTTTGCAGAGTACAAAATCTCTATTAGTTATATAGTGAGTTCGAAAAGTAAGGAATACATTGAATATTTAGAAACGTTTAATATTTTTCCCCTTGGGCCCATCAATTTTATGTTTCTTTTCTGGGCTTATTGTAAAAATATCGTTTGTTATACCGGGTATACCAAAAAACATCAACTTTGATTTTTCAAATACTAACCACTACTTTTTTTCAGTCCCTCGAGGATTCGTTTTAGGATCTCTCCTGTTTAGCCTGTTTGTTATCGACATCGTCTTGCACATATCTTCGCACTGTCCTTTGTACGGAGCTGAATTAAAAATGTATTACGAGCTATCAGCAATCAATGTGACTAAGAGATTACTGAGATTTTTTTCTTCGAATTATTAAGGTTGGAAAATATTTTGAATATGTGATAGTTACGTTAGGAACTATTCTCTCGATTATACCAGAACATTTATAGTTTTTTTTGTAGAAGCACAGCAATCTTACTTTGCATAAAAGGAAAATTAGATACAATACAACTTTTAATTCAAATTACATCGAAAAAACAAAATATAAGATTACTCAAATTCAAAGCTTTTCGACGCCATAGAATTGGCAAATACAGACATAAATTCATACATATTCCAGAAAGGGCATACTACTATTATGTTTAATTGGGTTTCACCATTCGTAAGGGACGAGATCACGTAGACCCATGTTTGTACCCATTTAAAGGGAGCTGCCGACCTAAACAGTGTATAATTTGACGTGGTAAATATTAATTACACAAATGAAAAACACAAAAATTATTCAGAACGGCGTTAAGAACTTTGCTGAAAACCTTTCATACAAAAGTAAAAACATTTATCAGAAAATCGCGCTCATATTTTTGTTGAAACCTTGTTTTGCTTAAGGTGTAACTAAAAGTATGTTTAAAAAATTCATTAATTAAAGTATTCCGTTTTTTTTCTAAGGTCCCTTTCATGAACCCATATTTATAAATAGCTACATTTTTTAAAATGCCTCTACATTGCGGCTAGAATCAAAGTGAAATAACCAAATCTAAATAGGGATGAGTTTCCGGGTTCTCTCTATGTACTATAAGAGGGTCGGCACGGTTTTAATTTTAATTACGTACAGGTTGTACAGGCCACGCACAAAGTGTGCCCTTTAAATTTAAAACCGCTCTGGGGAAAATATCAGGGTGGAAGGGCAAAATGGGACTTGTCCGTAGATTAAAGCAATAGCGACGTCCTCTTTTCTGATGAGCAGGAGAATGGCCTTCTAGAGCTCGATTAGCTCCCATTTTAACGAAATTTAGTCCACTGCATTCTTTTTTCCGTAGTTGCCCGAACGTTTCGGTTCTCTCCTTGTATGTATATAGCACTACTATAAATGTTTCTAGTAGATAGTATAAAGGGAACATAACAAGTAAGCTGCGGGTATTGGTATGCAACGGACGGGAATTTCAATCCCAAAGCCTACAGCATTGCAGATCTTTAACGGGATCAAGAGCGGGACTGCTAACAAACTCCTGCACGTGGCAGTTAACAGCTCCCTCGGGCAATGGTTTCATTGTCCCTCCAACGGACCGAGCTCTGTGTTTTCCCCCTCTTGCAGCCATTCTACTTCTATTCTTAATCTTACGCGCCGCTTTCATATTCCAAAAGTATGAATCCTTATAAAGGATAATTTAAAAATATTACTACTATGCGAAATCTCTTTATACGTGCCACGTTGTACCTACTAAAACTTTTCCAGGTTTACTCCACTCTCCAGATTCTGTTAAAGAGTCGGAGAAAGACTCGTCTCGAAGGGATCGGGATGAATTATTATTGTTGGATGGCTCTGCGCTCTTTATATATACGGGACCGTAAAGAATAATACGTTAAAATAAATTTGATTACGCTAACCTAACGAATGGGGAAGGGGATTGAGGATGGATGAGTTTTATGCATTTCGCAATATAAATAGAACGAGAATGAATAATAAACATCTCGATGAAGATGTAGCGATAAAGAAAAATGGAATAAAGCTTCAAATTTCAAATGCGGCACGAGGGCGTGCGAAGCATCGGTAGCCTTGTAGAAAGAATTTATTTGTCACTCATCCACAAGTGGAATAATATCGTGTATAACGATGAAAACACACAGTAATGTACGATTTAGTAATACAAAACGATTATTTAAATTTTGCATGCAATAATAGTAGATCATGGAATGTATAAGCTGAATGCAGGAAGATACGTCTAACTGCTAAACGCTCCGTTGCAGTAATTTGTCGTGAAAATTTATTCTTTTTGTGTTGAAGGTTTACATGTTTTGCCACCATTTCCAGAAGCTGTTTAAGGCTATGAAAACCATTTCAATATAAAGAGTGGCAGAATATAAAGGGTGGTTTAATGGCAGGAAGCGCCTATGTGTAGCGAAGCAATTATTTTCAGTTAGAAATCCACTACCGATGTTTGTTGTCCGGTGTCTGTATAGTGTGTGAGAGGTAGGCTCCAAAATTTATATATTGTTAATAAATCTTTGAAATAAAAAATCAACAAATAAATAGCTCTTTAGGAAATCATCAGTTGTTGTTTATGATTTGACATTTGTTATTTGAAACATTCATAACATATTAAAGTGGTAATTATAAGTTGTACGGTATCTGCAAGGCGATGAGATATCTCACTTTGCTACATCCGAGTTACACCATATTCCTAAGGTCTCTAACGTAAACTCTTCAAAATCCCACTCGAAGATCTTGCTGTGGTGATGGTTGCGACTAGATGACTAGATCTATTACTAGAATCTCTCGGATCCGCAGTATAAGAAAATCAGATTGTCAAAGAAAAATAATTACTGCTTTTATAATAAACGAGCAAATGAGAGCATTTCAGAACTAAATTTTAATAGGGACACTAACTTTAATACAGGTTAAGATGTTTTTGAGCGCTATTAAATACTACTAGATGAAACTAGACTAAATCGGAAAGGCCATTTCCCCAATTAAATTTGTTTAAGTTTGTTACTTCATGAACTTTCAGAAGCAATATAATGTCGTTACATTACATTAATTCTTGCAACATCGAATTAAAATTAAATACCCCTTAAGATTAACTATTTTGAAAGAAGTTTTTCGTTAATGCAAATAACCAAATTGAGTAGTATTCACAATTCTGGCATGTTCTAAGTTAGTCAAAAGATTAAATTTCGGTACCCGAAAGTGACAATAAAATGTATTTACTTCGTTAATGCTTTTTAATCTACTCTAATCGCTAATCTACGATTCCGCATGAGATAGGCTTTCAAGGCTTATATCATGTTAGTTATTGTTCATAACATGTTAATTACAAAATAATGCTTCTTCTTCTTGTCGTTTCCTCCTTTTGCCCTATGAGGCGTCGAAGGTTTACAACATAATACAAAATTACAATTTAGTTTAGTAATCTTTAAAAAGGAATAAAGAAACTTTAAAAGGGTGAAAGAAGGGAGAGAAGAAGGAAAAAATCCCTGCATTACAGCATCGTATAGAAAACTTTATATGAATTATGTGATTAAATTAAAACAAAGATTTTAATAAAATGTGCGCATAACTTTGTCACGTGGGATTTTCGTGACTGGAGGACGTAGTCAAAAGTAGAAGGGATAGAAGACCACTATATACTAACAATAAAACGATAGAATACAATAGGGTTCCACACATGTCCTTCTAAAAACTAACATAATCATGAGGATAATCATCGAACCACCCTACACTAGCACTAGGTCTACAACTAAGCACTAGGAAATCAGGTAATCGGCACCCCAGGATGCTAGATTCTAGATATTCTTAGATTACTACAACTAAGCAAGAGGGAGCCTTAGCAGAGGGAAGACTGGTAATCACTACCCCAGGGTAACGGATTCTAGTCAACCCCTTAGTAAATAAATTAAAAGATACTCACCAGCTTGCTTGGAGATGTTGTCGTGTTGGAGTCATTTTCACTGACTAAATTGTAAGCTCAAAGCAAGCTGGTTATATACCGTATTCTCATGAATATTGCGGAAGCCTTATTGTGTAATTGATTAAATTACAGATAATGAGATGAATATATAAATGCATACTGTATAAATTAATACGTCATTTGTAATGGGATGCAGACTGTATAAATTACTTCCAATGAGATGCATGCGCGTGTTTGTATGTTGGTAGCCGTTGCAGTAACCCTGATAATATTTGTACTAAACGAATACAAGTTGAGAAGTTAGAAAAGGATTCCATTTGAAATAATTCTGTTTGTGACAACCTTATAAATGTTTATGAAAATACAAGAGAAGAAGTATATTACCTGAGAAGCCAACATTTACAATTTACAGGATATTTCCAAACATAGTAAAAAAACATTTTTTAACTAGCATCCATCAATGCCTTGCAAACCAAATTCATAGAGTGGGTTGAGTTCAAATAAGAAGATATAATTATATTATGTAATCTTGATATATTAAGTTGGTTTGAATAGCAGCATATAAAATGAGGAACAGAGGCCGCTACTGATATGTTCTAAGATAAATAATTGTAAGAATTATTTATTAACTATTACTGCAGACCACCAGGTGCATGGAATATTTATTTGCAGTTAGATGTTGTATAGGTCTTCCATACTACGTCTTATTCTAAAACCATATTGGCTTTCGTTATGCATATTTAGATGACTCAGTGTGTTAAAAATTTTTGTTTTATTATCCTTTTAAAAAAGTTCTCGTATCAGAGGCGCAGCAATTTATCATTGCCATATAGTTTTTAAGGATAATGGTTACTTTCATTACCTTTCTTCAGTTCGTTGGGGATGTGCTCGTACATTCCATCCATCTTCTCACTTTGTTATAACAGCGTAGAAGCGTCAATCTGTGATGTGGGCTACACATCATAATTTGCCCTACTTTAATCGTATTTGGGTTTCTATCTATAGTTAATATTACTTAGCTACTACGTTAGATTTTTTGTATTCCGGGCAGCTGTTACAGTTTACATTGTGCTAGGCATCTTTTTTCTTGAAGTCTTAACCTTAATTCAATTCGTACAGCTTTGTTCATTTTCTTCGGCTTCGCAATTTTTAGTTTCAATTGCCTGAACGCGCACAAATTGCGAAGCATGTCTCGCTTTTTCAATCTTTTGATAAATGTTCAAATTTCTGACAATTATAACATCGTAAGATTTTTATGTAGTCATTGATGGTTAGTCTGTTTGAAATTAACGGATACTTTTCTTTCTCTTGGCAGTTTCGTCCGCACGTTTGGAAAGACTTCAGAGTCCCAGTTAACTGTAGGCGTGTTTTTTTACCAAATTTAAAACCCTTGGTGACTACTTCGTTTATTAGGTCCAGGTCCTCTAGGTTTTGTATTTTGATGGCTTCAGTCAGCAATTTTTTATTAGTCAACTTCGAAATTACGCTTTGCTTTAAATTAGTTATTTTGTATTTTCTGATTGGGATTCGACTAGGACTATTTTATTTTTAAGTTTGATAACTTTATTCATCTTGAAGTTTGATGGTAGTGGATTTATAATCATTAAGGAATTGATTGTATCATCACTGGTTTTTGAATTCTTTCATCGTTTATGTTGCAGGCTTGTTTTCTCACTGCAGCCTCGAACAGCAACGTCGGCCCAACAGAAGCAAGACTGACGAGTAGAGATGTCATGGGAAAAAACTTAGAGATATTAGTTGAGGTAATATCTAGGTGTAGTCAAAACAGTGGATCAACTTCGTTTTAATTATGGACCGAAAATCCACAACGTTCTACGTGCCCAAGCATAAATATCAGTACGGCTGAGCCGAGTGAGGCAATCGTGGGGGAGCACCTGAAATGAAGTTAGCGCGAACATATAGTCTTTCGCAGCCAAGACAACTCCACTTCTACGCGGTATATACCGGGTTGGATCGAATTGGACGCTTGCGCAAACAACACCAAGCCTTATTTCATACGTCGGGGTTGTCAAGGTTTCTGCAGCCCACACTTGGAATTAACTCGACGGGACTAGGTGTGAATGGACTCCCTAGGGGAGTTAGACCCCTGACCCTTCGGGTGAGCATGTAAATAGTTCCGACACCAGCGTGGAGAGCTGTTAGAGGATGGAAATCAACTTACATAAGTAAGTGAAGCGCAAACTGAGCGTATCGCATTTCCTTGCTTAAGGGGAACTTGACAGTAAGTCTTCCACGTTATGGCATGGCAAGATACTGACTGTGGCTGATCTTGCGAGCGAAGTTCCAAAGCTTTCAGGGTTACCTTTTACGTAAAATTACGTAAAACATCTGAATCATAAACTTCTTATTCCCACTAAATAAATAATACAATACAACCAGTTTTGTAATATGCAGTTCAATAAAACGTTTCATTGGACGAATCTTAATTATACATCTCGAAATATTTCTGTGGATGAGAAGCACTCACACAAATGCAAAAAATAGGAGAAAAGAATACGATTTTCGATTAATTCCACAGGCTGAGCTGCTTGTTCTGGCAGTTAATATACAGAGACGCTGATTAAACTGCAGCGGAAGGAAACGGCCGGAAGTAGGTAGAGGGGGTTCCGTCAAAATCATTTAATTCGCGCTTGTTTTTATTAAATAAGTTTCGATGAGCAGCTCGCAATTTTGTAACTGTAATAAATAATGCAATCCTCTCTAACAGATTCATAAATTTGACGTTTAACGAGATCCTTAAATTTAGAGCGAAATGAAATTGAAATCTGAAAAGAAAATTAATTCGAGGGTTTTACACAGAAGTCACTTTTTGGGTTGCTTTTCCACATCGGCCACCATCTTAACTCTAAGATATGATGATGAGGAATTACAAATTGTTCGAGGGGGAATTAATCTAATTCCGAAAAATGCACACGGGGGCCTGATTAATGGCGTGTTATTTATCGACATTTTGCCGTCGTCTTTTTTTCCTCCGATTCCACCCAAAACTGCGAGCATTCGCTAAATTAATACGTTTTCTTGTAAGGGCTCTTTCCCTTTTGTGTCAAAAAGTGCGCATTTTTATCGAGAAAATAAGTCCATCAGTATAAGAATGAAAATCAGCTCTTCTCTCTTTCGCAATTCGCCCATTTCCCGCTTTGAGCGAATTTTTCGGATCGTCGTCTATTTTCGTAAGCCGGCAACGCGGGGCGTTAAAAAAAGAAGACTAAAAAGAGAAACTATTTCCTGAATCATTTATTTCCATTGCTGTGGAGACGAGTTAAAATGAACCCAGCTCAGGGGGGCAGTTAGTTTCAATCTGGACCTGCCTTCAAATAAAGCCATTCTCCCATTTTATATTGATTGTCCTCGCAAAAGACGTGTCGACTCTCTTCCTACTTCCTTTTGTTTAAAATTAACTTGGTAAGAAGTTTTCAAGGCAAACCCACAAAGAAACTAAGCTTTAATATTAAGACCGGATTTTCCAATTTATATACTACACAGAGAAAGTGTGAGAGAGAATCAACTACTAAAGCCCAAATATTTATTCTAAGAAAGCTGGAAGGATGTTTTCCAAAACATTTATTATCGTCTCATTACGCAACTTACATTACTAGAACTTACCGTGGGTTATAATTTACAATAAAGAGTTTCTATTTTTGAAATTGCACGTTGTAATAATAGGTTTAATAAAAAGCAACTCTAGTAAATACAATTCAACTAGCAAAAAATAAATAGCAAAGGGGGATAATTAGTTTTTAAAATAGGTGAGGCCCTTCTAAAGACTACAACTGATAACACTATGCTAGCTACAGAGCCATTGTTGATGAGCTCAAAAACTGAACTGTAGCTACGTCTGTGGCGAGCCTGTTTAAATGTGAGCAGTACTAAGACGCGTGCGAAGTGTCTGAGTAATCCTAGTTACGTACGAAGTTGCAATTAAGCTTAAAAGGATAGTTGACCGGCATCTCCATCAAAGTGTCACGATATGGTTTAGTGAGTTGGAAGGTAGTTAAGGGTAAAAAGAAAATAAAACCAGTCTAAATTAAAGATTATATTAAAAAAATAAACTTTATTATTAAAAAGGATAGTAACTCAGCATGTTAACCATATCAGAGTCAACTATCAACAACTGCAATAGATACATGCTTTAAGAATGTTTAAACACTTACCAGACTGCGTACCAGATGCTTAGCATAAATGAAGCCAAGGGCTATGAGGGATAGCATTACTGCTAAAACAAATTGTTATTTATCTATCCTCTGTTGTCTTTGTTTTGTCTTCTGTTTGTCCAGCAACTCAATGAGATCATATGTGAAGAACTCGAAACATGGCAACAGTGTTAATTTGCATGTGTAGTGTATGTAAATACCAATTTTAACTTTGATTCTGCTTATCATAACTTTTATTCTGCTTATCATACTGGAGATTTGTTGAAGCCTCGCGAACTCTTGCAGTTCTGTAAATTCTAAGAATTCTTAGCAGAGAAAAAGTCTCATTCAACTAAACGTCCATTACAGTAAGAGTCACGATCGAACAGTTGTGATGCGATAGATCAAAAGTCCATTGGACCGAAACTCATTCGACGAAAACTCCCATTGAACTAACCGCCCATTCGTCTAAAAGTCTCGTTGCAAGATTTATGTCATTAGACAAAAAGTTTTGTCAGACCAACGTCATTAGATCAAAAATTCATTGGCTCAGACATTGGACGGCAAGTTCCAATCCCAATCTAATTTCATAAAATGCTATTAGCTTAGAGTTCTTATGTATGTAAGTAAATCTCATTTGCGATTGAAGTTTATATAAGGTGGATGTTGAGTTAACTTAGCAACCCTACTTAAAAGATTCACTTTCTGGGTATAATATTGCAGCTCAAGATTTTTACTTTTGGATCAAAATTAGCTCAGAACTCTCATATAGGTAAATTGCATTTTCGATTGAAGCTTCATATAGTGGGGATGCTGAGTTAACATTGGGCATAATATTGGAGCTCAGGATTTTTACTTTTGGCTCAGAATTTTTACTTTTGGCTCAGAATTAGCTCACAATTCTCATGTAGGTAAATTGGATTATCGATTGAAGTATGTATAGTGGGGATACTGAGTTAACGTTAAAGTTAATATCGCCACTTAAAAGATTCAATTTCCGGGTATAATATTGCAGCTCAAGATTTTTACTTTTGGCTCAAAATTAGCTCAGAATTCTCATGTAGGTGAATTGTATTTTCGATTGAAGTTTGTATAGTGGCGATGCTGAGTAAACGTTAAAGCTAGCATCCCTACTTAAAAGATTCAATTTCTGGGTATAATTTTGCAGCTCAAGCTTTTTACTTTTCGCTCAAAATTGGCTCAGAATTCTCATGCAGGTAAATTGGATTTTCGATTGAAGTTTGCGGTGTGACGGTTGATCCCTACTTAAAAGATTTAATTTCTGGGTATAATATTGCAGCTCAAGATTTTTACTTTTGGCTCAAGATTAGATCAGAATTCTCATGTAGGTAAATTAGATTTTCGATTGAAGTTTGTATAGTGGGGATGCTGAGTAAACGTTAAAGTTAGCATCCCTACTTAAAAGATTCAATTTCTGGGTATAATCTTGCAGCTCAAGATTTTTACTTTTGGCTCAAAATTAGCTCAGAATTCTCATGTAGATAAATTAGATTTTTGATTGAAGTTTGTATAGTGGGGATGCTGGGTTAACGTTAAAGTTAGCATCCCTACTTAAAAGCTTAAATTTCTGTATATAATATTGCAGCTCAAGATTTTTACTTTTGGCTCGAAATTAGTTCGAAACTCTCATGTAGGTAAATTGGATTTTTGATTGAAGTTTATATAGTGGGGATGTTGAGTTAACATTAAAGTTAGCATCCCTACTTAAAAGATTCAATTTCTGGGTATAATATTGCAGCTCAAGATTTTTACTTTTGGATCAAAATTAGCTCAGAACTCTCATATAGGTAAATTGCATTTTCGATTGAAGCTTCATATAGTGGGGATGCTGAGTTAACATTAAAGTTAACATCCCTACTTAAAAGATTCAATTTCTGGGTATAATATATTGCAGCTCAAGATTTTTACTTTTCGCTCAAGATTAGCTCAGAATTCTCATGTAGGTAAATTGGATTTTTGATTGAAGTTTGTATAGTGGGAATGCTGAGTAAACGTTAAAGTTAGCATCCCTGCTTAAAAGATTAAATTTCTGGATATAATATTGCAGCTCAAGATTTTTACTTTTGGCTCAAAATTAGCTCGGAACTCCCATGTAGGTAAATTGCATTTTCGATTGAATATAGTGGGGATGTTGAGTTAACGTTAAAGTTAGCATCCCTACTTAAAAGATTCAATTTCTGGGTATAATATTGCAGCTCAAGATTTTTCCTTTTGGATCAAAATTAGCTCAGAACTCTCATGTAGGTAAATTGCATTTTCGATTGAAGCTTCATATAGTGGGGATCCTGAGTTAACGTTAAAGTTAACATCCCTACTTAAAAGATTGAATTTCTGGGTATAATATATTGCAGCTCAAGATTTTTACTTTTTGCTCAAGATTAGCTCAGAATTCTCATGTAGGTAAATTAGATTTTCGATTGAAGTTTGTATAGTGGGGATGCTGGGTTAACGTTAAAGTTAGCATCCCTACTTAAAAGATTAAATTTCTGGATATAATATTGCAGCTCAAGATTTTTACTCTTGGCTCAAAATTAGCTCGGAAGTCTTATGTAGGTAAATTGCATTTTCGATTGAAGTTTATATAGTGGGGATGTTGAGTTAACGTTAAAGTTAGCATCCCTACTTAAAAGATTCAATTTCTGGGTATAATATTGCAGCTCAAGATTTTTACTTTTGGATCAAAATTAGCTCAGAACTCTCATGTAGGTAAATTGCATTTTCGATTGAAGCTTCATATAGTGGAGATGCTGAGTTAACATTAAAGTTAACATCCCTACTTAAAAGATTCAATTTCTGGGTATAATATATTGCAGCTCAAGATTTTTACTTTTTGCTCAAGATTAGCTCAGAATTCTCATGTGGGTAAATTAGATTTTCGATTGAAGTTTGTATAGTGGGGATGCTGGGTTAACGTTAAAGTTAGCATCCCTACTTAAAAGATTTAATTTCTGGATATAATATTGCAGCTCAAAATTTTTACTTTTGGCTCAAAATTAGCTCGGAACTCTCATGTAGGTAAATTGGATTTTCGATTGAAGTTTATATAGTGGGGATGTTGAGTTAACGTTAAAGTTAGCATCCCTACTGAAAAGATTCAATTTCTGGGTATAATATTGCAGCTCAAGATTTTTCCTTTTGGATCAAAATTAGCTCAGAACTCTCATGTAGGTAAATTGCATTTTCGATTGAAGCTTCATATAGTGGGGATGCTGAGTTAACGTTAAAGTTAACATCCCTACTTAAAAGATTCAATTTCTGGGTATAATATTGCAGCTCAAGATTTTTACTTTTGGATCAAAATTAGCTCAGAACTCTCATGTAGGTAAATTGCATTTTCGATTGAAGCTTCATATAGTGGAGATGCTGAGTTAACATTAAAGTTAACATCCCTACTTAAAAGATTCAATTTCTGGGTATAATATATTGCAGCTTAAGATTTTTACTTTTCGCTCAAGATTAGCTCAGAATTCTCATGTAGGTAAATTGGATTTTTGATTGAAGTTTGTATAGTGGGAATGCTGAGTAAACGTCAAAGTTAGCATCCCTGCTTAAAAGATTCAATTTCTGCGTATAATATTGCAGCTCAAGATTTTTACTTTTGGCTCAAAATTAGCTCAGAATTCTCATGTAGGTAAATTAAGAAAAATAAAACGACAGCTGAGCTGTTGACTGATAATTTAGTGAAAGAGCGTCTTATAACGCGATATAAGTTATCAGCTAGCATATTGATGGGTACGTTGAAACGCTGGATCTTGTTTGACGACGGTAGGATTGGCAAGTATCTGACATGGCGTGAGTTTAGGTGCGAAGGTAAAGGCAAGTGGCTACTCGGCTAGCCACCTATTGGAACCTTTTATAAAGGAACTTATCTTGACATTTGCAACACATTCCAACACATTATCCCGGTCAACTCGATGGATACTCACTGTTCGTAACCATACGGGAAGTGACTGTGTTGGAATGTTCATGTATCTTTCTACGAGATGACCGTCACGCCTATTTACTCACCGACGACACAACCGAATTGAACTAGACTTTGCTTCTTTCTTGATCTTTTTGTAAATGGTAAAACTTTGAATTCTAACTTGGTTGGATTTTGATAATTGTTTTTCGTTTAGTCGCTAGAGGCTACACATTAATGGGTTTAGCTTATAACTAATTACCAGTTAAGATTTTGTCTATGTAACTAATTAGATGCCAATTCCAGAACTGCTGCAAACGATTTTCATATTTTTCAAAATATTTAAATATTTTTAGCTAAATTGGGCCTGAGAATCTATAGATATTTTAATTTAAAAAAAATACATAATTGGAATCGTGGGTAATTATCCGTTTGCTCTTTAATAAATTAGTTATTAGTTATTAATTATATATTTTTTCAAAAACTTCTTTAATATTCTTTAATTTAAAATATATATTAAATCCATTGTAAGGCTTAATTCAGCTAATTTGATACCAAAACAATTGTTAATTGTAAGCAATTACTGACACTGCATTCTTCTTTAATTAATTAGTTACATATTCTTACTTAAAATTCTAATTTCATTCACTATTAGTTATAGAATTTTTCGTCCAAACAGATTTCCTGACCGGTTACTAAATTTTATATTAAATAAACACATTTTCACATCACAGCAAGCAAGAAACCCTATTCCACCACTATCCTTCCTATATACGTTTCCAGAACATTTCAATTTTTCAGTTGATCCGCGCATTTTAACGGCCGTGAAGATTGAATCCGTAACTTCAAATACTCCCAATTCTTACCAACGATATTTCAAACACTGAAATCTATCTTTTTTAAAAACTACATGTACTGCATTTTTAAAACAAACAGTTTTTCACATATCTATCATGTTTCAATTACTTCATGGGGGAAGGAAAAGGAGCTTACTTTTGAAACTGTACCGCAGGAGATAAAGATTCAAGATTAAAGTGAAATTCGTTTAGGAAAAATTCACAGGATGTAAAAATGCACTAGACTGAAAAATTGCGGCATTAGGAAGTGTATTAGCAATTCCAGCAAGGAATGGCCGTCATTAAGCCTTAAATTATAATTTCGGGATAATTAGAAAGATGAATGAGGATTAAATATTAATTACATTAACGGTTTTCTTCATTAAGAATTAATATAACAGAGAAGGTAAAATTAAAGATAATAAAATAACTAAAGTGCCGCCACAAATATTTATTGTATAACTAGTTAACTAATTAAATAATTAATTTTCTAGTGTTAGCTCCGGGCCTGCTTTCTAAAATGCATTTATTGGAAATTAATAGAACAGGTAACCTACAGAGAGATATGGAAATAATATTTAAAATGTTTTGGTGTATATCAGCTCTATAACGGTTAATTACAGCTAAGAGAATATACTTTCAACAAAATGGAGCCACTTCACACTCTTTAATACTAGCGTATTTATTTATAGCGTATGCAAGTGCGCTGCCAGCATGTTTTTTAAGATCCCCAGATTTAATATGATCATACTTATTTGTATTTTCACACCTGAAATATATAATTTTAAAATAGCCTACTTAAATAAACAGTTTTTGCAAAATGCGTTTGAAATTATTCATTTTTAATCAATTATGTTCATTAGTTTAATAGAACCGTACGATTATTCCACTAAGGCATTATTTTATGATAAAATAATTACAGTTAATCAATAACCACATCAAACTCCAACATAACTACCATTTGGCTTTGTAGCAGCAATAGTTGCATACAACACAAAGGCCAGTATTGCGGAGATCAAGTAGTGCACCTTTTTTTTCAAAAACGAGATAAATATATCAATGTACGCCAGCTGCTGTTCAATACCTTGAAGTAACGCATTTAATCTACTCAGCACGATGTTAAACTTTTTATTCTTAATTATTTAGTTATACCTCTGAATATATTAAAATAAATAAGAAAGCCGCCAGTAGACGGATGCTGTTAGCGCACCGCTCGTATTTTAAAGGTCGTGGGTTCAAATCCCACATGAGGCTACAGGACTTTTTAAATGTGACTGGATTCTTCACCTCAACTGTGGGTGTTTGTGATTTATTTTTGCATGTTAAATGAGGAGAACATATGATCTGAAATGTTGGTTCACTCCTAGTGTGAGTGTGAAATAAAATAAAATAAAAAAAGATGAGGAACGTTCAAAACCGCAAGTAAAAAGTCAACGGAGGGTCACCGATGTAAGATTCCGCTTATTCTACATACTGTCAGGAATGGACGTTTAAATCGTTACAGTTATCGAAACGTAATCAAGACTATAATAGGGTGAACTTTAAATATAATGAAATGTTAATCTAGAATTTAAACATAGCTTGAAATTATACGGTCTGTTATGCTATCACACGAAAACTCTTCTTAAACAGATCTTCTGTGGTGGCGTGCACAAACGAAAGAATGAATTGCTCAAGTCATGTGATTTTTGCCCAGTGCTCTGAATGTCAACGTGAAAGAAATCCAGCAAGTGTCGGTAAACGGCGTGAGTAACTGTGACTCTCTGAATCACTATCACTTTCTTGTTTTCATTCACGATCCCGCGGATGAGCCCCCCCCCCTCACTCCAGTTTACTTAAGCCGGTCTCCTTGGCTTGGCCGTCTGCTTACTAACTACGGAGGGGACAAGAACTTTCAACTCCTGGAGAACTTATCAAACACATAGAACCGGAAGATACTTTTAAATATCTACAATGGTTTAGTCTTGTGGTTGTGATTTTAGAACTAGTCTGTTCTATTATGGCTCTGGGCTACTCGTGTTATCTGTTAATATTATACGACTTATTTTAATAATCGTTAATGTTATTTTCTTATAGTTTTCCGATAGCAATGTTACACGTTACTTTATTTATATCTATGCCTACATTGCTTGCACTCAGACTGTACATTTTAAATTGTTACTATTGTAGATACATTAATTTATTTAATTTAAAATAGCTTATACAACCGCCTTGTTCAGTTTACATTATTATTATTAGTTTTGTATAAATACTACGGAAAATGCCTTGTAAATTCAGAAAATATGTTGTATTTCATATGAATAAGGGTTTTATAACTAGATTTTTCCTCATCTAACTAGTGACGCGCATGATTGAATTAACGAGATTCCCACCATACCTACTCGAAAGCAAAAGGTATCAGCGATTAATAGAAAAGGGTCAACGCGTTTCAAGCGTTACAACTGATTTTTATTTTAGAGGAAACTCATTGATTAAAATTCACACAGGGATTATAGCTAATAACACAAATAACAGTTTTGCAAAGTAAAACTACTTTCTTACTGCTGATATTCATGTCTTTTAATAAATAGCAAATAACTGTTTTTTTTCTTGTTTCAGGTAAGTCAACTATCTGCAAGTTCAAAAAACCATAGTTAGGTGGACAATAATAATCTAAGGTAGTACTCGTAGTAGTAGTATAAGTTTTCTTAATCATTAAAATCGTAACCATCTCAAAATGGAGGTTAATGAAAATTTTTTAAAATAAAACTCGAAGTCTGCTTCATTAATTCATTATAATATCAAATTATCAAAAAATTACAACTTGTTCTAGCCAATCTAACCAATTTAAAAATTGATAGCAATCTTCAAATTAACACAAAAAAGATTAAAACATACAACATAAAATATAAATCCTAAAGGCCATAAATAAATATCGAGTAGATATAAGTATTACATCATACTTATTATTTCTGTATTTTTCATTTTACATTTAAAACCAAACATGGTGCAGATGTTAATAATAGAAATATACGTAAAAATGTGTCAAAAGAACACCATATTTGAAAGTAGTAGTAGTAGTAGTAATAGTAAATAAAGAAAATTCCACCTAATCTTGCCAGTAAGAGATTAGGTCTGGAGTACGGAATACATACACAATATACATGAAAGTTGAGAAGGGTACATGAAAGGATACAATGATAGTAGTATATTGATTTCATAATGATTTAGGGCAGCAAGGCTAATATGATGCTATTTTGTTCTTTTTTTTCGGTGTAAATCTATAGGATAAAATAATAAAAAATAGCATCATATTAATCTTGCTGTCATAGATTATTATGAAACCAATAGTACATCATACAGAATGAAAACTTTATAAGCGGCTAGCTCGTGGTGTTAATAAAGAGTCCCCCTTTATTTAAATTTATAAAACATTGACCTGAAACCATTGCTAAATGTTGGGCAGCAAGTCTTTTGCGAGTTGCAGTTCCAGCAAACGTCTGCTACAAAATAACAGCCGTCGTTTGAACTCGGCATAAGCAAAAATAGAAATAAAAGGCGTAGGTTACAAAAGAAACAGAAAGAAATGAATTCAGTAGCAAAGTAATAAACCAGTAATAAACAACAAAATCAGGCAATATAAATTGATTTAATAATAAGAATTATTCAGTTCTTATATTTCTTAAATCATTCAGTCTATTAAATTGAAATCAAATAAATCAGTATTTTTAAAAAATAATTAAACAGTTACTCTGTTATTAAAATCAAACAGTATCCATCAATCAGACCTATTAATTTAGAGCTATACCAACAGAAAAATATACAAAACCTACGATACTCACACGTGCGATTTCTGCAGAAAAGGTAGCTTTAAATTAAATCTTGCAACCATGCAACGTTCAATTATATTTAAATTAAATACAATAAAAAGTTTGTATATTTAATAAATAATCTAAAAGTTAGAGAAATATTTGAAGAATAAAAATACAAATATTTACAAAGCAAAAATCGTCATTATCGCATGTTAATTATATAATATTCTTATATAATGCCTTTAAAAAAAATAAAAATTTAGCAGTTTAAATTCGGTTTTGAGTTGTATTGTTTTTATTTCATGAACTTTTCGAATTGGCCGTAAAAGCAAATAATGTGCACGTCATAAACGGTTAGCAATTTTAATAGCCGTGTTTAAAACTTTTGTCAATTAAACCTATGACGATTTGTTCAGAAATTTTTATTTGCTCGGCTTAGCTGTTACATTTTTTGGTATCTGCCCGTATATAGTGTTTGTGTGATAGTGAGTATATATTTCGGTTTTTTTGCGTGAGCGGACGTGATCTGACCGAAGAATTTCAGCTGATGTCTGATAGGGCGTGGTAATTTTTACAAGTAATCATTGGAGATCTGATTGTATACGCCAGGAAACATTATAAAATAAACACAATCTTCTAACTATAACTTCTAATAAGAATAATAAAATAATAAAAAGAATAGTTTTCTACTTTATAAATTCATATTCTGAGCAGGAACAAGGAAAAACGACTGCTATCTCATTTATTTTACATATAATTACGTTTAACTAGATAGATAGATAGACACAATGAAAACTATGATAAATAAACAAATGTAATCAATTATAATTGAATCAGCGTAACGGAAGATCAGTAGTAAAACTAACCAAAATATGCCTACTAATAAATGTATATATAAATCTAACTCAGTGTTAGCCAAAACGTATTAGCGAAAGTATAACCTCGAAGTATAATGAAATTCATTAAATGCAAACTATCGGAGAATACTAAGGCCTTGGCGTAAATCGGATAGTTATAAGTCAATAGTACTAAATATGGTACCCAATTAAACTATGGCCCTCAAGATTTCCTGACAAACATATTGATGGATTATAATGTATAATTTATCATTAGAATTGAGCTATATTTAAGCTTATACCTTACAGAGTTACGTCACCTTCATAAACATAATGCTTTCTTAAATAGAATAAAACAAAACAGGTACTACTAATATTAAAACTAGTAAAATCTATTTTTATGAAAATCCCGCGTGTGTGCGTGGCCGTCGTGTTTGATTGAACGTGATTGGTCTTCGAGATGCAGCGATTGGGCGTGGTCGTGAGTGTACGGAAAAACACACGTGAGTAAATTTGAGTGAGAACTAGTTTTCATGAGTGTCAATGATCGTGATTCTAACTTTACTTCATATCCAGCTCTAACAAGTAGCAGGTATAGTAGTCACTGATGGTGTAAACGTCTTGATGTTATAGTTCAACCAAAAATACAAGAAATGAGTCATCACAAACACGTGGGCGAAATGTAAAATGCATCTAGAATTATGCGAAGGTCACGCTGTAATCTAAATGATAAAATAAACAATAAATGAGCTAGAAAGATTCAGTAGCGGAACAAACCCCTATTTAATTAAAAATAAATGTAAAACAGCAATGAAAATCTGTTGGTTCTAGCGTACGTCACTGAATTCTTAGCAATGTGAAATTTGCACTCTTATCTTGTCTCACCTTGGGTCGTATTTCATTATTCCGGTGTGATTACGAAAATGACTCATTTCTTGTATTCTTGGTTGAAGTATAATATTGTTGCTGGTTGAGGTTACATCTAGTGCTGCTAGACGTGATCGGATTGTGAGAGTAAATTGAAGTAGATTTACAGATAAATGGATTTAAATATATATTATAAATAATGAAACAAACTAATTAAAGTTCGTATTAAGCAGCTAAAATAAATGAAATTACTGATTAAGAATGGACAGCTTACCGAATTTTAAATTAGTGCAAGTTTCTAATAGTTAGATTACTTACAGACTTTTAATTTGGGTGCTGATACAGTATGAAGACACAGCAAGCCCCTCTTATTCTTATTTTACTTAAATGAAAATATTGAAGATTGCAAGAACGAAACAGATGTCAAAATCAAGAATTAAGTAGTCCGTAAAAGACCTGCAACAATTAAACAAAGTGTTACGTGCTAATTTGGTAGCACCCTGTATGACTGTGGTATTTGTGTTAGTTTGTATATACCGTTTGAGGATTTTCATATTCTCTCTCTGTTTAGTTGCCTTTTTGTTTTTGAACTAACTTAATGTTGATAAGAGAACTTACACTTCGTTCGATTCGTTCGTGATGCAAATTCTTTAAAAGAATGTTTTACTGGCATCGCCGTTAAATTGATTTTCCCTATATGTTGTGAAATGGGAATTGCATTTGTGCAGATTTATAATTAATTTTTGGTAATGATTTCCAATTTTATTGGTAAGGGATTTTCCGCTAGTTCTTTTAGAGGTTAGAAGCACGTTCTCGAGCTTCGTAGATTTTAGTTTTTCTTTACACTCAATTGCTTATACTGTAATGTTTTTGACAAGATTCGATATTTAATTGACGTTAGCCGCATTTGGAGGCGGTATAACTATTTCACTAGGTCGCCTTCTAGCTAAGGTACTTAATAAATATTTGTTTGGTGCATTCTGGTAATTTGATTTTGTTTGTTACAGACCTTCTTGTTTATATTATTCCTCTTATTTTACCATAACTTCATACACTACGTTGTATATATTTGGATTGATAAAAGACCATTACGCTGAGCTACTTGTCCACGTACCGTTACTTGGTTGTCTCCTTGTATCACGGTATGTTCGACCTATCCAAATTAGAAGGACACGCATCTGTATTGACTTTTTGATTATTTTTGAGAGTTGAGCTTTTAGTCAGATTTAGAGTAGTCTCGCCTGCTTGAATTCTCCCTCCGTTCAAATGTATATAAAAATTAATAAAAATTAATGGTCAATTAATCTTTCCGCTTGAAATAATTTACTATTGGGTTACTTATGAAATGCTTCTTTGTTCTTAACATGTCTCTCGACAACTGCGCATATCTCGGGAATTATTAATCTCTAGAACTGTAAACTAAGTCGAGAGAATTCTTACAAGCTCTGTACAAACAACTAGAAAATTGCGGAAAGTACATTTTATGGTGGTTTATCGATTCATCTATGATCTTTTAATTAATATTAATATTTTTGTAAATATTTCAAGGGCCGGTCGACTATTCATGATTTAAATAATTTTACTTCCTACTTAAATTTGAATACATTTATTTGCTTTATCTTCCTACTAGTTGTAACTTAGCACTAGAAAACCGTTTGTTGGTAGCTTTTTAGTCATAAAAGTAATTGGAATTTATTTTTCCTCTTCCTCTCTGCCTTACTACTGAATATCTGCATGCTCATTTGAAAATCCGTCTACTTTAAGAAGGAAAGTGTTTTATGCGCTTTTCTAAATACGCCAATAAAGATTTTGGTTGAAATATAGTCGTATATAAGAGGGAGATCGTATAAAATTTCTTTTCTTAGCATGATCCTTTTTTTCTCTCCTTTACAAGTAACCCAATTGGTTTAAGTCAGAGAAAAACAGATATATAAAAAACACATCGCGCGAAAATCCGACACAAGTGTGTGAAAGAACGCAAAAGAATATTTTCTGTTAGTCACGTACGAAAAACGTGCGTTTTCTCCGCATTTTCACATTCCCAAAAGAACAAATGCATCATATCGTAGTAGCTGAAAGGCAAAGCAGACTCACACACGCACAACCACATACAAGAGTGGAAATTGTTGTCAAAGCGTGAAGATATGCTAATATATTCATGGGCATTATATGTATATAGGAGTGAGGAGTGTATTTTATATAGGAGAAGGGAAATCTTGTTTGTTAAGCTTAAGCTTTTCCAGCGGAACCGATAATCCTTTAACTACTTCCTACGGATACTTAACGCCCCTTTAAACTAAAGAGACCAATATTGAGGCCCTTTCCCTTTTTGCGGTTTACAATCATGCATACGTCCTTTTAACGTTAAGTTTATAAATAAATTAAACAGATTTGAATAATACCCGATGTGGAAAATGGAAAATGAAATAGCTGATGTGAAAATGCTTCTCCTGAGTCTCTTCGAGTTGTTTCATAGAAAAGAAAATGCAATTTAGTCGGAAGAAAAGGATGAACGTTAAAGGCGTAATAGGAAAATTTACCATAATTTTCATCCATATGCAAATACTCACGCCATATTGTAACAATCAGTTAATGCCATGCGATTTTCTCGCTTCTCTGGAATAGACGGACAAATACAGAAAAACCACGTTAAGTTGTTTTATTTTTCTGCAGAAAGGAAGCCATACAATGCGCTCGTTTACAAATTTGAACATCCTCGAATCTGCTGCTGCTCGTGATGCTCCTGTGTTGTGCAAGTTCGAGTTTAATAAATGCTGCATTGCATTTTCGGCTAAAATGAAAACGAGAGAACGTTTTCATTAGTGATAACAAACTTTAACTACGAGAGAACTTTAAGTTTAATATGACTACTGTTACGTTACTCTCAGCATTGTCTATCTAAATTAATGCACAAAGGATACCTAAAACCCTCGTCATTTACACACCACGTATACAAAGAACCTACACCCCCACGTTTTGCACATATACACATTTGGTGTATGTAGTTCTTTGTTTTTCATTACGAATCCCTTCTGTACTGGGTACTATAATACACAGGTACAATATGCAACAACCCTCTATATATTATGCTTTCTCTTATTGGCGGAGTGCTATTAAAGCTTTGACAAGGATTAAAAAGGACAAATCTGCTATTATAGTATCTGTTATTAGTTTATGCTTGTACAAGCACCTTCTAACTGGCACTAACTGGAAACAACTTTTGTTGGTATATTCAAACATTAACGTAATGGGTTTAACTTTTTGTTTAATTAAACAGATTAGTAAATGCACACTTTAGGCAAGTTAAGTCGAAATAAGTTTTGTAACAGCCCCTGAAATCGGCTTATTAGTTTTATCAATATCATTTTGTATATATCAATATCAGTGTAGTATGTAACGTCACGTTTTTGTTAGTTTTCAAATAATGCAATTTAGTAAGCATATTTAATAAAAAAATTCTAAATACGGTCCTGTGTATTCATATATTTTCTTCCAATTTAAAAACTGCGTAAAATAAGTCCCACAAAATACCAAAGGTCATCTTAAAGAAATATTCCAGATTAATAAAATTGTTTTTATAAGTATTTACAGACTTCGTTTCAGATAAAGGTATTGTTTTCACACGTGTTAGCATCTACCATTTCATGTCGTTCTTGGTAAAAAGAATATTCTCGAATAGATCTGTCCTCTAAATTTGAAATTGTCCATAATTTTCGTCGATGTGAACGAGTATCTGTAAATATTTCTATCTAAATAAGTTAAGTTTCTACGAAAAACATACTAATAAAACCCATTTGGTTTAAATTTATGATTTCCTTGTACGTGCCTGTCAACCAATTCTAGACAAACAAATTTTCGTTCTCAGAGTGTCTGGTTTTTGCATGTGTTGCAGGTTTTTGTCACGAGTAAAGTCCCGAATTTTTTTGCGTTCTTTGTTTAAAATAATCAATTTTTCAAGCTTTCTCGTTGGTCTTTTTGAAAGTTTACCCCTCTTAAAATTCAGTCTACTATTAAAATAATTTAAAAAAAAACAAGTAGAAGACAGACTGATACCGTCAGGAAGAGCTTGAAAATAGAGTCCGCGCGAAACTTTTGTCGTGTGCAGAGTTTTTTGGACCGTTGCGATATCTATCGAGGCCGGTTGCCGAGAGCACTAACAGAATACTTTTGCGGTACTTTTAGTTGACGTTACAATACAGTCGATACAGTGATTGCGGAAAATTCATTTTACCGGAAATTAAAGTCTAATATAGTACAGTTTACCGATAATAATATTAGAGTGAAATCTGTTCTTCTAGTGGCCGCATTTTAGTTTTGCAAAGAATCTCGTTAAAGGATACTATTAAAATACGAATGACTATTGTAGTCTAGTTGAACTTCTAATAAATCTAAGTGTTTCATAAAATATTGTCCGGATATAATTTAAAATCGGACAGTTTTAAAACAAAATAAATAAATAAATAAAAAGAAACAGATCGTTTCTTCTACGATAATTTAAATAAGTAATTTCATCAAAGTTGTATGGTTGTATCGGTTATTTGAAAGACGGAATTCCACTAATGAATACATCCCTGCACTACCGTATTGTGAATTTTAATTCTCGTAATTTTGGGTTATTAGTGATTGCACAAATTTATGAAGGTTTCCAGCTTCTACAGTTTAGTGACAACTGTTTATATCTGTGTTTGTAAAGGGCAATATTGTATAAATTTTGTGAATTAAACGATTTGAACAAGGTATTGTGAATTGTTGACTCTTTGAATTTTGTGAATATTGCGCAAGTTATTTATTGTTTATGTACCGTTTATTTTTGTCATTTTGTTGCATGAAAACGTTCCCATTTGCTAAGAGCTCTTATGCAGGGTATTGTGACTTTACTTAATGATTTTCTGAATGACTAGTTATTATCTTTTTTTAACTTTTGGTTTATGAATCAACATATTTTTTGAAACCTAATTAGACGGAATACTATTGACCCATTTAGTTATGAAAGTCTTTATTTATATATTTTTACTCAACCTAACTTTGACTTAATTAAATATGACTTACCACATTGATTTAAATTTATTAGATCTGACATTAGTTTCTGATTACGGGTGTCAAATCAATATTTTTCAAAAGAATCATTGACTTTCCTAATCCGATGGCGCTCAACATATATGCATTTTATTGTGTCTTAAAACCTTTATCAATTTCTTTTAATAATTAGTGAGCTATTGGAAACAATACCTGCGACCTGAAAATTAAATTTGTAATGATAAGATCTCAAGCTGTAGCAATTTTGAGTATTACCGTAACATAAGTATTAATATTTTGAAGTTTTTATGAGTTTCAGACGTCCATCGAGCACGTCGCTAAGAATATACGTCATATTCTTTTATGTCTGAGTTTTACAGTTATAGTAATATGTTTTAGTCCGGAAAAATAACGAATGTTTTACCGTCGCCCAATTGCGGGGCATTATTAGATGAAATAAAATTCGAATGTTTCAAGTATTGACAACACTAAATTAGATTAACGTATTGAATAAACAATATAACTAAATAACGGATATACGAATTTAAAATATCAACCGTCGGATTTCTTAAAGAAAACCTAGATGAAATGCCATACCACGTTAAATGACAGAGTCAAAGCAGCTCCGTTTAAATTACTTTTCGACCCAACTAATAAAGAGTCCGAAGTCATATTTAAAAGTGAGAATATTTGAATATGTTACACTGCTAATAATTCATTGAGAAATCTACTAGGCAATCTAAAAACTAAAACTAACAGAATACTGAAATCGAGTGCAATAATTGCAGACAAATAGATGTAGATCAGGAAAGAGGTTAAATCTTCGGAAATTGGTTGATGTTGTGTTGAAACATCATAATCATTTACATGAAATGTGAAACAAAAGTCTGCAAAATGTATTTTGTTGATAATAATTTGTACATAAAAATTCGTTTCGTTATTCTTTAAACTGGAAATTGAGCTTGTAAAATCGGTAGAGTGTAAAAAGTACAGAAACATAACCTAGCAAACACTTTAATTCATGCGAGTTATATATGTGCACAGTGTTCCATGGCTTTTATTTGTTTATTACAGAAGAACAAAATTGTTTATGGTAGTTTGATAATATACAATTAGATTAGAGGTTAGAGTATAATTTAGAGATTGTTAGGTTAGCGGTTTGGTAAATTTAGAACATTGTTAGGTTAGGATCGAGATTAATTTAGATGATAAGGGTTAGATTTGTTTACATAATCTATTCACTTTTAATCATTAAAAGATGAGCAAGTTTAAACGCGAAGCTAGGTTATATGTAACTGAGGAAACAGATCTGCTTTAGCAAAATCGTCGGAGGTGGTTATATTTACTATATTCTGAAAGAACCCGATGTGTTCAACGACACTACGCAAAAACACCTTTTTGAGATGTTAGGCTAACTTAGATTACGTTAGTGAATAGGTTTGGTTAGAGGTTAGTCTGTGTTATTGAATATGTTAGGTTAAAGATTCAGTTACGTTAGTTTAAAGGCTAGGCTATTAGGTTAGGACATATAGTCTAGTTTCTTTCTATTTTCTATCGTGGTTATGTGAAGCAAATAATATAACATTTATTATGTTAAACGCCTATATTTTGGTACAATAGAGAAAAAAAAAGAAAAGCATTGTAACAGTAGTCCAGAAAAACTAAATATTTTAAGTTATTATAATTTAGATTAGGTAAGTTATAGATACGCTATAGGTTAGGATAGAGTATATGCTAGACTAACTTAAGGGCTAAATTAGGTTATAAATCATCCCCTTGCATTACCTAGAATGCGGTACCTAGAACGACATAAAAAATTACCTTTACCTATAATAAGATAATCTTAAGTTAAGTTAGAGACTAGATGGGGTTAGAGGTTTGGTTAGTTATATTGGGTTATGTTTTAAATTTGTTTGGATAAATTTAGGATAGGGATTTTTATTGATTAGGTAATGTTGAGAGTTTCTAAATTAAATTTAGTTGGCACTGTTATAAAAGTCGGATCAATGTATATCTTCCTTTATCGAATTTCTTACTTATTGGTCAATTATGCGACATATATTACAGATATTTCTCTTTCCATTTAGTAACCTAGTAACAAATTTGTCGAATTGATATTTAAGGTAGAAACTCTGCCATATCAGTGTATGCCTGTAGACCGATGGTAAATAAAATCAAAAGTTTTACGACTCAAATATTACAAAAACGACAGTTAGTGTCTTTACTATTTCTGGTTTAAAAATAATTTTGGAAGTCTAGGTAAGGTTACAGTTTATGTAAAGACAGATTATATTAAGTTTTGTTAGAGATTAATTTAGAGGTAAGGTAAAGTAATATATTTGGTTAGAAGTTACGTTAGATACAGTTGGATTAAGTTGAGCTATGTCAGAATAGATGTGAAGCTATAAGCCATGTTGTAGGTCAGGTAGTGGAATAAACAAAGCTAGAGTTTAGGTTATAGATTCGATTAGGTAGGTTACAGGTTAAAAGATAGATTGGATTATTTATAGACTGGGTTAGATTGGTTAGTTAAGGTTAAAGTGTCTGTCAAATATGTCTAGTACTCCTTGCATGAATGGAATTAATTCGTATGGAGGAATTATCATCCTCCTGTGAATTGGCCCTGATTTGACAATTTTTCTATGCGAATTTGCATTTATAATTTAATTTTTATCTTTGTTCTGCTTTTTATGTTCTTCCAGACTAGGCGTAGCTGAGTTAATGCTGATTCAAGTTTGTTAATACGGTTTTCGATGTCCAATTCTCTGTTTCCATCCTGCTGAGCTAGCAGAATTTGTTTTGTCGTTTCTATTTTTACTCATTTTTAGCTTTCCTTGTATTTATTTTTAGGCCCAACTTTGTTGTGTCTGTCTTAGAGGTCACTAGGTTTTGAAACTATGTGCCAATAGTTTAGCGCTAATAGAGCAGTTGTTCGAGGTGGAACTTGAGACTCTATGCATGACTCAACTCTGATTTGTTGTTGTTGTTGTTGTTGTTGACGACAAGAGGCATCCTTAGTTCACTTTCCCGCTTTTATAGGAATTGAGAGTGTTCATACATGTTCCTCATTAATATATTTCTTGGGTTATTCTGGTGTTTTTACTTGGTATACCTAGCGCCTCCATTGCCTTTCACATTTCCTATCTTGCTTAATATAACGCTCTTTCGAAATCGATAAAGGGTATGTATTAAGCGTCGCTTAGTACTCGTCAAACTGCTATATATAATTTTTCACATTAAGCAACATTTATAGCCTACAGAATCACAAAGGCTATTTTTATATAGATAAATACCAAACCTACCAAAATATAGCTGTGCTGGAAGTATCAGCTTGGCCTAAATAACACTGCTTTAGTTTTTGCCGGCTAACCCCAATAAGTCGGAGAGGGGCGGGGTAATACAAGATATACAAGATAAAAAAACAAGCGCCACTTTGTTTTAAAACAATTCTCCTTACTAAAGCTTCAAACTTATTAGATAAACGAAGAAATAGATCTTTTACTAAGATATAGACAACTTCCACAATTTTGGTCGTACGGTGCATATACTTACAGGTTATAAGCTACAACGCAAATATTAAAACCACACAATAAATAAATAGAAATAAATAAAACACAAACATGTAGTGAAATGTAAACTTTCTAAGTAGGGCTTTATTATTTATTGCAAATTGTAAACGGTAATTATACTAATTAAGGATTTTAATGTCTAGTAAAATTAACAGAATGGTGATTTGTATCACAGCTGGTTGTAAATCTTAAAAACTACTCTATGACAATTTCACTACTCGAGATCTCGTGTTAACTAGTTCTTAAAACTAACATGCATGAATAAGTAAATTATATAAACGTTTTATAAATATATAGATACATAGATAGAATGACACAATATACATATACATACAGTTTCAAACAAACATCCCACCATTCGATGACCCTCGGCTAATGCAGTACAGTTTAAAAGCCTTGCTTAGGGTTTTTTGTTTTACCCTCCGGTATATCCTTATCTTGTTACATTCAACCCTGTACTTGTGTATGCAGGTTCGAACCCAAAGGAGAAGACCTTCAAATTAAACCCAAAGTCAAAGGGACAGGAATAGAAAAAAGACAACGAGCAACAAAACCCAAAAAGAAAAGACCTAAAAATAAATTACCCTGTATGTGGTATTAATTTAAAATATTTAAACATAATTTTACCTTTCGATATACTGAAAGGTCTTTTATTACACAATTCCTTCAAGGTAACTGATAGGGAAAATGTTATCTAAAATAGAAAAAGATTTTATGAGATTTTAGCACATCGTGGAAAATAAAAAAGGTTTACATAATGGTTAGCACTAGAACCTAATTCGTCTAATTCACGATTGATCACATATAAACAATCAAATGATCATTTTGTTGAATGCGAGATTTTCTTCGCTAAAGCGAATTATATCAAAGCCAATTTTCTAATTCATCTCACACATTCAACTTCTAATGCAAAAGCCACCATTTTGTGATATCAACTCCACTATTGAGAATGCGCTTGACCGCGCAGGTACGACTTTACGATAAACAGAGGGAAAGGGAATACCAGTGACAACCAAACTAACGGAGACGCTTGGTTTTAAACAGTGACCATCAAACAATCAATGGGATGTGAATTTCAACGTTATACATTATAATTTTTATTTTGATAGAAATCCATAAACTAAGTATTTGGCTTTTTACATTACCAATACAATTTTATTGTATTATTGAAAGCAATACAACAATGTTATAATATAAAACACACAGACTTTATTAACTTAAAGTCAACTATCTATTATAATTTGAATGTGGGTACAATCCTAATAATTTCGGTCGACTTTATCTTTATTATAAAAACCGTTTTAGTTACTGGATGTGCTTAAAAACTATAACAGTTCGCTGGTACATTTAGTACCAATCATTATTACCATCAAATAAACCGCATCAATTTATGTTTTTTATCCTAGTAATGTTTCATATTATTATTATTTAATTCTAGACAAAAACAATATTAATCTTGACACTTTCTGATTAAAAAATGCCTTACACAGCAGTTCAACCAAACGAGAGAAAAGCGATAGTTTATTTATGCGGTTGCTAACAGTTACGGTAGTGCTATACAAAGATAAACTTGACGGTGACGGTGAGTGAGACGAAAGGTAAAATTTTTTTATATAGTAAAAATCCAATTGTAAAGTAGACAACTGGATTCGTTTTATTGAATGTATTATTGCATACAACATACAATGAGTACATATAGGCGTCCTTAAGAAATTTTACGTAAATTTTAATATATAAATTGCAGTCAGAGTGAATAATTATTATTGGTTACAGCACTGAATTGATAGTAAATAAAATTCAACGAATAAGATAAATAAAATAATGTAATGCATCCTGATAACAGAGACAGTGCTACAGGCATATTGCTAACCATCAAATCATTTACATCTAACTGAAAGCAGCAAATAACAATGATCTTCTGGAGGCAATGCAACGTTTAGATTTCCCTGGTTCTTCAGTCTTTCAACTCCTCGATAATGACATGAATCCTTAATAGTAAACTGCATCTCTCTTACTCTAGCTCTTGCTGGTTTTTGAATTTTAACATTATTATGATGAAGGTAAATCTAGTCTCAAAGCATGCATTCTTTTTTTGGAATTTGATAAAATCAGACGTCTGAAATTTCTCTTAATAAATTTGCATAAATAGTTTTCATGTTGTGTTCATATCAGTTTAATCTAAAAAGGAATGAAACACAGAAAGTACATAATATGAATATTATGTACATAATGAACTCATCTGACGGGACTCCCAAAGGAACGACTTTTCTATTCAGTGTGACTTTTATAAAGTAAGAATAAAACTATCATGAATAAGAATACCGACATTAACTCAAATGAAGCTAAATGGAATTTTCTTGAATATTATTTTAAAGAATATGGGAGACTTTATCAGAGCACACTTGACTTACTTTTTTATTTTTATTACACGCCGGAATTGCGTCGAGCTTTTGTCATTTGAAATAATAATAACGAAATAATAATAAACTCGAGCCTCGGCTTCGCCATAAAATCTGTCCAAGAACAATATAATTGTACTTGAGTGCGCGCGCGCGCCCCTGTGTGTATATGTATGTATGTATATGAGAAAACTGGTGGAGAGATTCAGCCATCGTTTTGTGAGAGAAAATCCCCTTTATAGTTAATTTAAAATGCGTTTTCGAGAGAATAACCCGTTTTATATTCTGATTGAATTATTTCACGTCTGTTGGTTCCGCTCGCAGTTTCCGTGTTTTAAGGGCGCGTATGTTTGTATGAATTGTATGTAAATCACGAAATTTACCCCTGTATGAAATGAACTGAAACTGGACGAAAGGGTGAAAGAGATGTATGTGGCTCTATTGTGTTATGTGTGTAAAAGTTTTAACAACCGAGTGGTAGTTTTTACTGTGGGGAGAAGCCTAACTAAATCTCGTTTTTAGGCTCCCACTAACGAATATAATTACGTATGGTAACGAGATATGCATAAATATTAAAATATTTGAAATTTAATTTGTTTACCTTGTTCATTAGAGGAGAAGAGAAATAAATTTCCGGAAAGCTTTTTCTTTCATAACGCTTTTCAATTAAAATATTCATGATTTACTTTTAATATCAAAATTTATGTTAGACAACTTACTTTTAGCAATAATAATAATAAGTATAAAAACGAAATAAGAAAAGGGCAAAAACCTGTAGGATTATGAACTGGTGTTTCTTACGAAAATTGAATATTTTGTTTCTGGAGGAAGTTGTTCTTCTTTTTTCTTTAATATTTTATCGTGAGATACTGCGTCCAGAAATTCAAATAAACATTTCTCATTCGTGCCTTGAGTAAATAATTTCCCGGGTTCTCGTATTGTTAGATAAAACTTATTGGTTACATTTATGGATCTCTTCACTGCCGTCTCTCGCAAAATAAAACTTCTGTGAGATGTGAGTTAATTTAATTATTTTACTAGTTATGATTTATATCACATTATAATTAGCATTACTAGGGGTTAACAAAGGATAGTAAAAAAATAAAAAGAGCATGTATAAAATAATGTTCAAAGACTTACCTGAGCTGCTGATTCGTGTTTGAGCTTCAGTTTAAATCTGATTCGTATGCTCGCATCAACTTGGTTATATACTTGCAAGCTTATGTAGAGTACTAAGTAAGCTATTTTTATATTCATAGTGCTGAAATACAAGCAATTTGCAACTGTTACGGAATCAAGACTCACAAACAAAAATTACTTTCATCGACTTTATGCACTACTTTAAGTTTGGCTTTAATTAAGCTAATTTGGTAATATTGTCCGTGTTAACGCTCTCGAAAATATACTCTATCATACCAGTAAAAGTGCTACGACCGATAAACTAATCAGCAAAAACTTCAAATATACAGTAGTTGAAGTCTGAGAAACTATCTCAAATATATTCGGTATTATTCAATGTTGTTCTGTATCATTTCCTGGTTTGACGAATTCAAACGCAGCACCCGGATCAATTCTAAGGTTGAATACGTTTGCGAGTCCAGTGCCAGCAGGAAATTAACGCAAACGATCTTAGAATACCTGTCGATTGTAAAATTTGATAATTGAGCCATGGTAGTTATCAGCGTGGCGAGAGCTACCCCCTGAAAATGATGACCGTGAGTTTATAAAAAGAACTTAATTATCTATAATAAGTCAACGCCTATAAGCAGTTACGCTCGAGTATTCTCCAATCAGTATGATGTTCTAACACTGAGCACACTAATCGACAATGAAAAGCAAGAACGAACTTTTAAAGTTAATTAGCTTTATTGAAAATTAATAAAACGTTTTGTTAGCGTGAGTTAAATTAGAATCGAGTGCGCTTTCAGATCCGACAAGCGCTACTAAGAGTTATAAATAAATCTGCCAAGGCCGCACTCTGCACACATACACATGTGTAGAGCGAAACCTGAAATCATATGAAAGCTTGGACCTAAAAATCATTGTTACAAAAGAAACTTCTAAATGAATACAGCATGCTGACGCAACATAAGATTGGGTGGCACTCCTTGTCCTTAGAATGTGATACTGAAAATCAGCTCCATACCAAGGAACAAGATAGAAAGATTTTTATCCCTTCTATAAAAGTACGAGTATTATCTCATTACTTAAGCATAGCAGTTGCAGAATTTCAAACGTAGAACGCTGTAAATACATTAGCCTATGTATAAATATATAAACAGTCTCAGAATTTCAGAACCCATTGAATAGGGTACTACGGCAGATCGGTTAAGTTTCGAAACTTTATTGTTAATACATTGTTGACTTTGAACTGTTTCTCCATTTATTAGCTTAACATATAATTGCAAACTTTGTTGAACTTGTAAATTAAAGCTTCAGGTTACCATTGGTTACCGGACGTCTTAGAAGAACACACAGAAAATAATGAACGTATCCGAATAGAACAGAAGCTAAAATATTTTCACGTTTTTCACTGCTCTTAAGGGCATTATTATATTACATCGAATATAGAAAAAAAACTTTAAAAAACCGAAACTATTGTCAAAAACTTTAAAACAAAGACAGTTCTGAATTGTTACATTTCTTTAAGGCAACGATTTTTAGAAGTGTTAGATCATAAATTCTGATACTTTAAAATCGTTAAATCCTATTTGCTAAAATTAAAAACTCTTTAAATTTTTCAAATTTCAAACGTTCGATAGTGCAAACTTTAAAGCTCTGATTATATAAAAAATAGGACATTTGATACATAAATACATGATTTAAAATACATACGCGTAATCTTGTTCGAAACACAATTGATCGAACATAATTGACCGAACACAATTTATTGGAACGTAGTGACTATTCTTAATACGATATACCTTCTTGCTTTGTACTCAAGTTTGTTGTATTAGTTACTATTGTTTCAAAATTAAATAAGGGTAGAATAAGGTAGGTTAGGTTAGGTTAGGTTAGACTAGGCTAGGCTAGGGTAGTTGGAGTAAGGTAAGATAGAGTAAGGTAAGATAGAGTAAGGTAAGGTAAGCTTATGTTAGGTTCTGTTTGGTTCGGTTCGGTCACAACTTATCGAAACATAATAATTATTATTAATACGATATGTCTTGCTTTATGTTCAAGTTTTTTGTGTCAATTTAATTTACTGTTGTCTGTATTTAGATAAAGTTAAGTAAGATTAGGTACAGTTAGGTAAGGATAGGTAAGGTTAGGTAAGATGAAGCTAGATGATAGTGGTGTGTTATAACGCTTCTCATGACACCCAACGCCCAAGCGTCGGGAAATCCAAAGATCTCTAACACTTCTCGAGACATCTAGGTAAACCGTGACGGCGCGTCATAGCATTTTGTTATCGGAAGTACTAACAATAAAGTTGATGCATTTATCATGTCACCTAGATGCACGTCTATGCGTGCGCGTAAGCATGGATGGTACTCTTGAAGGTCGCTCGAATTGTCAAACCAGTGGGAGTGATAGAAACGGCAATATATAAAAATCTGTATTTAAAATACAGATGGATATACTGTATATTGCAACGCTTCTCATAAGCATGTCTCATGACGCCTAGGCGTTGTAACACTCCGAGAAGCATTGATACTTTTATGCGTTATAACCCACCACTACTAGATGAGGTTAGGCTAGGTGAGGTTAGCTTAGCTTAGGTTAGGTTAGGTTAGGTTAGGTTAGGTTAGGTTAGGTTAAGTTAGGTTAGGTTAGGTTAAGTTAGCTTAGCTTAGCTTAGCTTAGCTTACCTTAGCTTAGCTTAGCTTAGCTTAGCTTAGCTTAGCTTATGTTATGTTATGTTAGGTTAGGTTAGACTAGGCTAGGCTAGGCTAGTTGGGGTAAGGTAAGGTAAGGTTATGTTAGGTTCGGTTTGGTTCGGTTCGGTCACTACTTATCAAAACATTATAATTATTATTAATACGATATGTCATGCTTTATGTTCAAGTTTTTTGTGTCAATTTAATTTACTGTTGTTTGTATTTAGATAAAGTTAGGTAAGATTAGGTACAGTTAGGTAAGGATAGGTAAGATGAAGCTAGATGAGGTTAGGTTAGGTGAGGTTAGCTTAGCTTAGCTTAGCTTAGCTTAGGCTAGGTTAGGTTAGGTTAGGTTAGGTTAGACTAAGCTAGGTTAGGCTAGTTGGGGTAATGTAAGATAGAGTAACGTAAGGTTATGTTAGGTTCGGTTGGTTCGGTTCGGTCATAACTTATCGAAAAATAATAATAATTTTCTTTTTTCACGCCTACACTACGGGGGAACCAACATCTAAGGTCATCTGTCCCCCATCTAACATGCAACACGAATACACACATCCATAGTTGAGGTGGCGGAATTTTCCAATTAGAAAAATCCCCTCCGCTCCAAGTGGGATTCGAACCCACGACCCGTGCAACACGAGTGAAGCACTGACACCACTCGTCCACCGCCGGCCTTACGATAATAATTATTTTTAATACGATATGTCTTGCTTTATGTTCAAGTTTTTTGTGTCAATTTAATTTACTGTTTGTATTTAGGTAAGGCTAGGTAAGCTTAGGTACAGTTAGGTAAGGATAGGTACGGTTAAGTAAGGTAAGGTAGGTGAGTTTAACTGATGTTAGAAGAGGCTAGGTGAGGTTAGCTTAGCTTAGCTTAACTTAGCTTAGGTTAGGCTAGGTTAGCTTAGCTTAGTTTAGATTAGGTTAGGTAAGGTTAGGTTAGCTTAGCTTAGCTTAGGTTAGGTTAGGTTAGGTTAGGTTAGGTTAGGTTAGGTTAGGTTAGGTTAGGTTAGGTTAGGTTAGCTTAGGTTAGGTTAGGTTAGGTTAGGTTAGGTTAGGTTAGGTTAGGTTAGGTTAGGTTAGGTTAGGTTAGGTTAGGTTAGGTAAGGATAGGTTAGGTTAGGTTAGGTTAGGATAGGTTAGGTTAGGTTAGGTTAGGTTAGGTTAGGTTAGACTAGGCTAGGCTAGTTGGGGTAAGGTAAGATAGAGTAACGTAAGGTAAGGTTATGTTAGGTTCGATTCGGTCACAACTTCACAAATACACAATCAGCACCCCTAGCTGAAGAGAACCAAACAGTTCGAAACATGTCCTAGGGTGCTGCTTGTGAATTACACACATCTCATTATAATTGTGGGTTTTTATAGCGTCATTTTATGTAATGTAATATTTATCCCACTTAATTTTATTTTTATAATGCAAAATTATTTTGTATTATTTTGTATGCTTTTAAATTTTGAATGGTTAGTGGCGATCCATTCCTTATTACGATTAGAGAACGCCGCTTAATGCGGCATATTACTCTATAGGTGTCGTGTTTTCTCTTGGTATTAATGTTAATTGCGGAAATATATATATATATATATATATATATATATATATATATAATCCGATAATGGCTGTGTGTTATTCACAAGCAGCTACCCCTAGCTGAAGAGAACCAAACAGTTCGAGACATGTCCTAGGGTGCTGCTTGTGAATTACGCACATCTCATTATAATTGTGGGTTTTTATAGCGTCATTTTATGTAAAATAACCAAATTAATATGTAGTTACCTGAAAATCCTAGCCGGTAAAAGTCAGTCCGTGACTCGCGTGGTGTCTCTCAAGGCTTAGTACTCGGGACGACATTGTGGAATATTTGTTATGATCGATTACTCAGAGAGGAAGTGCCCGAGGGGACAGCTATGGTAGCCTACGCAGATAATTTGGCGTTAATGATGTGCGGCGCAACCAAGCACGAAGTTAAAAGAAACATAGAAATAGCAGCACTTAGTATCGAAATCTGGTTGGGAGGAAAGTCCTTGAACTTGCCCCCAGTAAAACCGAGATTGTTCTCTTAGCTGGTATAGCTTAATACAGTAAACATATTACAGCGAATATTGCAGGGAATTACCTCAAAAGCCAAAATTGCATAAAATATGTAGGCATCATGATGGGAACAAACATGAACAGTTGCCACATATTAATACTTAGCGAAAAGGGTAAACCGAATAACAACAGCTCCTGTTACCAAATATAAGGGGATCAACCATGAACCGAAGGAAACTGATAGGGGCAGTGACAAACTCTACAGAGCCCCAGTATGGGAATACTGTTTATGTACAGAATGTTTAAAAAAAGACTGGAAAGTGTACAAAGAAAAACAGCTGTAAAACTAAGCAATCCAATGGTTGCCGGTACAATACCTATTCACCTACTTGCTGAAAAAGGACTTTCACCTTCAGCATAGGAAACAACACCAAAACATTAGTTAACGAGCAGGAAGTGTGGGAGCAAGAGCAGGAAACAGAAAGTTGGACAAGACAGCTACTTTTTAAGTACTTTTTAGTAGGGTACTTTTTAACTCAATTTTTGACTGGGCATGGGTGCTTCCAAGTGTACAAGCGTAGCAATAGCGACAGGTGCACATACTGCAACGAAGTGAATACAGCCAAACTCATTATCTTTGACTGCAGGATTATGTTGGAGAGCGAGGAGAAATGGACAGAAATCAACGAAATGATAATCCTAATCATTAAAACAAAAAAAAAAATACGAGGAAACGAAAAAGACAGCAACAGGAAAGACTTTAGAGAAAACAACAGAAGGGGACTGAACGGAATAAAATAAAAGAGAATGAAGACTGACGTTAAGGAAGTAATAAGGATAGGTTTTTTCACCGTATCATCTGCACGCAAGAGGGGGGGTAGTCGGTAGGCGCCTGGATCCCCTTCCCAAGTGAATCCAACCCGTTAAGGCTATCCCGGTATCTTTTGAAAAATTTCCCCTCAAAACAAAAAAAGATTAGGTTAGGTTACTTTAGGTATGGTAAGATTAGGTAAGGTTAGATTAGATTAGATGAGGTTAAGTTAGGTAAGGTTAGGTTAGATAATAATAATATAATCTATAAGAATTGAGTCGAAATAATTTTCAATATTTGGTAAATTTTAATTCGAACAAATGTGTTTTGATAAATTGTGCTAAATAAATTTTAATTGAAATAGAAATAACGGAAATAACGAAGATGAAAATTTGAAATTTTTTTAAGGCCCTCCTTACATCTAAAAAAGCCCAAACTTTTCCTCCAAAAAAGTCCTCATAAATCCTTGTTGATGGCCCAGATGATTTAAGTTACAGAAATAGTAACGAAATTAGAGAATCAAGATTATGAAAGAGAAGAGACATGGCAGACAAACTATAATGTAGGATTCCATATATTAGACAGCGGAAATGCACTACCAGACATGACATATGTAGCTCCGTCTTTATTATTGGCGAAGTTGTATAATTCCTCACTAATATGTAAATTATATTATCCAACTGCAGAGGTCCGGACAAGCCCAGATTGTATTAAATTCTGACTGAATTGGACATTACACGGTCATACTAAATCTGGTAAAAGGATTTAACATATATTTCCCTTAGTTTTCAATATATTTTCCAAATCTTTATGTGACATACTTGACTTCTCTGTCTTTTTATACTACAGAAATACTTATATTTCTACCAGAAGTATAAGGCTTCTTCTATCCAAAGGAGATTTAACAGGAAAAACCGTATATGCATTGAAAAAGAACAATCTACAGTCGAGAACATGAAAATCAATACGATTCTTACGTATAATAAAAATACTAAAAATTGATTTGATTAAGGCAGACTTTAATAAGTAAAATGTAGCTGTCGTTTATATGACGTTTAATACATAGATATATTTTCACATTGCAGTCATTCGTTAAAACGTTAAAAATATCTTGCCAAATCGCTGAAGTAAATACATACTTATGCGTGGTATAGGACGGTGTTACCTTTAACGGCAACTACGGAAAAATGTTTGTGGTTGTCGAGACCGACTGCTTAACGTGTCCATCTGACAGCACGACAAAGTGTAATGAGGCTTTATCGACAAGAAAGATCTTCTTGTCGATTCCGGGGAGTGAACCCGGGCCGCTTGAGTAGAATTGGACTCTTTACCGTGCGGCCACCCACCTCACTTCACCCATCCACCCACTTCATTCATTTTGGAAATCTACTTATTGATATTTGCCAGGTATGGAGATTAGATGAACCTAATCATGAATTTAAGTTAACTATTTTGTAGATAAACAACTTACTGTCTGCTCAAATGTAATTTTATTGAACCCTATGATAGCTACTTATGAAGTTGTGTTCACCTTGAAGTCAATTTCAATTTTCGGTAGATTGTCTGAAATTGTTTGTTCGTTGGTCAAGTTCCAACTGGTGACTGAGTGAGGATGGTGAGGTTAACGGAAGGCGACTCGGCATAGACATTCATCGGCTATTGGCCGATTTACATAAGATCGGTTCTTAGGAGATGGTGAACCTAGAGGTCTTGAAGAATTTCTTTTGATGTTGGTGGTATTTGGTTAAACAACCTAAGGTGGGGAGTCAACGACAACCTGAAAACGAGAACGGCTGCTTCAAGGACGCCTTCACCATGGAAGATATTATTTACCTTATAATATCCCTATTGAGAACCCAGAAAATGGCCAGATAAACTAATTGTTTGAGCTGGTTCATATACAGTATTACAAATGTATAGCGGCAGTCATGCTCATCGGCCTCCCAAAACCAGGTACAGGCGCCTCTGCGCCCAAAACTGAATATATATATATATATCTCTTCTCCGATACCTGCAAAAATTCTATGATCTCATCCTGGACCATCTCTCCCTTCAAGAATTGATCAAAGAACACAGAATCCCAGAACAAGCTGGGACAATTCCTGTACGGGACACACATACTCAACCTCATCCGGCACACAGAGACTTGAAAAAGGAAAAATGGCAAGCACAGTGTTTGCAAACCACTCAGATACATATTGTCACAGATGGAATAATTCAGAGTTAAATTATTTGTTATTATATAAGTTGCACTTCAACTAGTGTATCTATTTGTCAAGGTTGCACACGTGCGATATGAAATTGTCAACCTGAAATTGTAATCTAGCACAGCTGATCTAAATATCTCTATCTCGTCTTGGTCTTATGTTAGAGAAAGATCTGGATATCCCTATCCCGTCTTGGTCTGATACTAGAAAGAGATCTACGTGCAACATGTGTGATCTTGCCATGCGCAACGAAATCGCTGACTGTGTAACCTCTCACACGCACCTCTCCACATTGAAACACTGTCTAGTCAGTCTCCTTGTCAATACGTGTTTGCAAGTCGAGAATCCGTATTGGTGTTGATTTGAGTAAATACGGCCAAATTTTAGTAGGCCATACGATCAACGACATCAGTGCCAGAGGTAGTTATGAAAAATATTTCATCACTTATCAGATATTGATATAAATCGACTTGATCTTTCCTGACTTGATCCTTTCCTAACTACAAGCCTTATATAAAAAACAAAGAAATATGTATGATGAGATACTAATGTTTTATGTTCTTTACAACAAAACGGTTCTTGCTTTGTAAATGACCCTAGTAGATTTGGTTATCGACATCTGTCGAATTAGTTATGGTTTGTATCATTAATCTAGACAGTGTTATTAATCAATGACATGTGTCATCAAGCAGTATCAAATTTAAACAGGTGGACATTCTCTTTCTTCTTTCTCCTATCTAAGATTCCACGTTTATTCTTTATATTGTGTAAGGTGCGAATCTTTGTTTTTTGCGGATCCATTTATATTAGGAAAGTATTAGTATGGTATAAATAAACCACACCCTGCTTTCCTTTTCCGTCATAATTAATTCATTTCTTTGATTTACTTTAAATCTGCTTACCGTATTACGAGCAAATTGGGTTGCTAAAAACTGCTAGAATTTGTATGAAAGCAGGACAAAAAGTTAGTTCATTTCGGTACGTTTAAAAACTGAAGCTTTCAGTAAATTTTACACGAGCCTTGTATGTACATAAACATTTCATTTAAAACTTTTAGCAAGCCGGTAGTGGGCGATGAAAAACCGAACGACGTATGGGGAGACGGTTTAAAAACTTTCTTTATGTTTAACTCACGAACTTTAGGGATGTGATAAAAGCAAAATGCCAAAATCATATAGATGAAAGAAGAAATTTCGCGTACGATAGCGACGTTTTCTTAGGGGGTGTATAGTAGTAAGTAGAGTAGAAAACGAGCAAGTTTACGTTACGGGGGGTTTTTGGGTGTGTCATTTGGGCAGATAGCGACCGATGGTTTATAGCGGCGGAGATGAAAAGACTCCTCGCATTACCTTAGTATCTCCGAACGCACAATTTAACTTCGCGCCACTTATTCAGATGCTTACCACGCGTTTTTCCTATATTTTCCCCTCTATACCCACAAAAAGTGGAACCCCGCCTCCTGGCAGCGGAAATCATTTGCATTTTTTTCTCTCTACTCTTTCCCAACTCGCTCGTCGAGAATTAAAAGTCGCCGAGGAGACTACTACCACTCTCGGAAATTATGGACGACCTTAATTGGAAAAACGGAAACTTTAACTTCCTCTAGAGCACACCCGTGTTCGAATTATTAATTTTTTAAGACCTGTTGCTTCTTTTCTACTCTTTAAATAATCATAGCGCTTTCTGTTTTATTCTGTCTTTTTTCGAGAAAGAATAATTGACAAGAGATATTAGAGGTTAATTTGTTGCTGTTACGAGTTCAGTTTGTCAGTGAAGAAGAGTAATACCAACCGTAAAGAGTAGTCAGCGTATGCGGTTTGTAAATGAGAGAAAACACACCTACCAAGATGAATTTAACCACTCGGTTTTCGCATCCAAATCGGCAGATGTGCGCCCTAGCTAAAAGTAGAAATCATCGTTCATCTCTTACGAGGCATGCAATCCCAACGGCTTAAAATACTGCAGAAAGTCGAACATTTTTCGTGTTGATATTCAAAAAGGTAATAATGATGATGGAAACTGAACTTTAGCCTTTAGTAGAGTTTGATTCCAACGAATAAATAAATCGACCACCACCCTTGGTTAACTTACTATAGGTTTTCTTAGCGGAAAAAATAAAAACGTCTTGTTTCCAAACCGGAAATAAAATTGAAGTCTCCATATCAGATGCTGGACTAAAAGCATTCTAGTTGACCATGTGCGAATGATTAAACAGAATATACGTCGTAAAACAATAAGTTAGTAGTCCCTTTGGTTATTCCACCTTTCGTTATTTTACCCCCCCCCCCACAGACATAAAAACCAATAATCTACAGAATACAAGGATATGAGACCAGTCGAGGCCTCTCGGTAGGGGTCGGTTATGTAGTGTAATAAAAAGAACCAACATGCACACTTGGAATACCAATATTTGTTTCTTGTGTAATTTTGATTGCTGTGTCATAATCAAGCTTTGATGCCTATTGTTGTTAATATTGTTATAATTTAGTAAAGTGCGACCTTGCTAAGAATCTCTGCAAGCAAGTGGACCGATCAGTGTAAATTAAATACACTGTTTGCTTGGAGATTAAAAGTCCGCTGTGGCTTGTCAGTCGACTCAATCGGGGTGACATAAATCAAGTCACATTCGCCTGTGAAATGCGGATATAGTCTGTTTAGGCTCCCATTATCTGACAATCTGCTGAAGACTCATTGCCAAAGTTACCAATAGCTCAGAAGCAACGTAATCCCACATAAATAATTTTCGTTGTTGCCAATGATGCGTATTAACCGACGATCTGCCCCCCCCCAATCACCGACGAGGCAAGTAGCTGTACGACACTATAGGACCTATAAAGTGTAATATTTATAACTAAGATGAATTTTGATTTGTGGAATTAGAAATTTTTATATCCTTTAACTAGAACACTTTTTTATGGTCCACACTTGAAAACTTGGAATCTTGGAAACTTGGGGTCTGGAATATTGGAATCATAACTCCTGGAATCTTTGAGTTTTGGAAACATGGATGATAACATACATAATATGTATGTTAACACATGGTAAATCGTGTCATAAAATACTTAGTATAGGATAAGAATAGGATTTTTGGAGTTTTTAGTTTTTAGACATATATAGGAAGCTACAAAAGTATGGAATAATATTTATTATTTCTTTTTGGGTGACTTTTGGTCAAAACGCTCGGAAATATTTGGGAAATATTGGTTTTGGAAAATTATAACGAAAAACGAACCGCAATCGCAGAATATACTTGTGTTTTTGTGTGGTTTGGTGGCCCTTCCGAAGGTAACTGTCTGCCAATTCATTTGTTGGAAAGTAGTTGAGATATTGTCTGTCAACAACTGCAAAATGTGTTGTATTATTTTTTTCTTCCATTGTGATTCTTCGTCTCTTTTCTTTCACGTTCTAGAACTGGGTTATAGTTGATCAATTTTCTAGTGGCTTTTAAAGCTGTGGCGTGTATTATGTGATTTATTTCGGTTATTGTGATTGCAGTATAACCTTCCCGTATGTTTTTGAGAGCGCGAGGGCGAACGAGGTCGGGAAATATACTCGGAAAAAGAAAAGTGAGCATGCTCCCAAAGTGTCTCCACCAGACGCCCTACCAACCACCCTATCGCGGCCCACCAAACGCCCTACCAACCACCCAATCGCGGCCCACCAAACGCCCTACCAACTACCCAATTGATAAAAAACCTTGTAACATTTTAAGAATGTTACAACCTTTATACAGTAGACAGCACACGCCCAAAATCAAAATTACATCGAAAATACGAAGACGCATTGAAAATACGAATCTGCACCGAATTCAAGCTGCATCGAAAGTACCCAACTAAGCCACGTAGGACAATCTAAGACATGTTAAGCAACATAAGACATTTAAGGCAACAGAAGCACATAAGGCAAGCAACATAAAACACATACAGCAACATAAGATACATTTTATTATCTGCAGAAACGTAGAAATAATCAAACATTCTTTGTTTTTGCAACAATTCCCAAACCTTTATAAAAATTAATCTTGATAATGTTATTACCTACTTTAATATCCCCAAACAGTATGTGTATAGGCTCGAAAGTACAATTTTATTGACTTTTCGGAACTGTTGTCTAATAAAATAACACACTCCACAGAAACCATCTTATAAAATATTTATATACCTGAAGGGTTTAACCACAAAATCTAATGTCAACCATGCACAAAAATCTTCATCGTCCAATCTATTTGCGCTTTTATCATCCTACAATAATAATTGTTTGTGCCTCTGAAGTGTTACTTCTATTAAATTGATGCAAATATTGACGTTAGAATATGGTCGTAAAGTGAAGAAATACTATACCTGTAGTTTGGTCAGTTTATATGGGTTAAATCTACTACAGACAAATTAATCGAACGGTTTCTACTAGTGATAACTTTCCGAGCAGCCTTGGATCGCGTTTCTAAATATTGATACAGTAATGGCGAAGGGAAAGTTGAAACTTTAAGGACGAGGGTGTTGTGTTAAACTATAGGAACTGTGTTAATGTTGAAGTAGGTCGGAGAGGATTTTACTTTGTTCCGGTTTCAGAAGTTGGTACAGAATTTGAGATGTCGATAAGAAGTATGATAAGAAAAAAATATTAATAACTTTTCTGATAGAGGGTATGGGTAGTATTTAATAATTAATTAGACCAAAAGGTATGCAGTAAACTGGAGGACGTTGAATATTTTAACTCGATATTTAATTTAACATTTATAACTACCTCCAGGGTTAAAATTTAAAGTTTTCGACTTGTTAATCCTAAGAGTTTGGTAAAATTTAACAAAATTAAAATATTTACTTAATTATTCTTCTGGTATTTAATTGAATCTCAGTTACTCTAATACTGCAATAGTTACTTTAGTATTTATTAATTGCTTAACCACAAAATTGAAAAGTGTCCAGGCTATTGCCACTGTTGGGCATGGGAAAATTGAAATTGTATGTACCTTGTTTAAAAATAATTTTAACAATTCCTTAACCTTTCGATTTTACAACGTGAGAACGCAATTTTTCTACAACAAAAAAATCTTCAGAATACAACCCTAGTAAGGTAAATAAACGGCTCACCCATAAAAAGAAATCATACAAAAAGAATTTTCATAGATTTATTTCATATAAAAGATCTAAGGAATACAACAACAATTAAAACTATTTAAACTATTCAAACACTGCTGAAGCGATAGACTGAATAATAAAATATTATCTCCCAACCAAATAGATTATATAAACAAATAAAACAAAATGTCCTGAAGACCTTCGAATGTAATATAACAAAGCCGTTTTAAAACTGAATAGAATTTAAACAAATTTATTTCAGTTTCACCATGTGTATTACAAAGTTTAAGCTAAATATTTTAATTGTTGCAATATTTATTTTACTTTAAATGAAGTTACACTTAAAATTTACCTTGCAAATAAATACATTAAGGTCGAATTCATGATATTAAATTAAGTTCCTTTTTTATAAACTGTAATGATAATTTCGCAGGATCATTTATTCATGCGTAACCACTACAAAGGATAACTCGAATGTAGAGTTATTTGTTAATTTATTACATTGGGTTCTTCCTTAAAAGAAGAATTATTAACGCAGTTTTACTGTTCACTTATATCTGTGTTTTGTTCTTTATTCAAAAGTTTTATTATTTATTAGTTTTTAGAACATCCAGGGTTTGCAGCAGCACTAAAAGAAAAAAAAGAAATTTTGGTTTGTATGGAGATTTGATCTCACGTCAACAGTAGTAACACCTTATAAGTGTGAGAAAATTCAACTATCTTTCAAGATGATTAATTGAATGTTAATATGTTGTTTTGAAAGGTATGTTAGAAAATAAACGTCTAACAGGGAGAGTTATGAAAACAAAAAGGAAGTTTAGAAGTTAGGAAACGAAAGAGTACAAGTATAATTTTTGTAATGCGAAAATATTCACATTAAATATTATAAAGTGTAAAATACTTTTATATCAATATTCAAAATATTGTAAATATGAAAAAAATTATTAAATAGCAGTATCTACCACAAGTTAAGGTATTGAAGTGCAGTTGAGGTGTTTAAGTTATCCATTGGATTGAACTGCTAATAAAGAAATAAGATTTGGGTATCATATTTATTATACCTGTCTTACAGATACTATTTGGAAAAGAAATCTCAGGCTTTCTATTGGAGTGTTGTTTTTTTTGTATAGAAATAAAGTGATAGAGTTTATTATTGAAAGTTGGTATAAGAAAAGAAGAATTAATGTTATTTACCTGTATATTATTGAAAATTCTTTGTGTAATTAATGAATATCTGGTCTTTGTAAAGCAAGTTGCAAACCTGGCTAATAATTAAAATTTCGCCTTAAATTAAAATTAAGTTGCATTTAATCAGTAACAAAATTTTGATATTTATACAATAAAGAGAAGTTATGTTTTTGGGGACAGCTTGATAAATCTTTCTTGATTATACTTAGCAAAAATCATTTATCATTTACGCTTGTTTGGAAGAATTGAATTTTTGAAAAGCAAACAAAATCCCGTTCTTCTTAAAAATTCTTACTTTTTTACCCTTTATATTTTACTTAAATTAATAAGGATTTAATATCAAACAAAGCAAAATATTAAAATATCAAATTTATTTTATTTAAAGTTAAAACAAGGTAGTTTATAGAACATGGACATGGAGTCTGATTTTTGAAAAATGATTTTTTTTCTTACATACTGTTGTAATATTTCAATATGGTGCGTTAGTTTATTTTATTAAACACAGACGCTAATGTAATAAAGATGTAATGCACAACTTACTATTCGTTTACCTTTAATTAAAATAAAGTACCCCGGCTAAATATATTGTAGTGAAAAGTCTAACTCTGCACAAATTGAGATCTTCACAGGCGGGTCGCTTCTATAGACATCTAAATTCTTATATATAATATACAGTAATTTCTCAATAATAATAACACAACTTTCCCTATTGTATTCTTCTTTAAATGTCTGCCTGTATTTCATAAGTATAGATAAATTACTCAATCGTTTTTTTGAATTTTCTATTTCCTCTGTTGTATGTCCTTTATGTTTATAATTTAATAAATACCAAATAACAAAGAACTAAACAACAAGAAAATGAAACTAGATACAAAAAAATCGGTTTTCTCTTTTAGTAAATTAAAAGATAGAAATGCTGCTTAATTATGAATTTATCTTTAAATGGTTAAATGCAATTATATAAAAAAATTTGATTACTAGATTTTATTTTTTTAATATTTGAGGTGATTTTTAATCTGCACCACGATCAGGGTAACCCATAAAATATCTACGGTGAAATCTAATAAAATAAAATAAAATACACCCCAATATTTTTCCTTTTCCCAATCGGCTAACTCAGGTTTAATTCGATAGAGCATGAAATAGTTGAAATAATAAAATCTTATTGATTCTTATACCTGGAAGAAAAGAACTTACAATGAAGACACTTGGACTTCCGCAACTGGACAACAGCAAGCTAAACTCTAAATATGAAAAGAAAAAGAAATGGATGCTTGTATACGCTTCAAATAAACACATAGATAAATTGAAAACACAGTCTTTATTTTATTAATGAAAATAAATGAAAATCAAATTCAAAGAAAAATAAAAGGAAAACTATTTAGAACAGAACAATAAAGTAAACTAGGAAATTCTTTCCTGAGCTTCCTCAAGTGTGTTAATTAGTCGTTAATAACCTGACATAGGGCTATAGCAGTTCTCCACTTGAGCAAACTAACATCAATCAATGTAATCAAATAAAAATATTTACAAATGTTCAAATAAAGTTAATTTATGATAATTAAATTTTGATAAAGAACTTTAAATTTGTTTTATTTTTAAGAATTTAATTATTTAAAAATCCTTAAGGTTAGAAAAATGAATTTGCAGTTTTCCTTAGCTGTGACACAAATGTGGGATTTGCGCTGTTCCATCTGTAAGTCGCTGCAGCCGCATTTAGGGCCTACGTAATAATAATAATCGCCCCCTCCCTCCAAGCTTATAGCTTCTGGGGCCTGGTTTCCTGGCTATGGGTTGTAGCAAAACAAATTCTGAAATTGTTTAGATTGTCTTTATAATTTTGTTATTGAAAAATTAAATCAAAACCTTTTATTTTGACCAACTTTGTATATAAAGTAAATGAGATCCACTCCAATATTATTTTATATTGGTACAACTGCATTCAAATCTGTCAGACGATTTTATTAATATAAGTCCATCGATTATTCAGTACGATAATGGAAATAAATCTTCTTGAATTTGTTTAATAAACAACTCGTTTACACTTCCATATAATTGTTGAATAAAGAATAAATCTTTAATTTTTAAAATGTTCATGTAAATTATTCTCTAAACTTTGTTGAATTTTTCCTTTGTTAACATAAACCATATGGTCAACACTTTTAACCGGATTTTTAATCCGGAGTCGAGCGTGAGTTCTCTCAAAGCATTTTATCGACTGACTTTGTTAATTATAGCTGGGGTTTATATATGATTTGGCGAAACAAATGAAAATTATGTCAAATTTAAAAGAAAACAAAATCAACCCGTTTGTTAATGACGTCACTAGTCCGACACAGCTGATAATAATTAACACAGATCTTAATTCTAAAAAGATAGGATTGTAACTGGCAAAATAACGATTAAAACAATAGAAAACACTCATATACCAAAGTCGACCATAACTAAAATAATTAACAAAAACGATTGACGATGAACAAATCTCATTAGGACCTAATTATACACAAAACTCAATAAATCCAGCTTTATCCTTTACAAATTGAATACATAATTACACAATGTAACGGATACATATAAAATTTACATAAGAACATCATTACAATAAAAGAAAAACATACATAAAAATTCCTCTCTACGATATTTATAAACCCAACGATGCTTTATACAAAATCCATTTTCAAATCAACTCAAATGAAGTCAAATTATAGTCAAATTGCCCAGCATACAGTCCTCCAAGTGTTTGCATTAAAACAATGGTGAAAAATGTAAGAATCAATATTTGTAAAACACGAAGCATATCAACAAAGCCAAAACCTTGATTAAAATAAATACTTAGTATTATTATATGAGAGCTTGTATGTTTATTGTGCTATATTAGTCTTTACAAGATTGACCTAATTTATATATTCTTAGTTAAATGTCAGCCCGAAACTGAGTCAGTCTCATGGAAAACAGAAAAAGTCTTCGTACGTTAATGATCGTAGACCTTAAATTTAATCAGGAAAATTTGGAAAAATAAGCTTGCCAAATATCTATGCTTTTATTCGTCTCGACAATGAAATCAAGAAAGTATGTCACTGACCTCTTTCAAATATTTCCACATAAATGGCTTTATTAATTGGAATTCCAAATCCATTTGTTTGTATAATACTGGTAAGTAAATTAATTTTTTTAATTAAAATCCAAGTTTATAAGTTTTTTATTACCAATTAATAAAATTTTCATCGCAGAATAAATTAACACTTGATTAATTTGAAACGCTTGTTAAATAATCGCTTAGATTTAATAAACCATCTTAAAATCTTAAAAACTTTAACGTTTCACAAATATAACATTAACCTCAATAGTTCTACATCGCTTTGTTTACATTTATAACTTAAAACAATCTTACAGCTATTTCTTGCTTTACAACAAATGTGCTCTTCTTGAAAGCTGAAATTGTAAGAGAGTTTGTTACAAAAATGACCGTGTTTATATATGATTTTAGCGAAACAAATGAATGTGATACAATTTTTGCTTAAAACAAAAGAAACTTCGACAAGTCAATTTTACAAAACCAAATTATTGTTTATAAATTTTAATTAACACAAAAACTAATTAGATAATCTTAATGTAATGGTATATTACACTTATGTTTTCATTACAAAATCAACCCTCTTTTGAATGTCGATAACATTTCTATCTCCTTAAAACTGTTATTAACTTAATTACTTAAAAATACCTTTTTACACCTTCCTATCGTTACAAATTAACACATTATATCCTAACAAACATTATTTGCAGGTTTTGAGGCATTAACAATATGGAAACTTAAACCAAATACAGTATTTTACTGTACGATCCTAAGGCGCAACATAATTATATGTTGTTTAACTGATATCATAATTAGAAAGCTACTACATTTAAGATAGTTACAATTATGTGGTAATGAAGCAGCTTTACAATCCTCCACTAAAATTATTTAACTAAGAGCTGTAAAATTATGAAATACAAGAAACTTAAACAACTGAAGAATCTCGTTCGCATGAAAACACAGTTTTTTACTATTAAGAACTCAGGTAAAGTAGTGAATACTTGCATACCTCCCCATTACAATGCACCTTGTCTGTTTTAGGTTAAATCTTACTTTCTATCTTACTTTAAATGCAAAATTAGATTATCATCTCTCACATCGCTAATGAATTTGAAATTGAGGTCATGCAACCAGTCTAACGTGTCGCTTTAAATTTAAAAACTATAGAGTAGGTGAATTCCTTTTTTCGTATGTCAAATATCATGACAATGCGTAAGAAGAAATCAAATATTAATTTACTTTTTCCAATGAAGGTCTGATTCCGTAGAAAAATTTAGTCTTAAATAAAATTTAAAAATGTCAAATTACTTCAAAAACCATAAATCAGAAGCAAGTCTGAAATGCTAATAGTCTTCTGCTGTTATTACTTATATTGTAACTGCTTTTCTAAAAAATAATTGAAACAAGTCGTTTTCATCTAAAGAATTCACCTTAAAGATAATTAAATATTAAACTGAAAGATACAAATTCATAACCTCCATCTTTAATGGAAGGTTGTAGCGAACTTCTGGGAAAACTTAATCCCGTCTCAAGTCAGTACGACTTCTGTTAAAAGAAACAAAACAATTAGACAACTTTGTTCTTACAATATAAATAAGAAGTAGCTTAAGGTATAGCGTACAGGCTATAAAATGATAATAGGATTTAGGTGTGCCATTACGGCCCTGGTATATTTTTAATGTCTCGAAGTTAAGGGTAGTTTTAAAGATCGTTTAATGGCACAAATAAATCTTTTTGCTCGGAATTCTTGGTACTACTTAAATAATTTTCAGGGTGTTAAAGAAAAACAGCCCCGAAAATCTTTCTCACTTTCTCATTTCCATTTTGAAGGAAATAAAATCAAAGGCTTTTAAAAATAAATTAGAAAGAGAAGTAGATAAGCGTGCTCGTGGAGTAGAGGTTTTTTATGGATAATTAGATTGACTAAACGGAAATTTTTCATAAGACAAAAAAAAAGAAAAGTTTTAGGTGGATATGATTTTATTAAATATTGAATTAAAATATTTTTCGACTTTGTCATTTTCAAAGTTCTTAATGGGATATTAAGCGAGTTGGGAGAGTTTAACCTAGAAAAGTTTCCTAAAACTAAATCCCTTGAAAATGGTATCGTAGCGTTTTCACGTTTTCCTGAAATAAAATTTTCTCTTGTCAAAAATAAGAGAAATATGTGTTTTTTTGAGTGTAATACGAAGTAGCAATTTGTTGGCTTATTTTCTCAACTACGTAACAAAAATAACCCTATTTAAACAGGGTAAAGATAGCTCCTTATGTTTCAGATGGCTCTTGCAGTATATTTAATTTTAATACCGGAGTTTCGTTTTGCCTCCGGGAATTCTTCCGCTTCGCTGCAAACTTAAAAAGTTCGGTTCTACCAACCCAAGATAATATTAGGAAATTAAGTTTAATCATTCTTTTCTTTAACACTTTTAAATAAAGGCAAAAAAGTGTCTGTCTGAATTAAAAATTTATATCAATTTTGGTGCTTTTTATGATGTTTTATTATTATTTTCTTGTTACATTTTTCTTTTCGAAATTTATTTTCTCCGAGGCATCCAATCTCTAAGGGCTCAAAGCATTGTTACCACAAGTTTGGGGAGTTATATTATGTGTAATTGTTACGCAAAACCCTTCGTGAAAGTTAGGTTTTAGCTTGTATATATCCGGACGGAAAGGAATATTAGATTACATTAGAATCCTTGCCCATCCGGACCAGTGTTAAAATTTCGTTTAATTTCAAAGCTCTTCTTGGTAAATGAAGCTCGTTCACTACGACTTGATACTTGACACATTCCTTCTGTTTATTTCTTTTTAAGCACAGATCTGTGCTTTTAGAGAGATTGCGAGTAAATTGTAAATAATAAGTTTTGGTATAGTCGACAGGCGCTTGAAACATTTAATAGTTTGAACTAAACCTACATAGTTCCATCATAATACATACATACCGTGTGTCAATTATATTTCATCAAAAGTTTATCAAATATGCATTTTTTAGGTGCTGTAACAGTATATAGGAATAACCCATTTTTGTTATAAAATTAACTTATAAGTAAACATTAATACTGTTTCATTTGTATAAAAAGAATTTAATCAGATAGATTTGGTCGAAAAAAGGTTGGACGCTTTTGCAAAGCCTAGAAAATCAAGTGTCATTGTTTTAAAGTGATTAAGACGTACTAGTAGGTAATGTGTAACAAAGTATTAATAATTTGGTGAGATACATATAAATTTTTTTAAATTCTGTTGTAATTATTTTGCTGAAAGCAAAAGATTTATTAAGAACAAATAAAATAATTTATAAGCTATATCCGATGTTATTTTACTAATGGATTGTATCTAACTATGTAAAAAACAAAACACTAAGCCCCACGAAGGGACTGCCAATTTGTAGCATGAGAACACTAGCCCCACGAACGGTTTATTTAAATTAATAAAAGAGTAGAGTTAATGCTCCACAATACGGAGCTCTAGATCTGAAAATGAATCAGTCTCAATTATGCAAGGACCGAATTCCCGAACTCTGTTCACTTGTACACAAAAAAAAATAAAAAGTAAACAAGAAATAACAACAAATAATACCCTTTATTTATTTATTTATTTCACATAAAAAAATCATTAGATAGCCAAAAAAAGAACTGGAAAGCCTTCAGTTTTTATTTAAATTATATCTCAACATGAATTATAATAATATTACAACTAAATTAAAAATTCTTTAAAAACTTGTACTATGATTGTTATTAGGTTTGAAGTTAATCAATTTTACTTGAAAAAATAAATTCAGAATCTCATAAAAATTCACTTATTCTTACATCAAAGTTTTCTTTAAATTGCAACTTTAAAATTTCTAACACATAATTATAACAATTCACTCTTAAATTTTGATAAAATGAACTAATTAAAGCTTCCATATAAAGAACTCACCTGGTTGTTTCTATAAACTTAATTTGCTTTTCAAACGTTACTTCAAAGAAGTCATTGAAGATGGTCACCAGGTTACCAAGGACCTTTTGGAGAAGACTTCCAGTTATTCACTGGTGGGGATTCAAAATACTGCTGCTTACAAGACTATGGAGGTCAAACAGCAGACTAGGTTTTAAAATCTGTCGATTTTCTTAAAACGCCAACTTGATTGCAAGTCTGGATCAATATTTTCGAGCTAAAGTTTATATCGACTTTCCCTTTAAATCATGTATTGTAAAGAAAAGTTCATTGATCACATCAATAAAACAAGAAGAAACTTTAATTAAAACAAAGATTTTTTTTAGTATGTTACGTTTTAATTTCTCCTTTATTAATTTGTTATTAATAAAATAACGCAGTTAGTATTTTTAGAGATAATTTTTGTAAAATAGAAAAATAAAGTATTAGGTAAAGATAAGAAAGGCGGTATTGTAAACATTTAATATTCTTTCTGTATGTTATCGCGGCCTGTGCTTAGCGATAGCGTTGTTAAAACATTTTGGGAGATTGGGAAGTCAGACAGAGAGAACTGTTTCGATCGTTTTAACGTGAGCGGTTTGCGTTAATTTTAGTTCCTTATTTTTTTTTATTAATTACGGGGTGATTAATGGCAATTTGAGTAGAAATTGAATAAGTTGGAGCTAATGCAAATAGATTGAATTATTCCTTGGGAGTTGGGTTGGAATAATTCGCACCCGTTTCGGGGATTTCTCGCTCAGTTTAAACATTTAAAAATACACCGTCTTTGTATTAGAAGGTAAATAGAGTTTTTCTAATTTTACTAAAATTATCTCTAGAAATACTGCGTTATTTTATTAATAACAAATTAATAAAGGAGAAATTAAAACGTAACAAGTACCTTTCTAAATTCTGAAAGGGTTGTATTTTCAAGATGGACGATCCAATGCGTAACCTCGCAGTGCGAAGAAAATTATAATCTCGTTATATTCCAACTTTCAAACAACGATTTAGTACTTTTAATAAATCACAAAACCATTTTATGCACTAATTATACTATAATTGGCCCATCAAAAGGATAAACAGAGCACAATATTTACGTGTTGATTCTTTTAGGCTCGCACAAGAAAGAAGGAAAAGAAGTCAAAGCCTTTTAATGAACAACTAGAGTGGGTGTCGTGACCAACAAGCTGCCTTTTAATTGATTGATTTCTGGCGTCAATATGGTCCTATCTTAGCGCGAAAATGTCAAACCAGAGTTTCATTGATTATATGAAAACGGACAACCGAAGTGATTTGAAAACTCGATAATTCGTAAATAAAATATTAAATTTAATTAGCAGAAGAGAAAAATACAATAAAAATAAACTTATTGCAAAAAAAATCGATAATTTCGAAGTCAATAATACTAATTGGCGTTGCAAATAAACATTGAAAGTCGATTTCATACAGTATACATATATCATTTTTAACAATTTTCAAGGTGCTCTTAACAAGAAAAATCAACAGAAAAACTGTCCCCTTCAACTTTTGTATTGTAATGTAAAATGAATAAATCAACAAATGCCCATCTACAGGGGCGTGCTGGCCCACCAGGATACCGAGACATTTCCCGGTTGCCTGAGGGTGGGATAGTAAAAAAAGTTTAAATTTAATAGTTCCAGTATTTATTTTTCACGAGAATACGTACGGTGAGTAAAAAACCGGCCGGGGATCGAACCTGCTACTCTTGGATTATGAAGCAAACATGCAAACCACAAATCCACCGAGGTTGGCATAATTTATAATTGTTGGCGTTGCCAAGCGCGTTGTATACATTTATTTTATTTTGAACGTAACGTCGGCGTCGATAGCAAAGTTAACGCCAAGCGTGGGCGTTATAAATGATAACGCCATCTTATAATGCCATGGTTGCTATCGACTTGTTTATATAGTTTGTACTAAAGACCTGCACGGTGGCTGTAAGTAATGATTTAGAACATGTTTTTCTTATCAACATGTGGTCGTTAGTTTTCAAGAAACCGCCTTTTAAATTTAAATAAAAAAACAAAAAAAAATTTTTTTTAAATGTTTTTGATAATATAAAAAATGTTTCAAATGGTACTTTTTTGTAAACAAGTGGCAAAGTCAAAGGAAAACATTTTTATACTATCGCAACGACAATATATAAATTTTGAATCATAAATCTATGACAACCCCAAAAATTAGATATTCAGTATCTGATTAGTCAGTATACAGTAACACTATTGTAAAGTCGAAAACGTTTAATCAATCTAAAAATAGATAGCACGCATTTTGACATTAATTTTGGAAATAAAATAATAGTAATTTTACTCAAAATAGCAACTAAGCGGCCTGAACCTAAAGTTTTTCCCTGGCCTGGTCTGACATACCCAGCATACCCTGCCTCTACGAAATTTGTTTTTATTGTTTTTACTGGGGAATAATTAAAAGATAAAATAACTAAAATATGTTTTAATATTGCATCAGAAATGTCCAAAAATCATTTTTATTTCATCTTATAAAAATATTTCGAGGTGACCCTTGGCATTTAACAAACCATTTGGTTTAAATCAGAATTTGCAGTATTAACCCAACTAAAATACGTTGAATTGCACAGGACCGTACTGAGGTTTCTTTACTGTATATGCATATAAAATTGCATGTTTTGTTAAATGCCAAGGGTCACCTCGAAATATTTTTATAAGATGAAATTTCCTTCTAGCAAAATCTTGCAGACAATATTCTAGTATATTTGGCGTCTGAACAATTCTTTCAAAGTATTGTCGTCCCCCTAACAAAGGGATAAAATGACATCTAGTTAATATTTATTACTTCCCGTACCGTCCCGTATTAGAGTAGTGTTTTACATCAAGCAAATATATAAACTATTACCTTTAAAACCATTTCTATTTTTTTATAGAATCAACTACTTTATTTACAAATAAATTATCATTTGAATAACATGAGACTGTGATAATGTTGGACCGTCCACTTTTGAAAGTCTTAAGACTAATGTAATAAATTATGAACAATGATTGAATTCAACCAATATATCTGTTATTCTTTTCTGTTTAAAAATATCTAGATTTAACTCCTTTTTAACAGATGGCGCCCATATACTTTTTTATGATTTTAACAAACCTTATCTTTTGTTTGCAATCAATGAGCTATGAGAATTAGCACACGCTTCCTGATCTATAATTTGTTATCAAGATTCTACAGCCGGTGCAATTATAAGTTTTACAGTAAGTGTGGTATTTTAAAATTGATTTAAAATAATCTGTACCGTTATTATTTGGAGCCCAATTGTGGGACATTCATTTAGTATTGTTGAGTTATTTTGGGCGTCGTTTTCGTTTGTTATAACACGTAATTTCCTCAACGGTGGATTGGAAAAAGAGGCGAGATTGAATGGCCAGCTCGTTCTCCTGATTTCATCGCCATTGGACTAGTTTCTCTGCAGGTCACCTGAATGGAAGTGTTTACCAAACGAAGTCAGCCACACTGGATGATTCTCGGTACAGGGTTGTTGATAAAATTGCACTAATTTTGCCAGGTAGCTTTTACCATCGAATAGGTTATTGTCAGATCGAACAAAGTGTACAGCTCGAGCACTTAACTCGAAACATCCGTTATACTGTGTGCAATATTCATCGATCTGCACTTGTGATAAGCAAGAGGATTCACATTAATGAAGCACCCTGATCCATGAGAGGCGAGGGGACTCACGTTAATCAAGTACCGCAAATCGTGAGAGGACTCATGTTCTGGGTAGCGCTAAACGTAATTAATTTATCGACTCTTTTCATACTTGGAGTCAAAATTAGGAGTTTGTGTTTAAAAAATCAAATTGAACTTCAAATGACCTTTGGCCTCAAATGACCTCAATTTGAATTAATGCATAAAAATGAATATTTTTAATAAAAAAGAAACGAGACTAATTTTCGCATCATACTTAGAAAAAATGTTTCAAATAAAGGTTAACTTAGATTTTCGCCTATTCCTTATGTGCAATAAAAAAATGGAGTTTCCCATTTGACATTTCAAAATTACTCCCGCTCCACCCACGAGGGTGACGGCTGGTTTAGTTTTAGCATCGTATCTCATAATTGAATTGCTCTCTGGAAAATGTTAAAACAAGCGCTTCGTGCTTGTATAATTGGTAGTGTATTTCTCAAGATATTTAAAAACCAGTGTTACAGGTAAAGCTAAATTTACCTTCTGTATTTAGCATTGTTTGGGTATAAAATACAGCCTTGGTAGTGTAATGTCTAGAGTACTGGACTTTCACTCAAGCGGCCCGCGGTCGATTCCCGGTGCCGGCAGATCTGGTTAAGGTTTTCTGCAGTTTTCCTTAGCTGTGACACAGATGGGTGATTTGCGCTGTTCCATCTGTAAGTCGGCTGCAGCCGCATTTAGGGCCTACGTAATAGTAATAATCGCCCCCTCCCTCCCGCACAAGCTTATAGCTTCTGGGGCCTGGTTTCCAGGCTATGGGTTGTAGCAATTATTATTATTATTATTAATAATAATGCCTTTATTTAAACTGAACACTATACATTTTTTCTCTATATGAAAAGAAGGAGTGGCCGAAGTTCAGCTATTTTAGAAAATTCTAAAGCTGCTCTACCACTTAACCCACTTACATACAGTGTTATTTATTTACTATGCAATATATTGCTGTGACTTTCAGCACTGGAAATTGGGTGTGTCATTTGGGTTGCCTATAAATGTAGGGGTTTATATTGAACTTGCCCAAATATTATAAAAAATAAATTAATTGTTGCTTAATAGGTAAAGGATACACTTTACATCACTTGATAATAATAAGAAGTAGATCTTAAAAGGATTTTTCACTTAAAATTAAAAAATTATTTTGACAAGTTACGATTTGCATATCGTTAGATCGGTTGACTTGGTTTTTCATATTTGAAGCCATCGTAAGGTGTATTTCCACCTGGAAATTATAAAAGGCATAATTGGAAAGGTGCATGCAAGTAATCACCACAATACTTACAGTTTTTATTCTTAAATTTCAAGTAAACCCCATGTTGGTTTAACGATGCAACAAATTTCAGCATAATTGCATAATTTTCATTAATCTTTGAACTTGCAGCCAAAATGTTTTGCTGCAATATTCTTAATTAGATTCTAAAGCACCTTTAGCAATAGAATTTTCAAGTGGGAAGCTTATATAGAGAAGGTTTAGCCTGTTGAAGTTTATAATTTGTATCGTTTCAACCTTACCTAGTAAAATGATAAAATTCTGTTAATATTTAAAATGTTGGTGCCAAAATTGTTGTAAATATTGTGTGATGGAATATGTGGATTCAGTTAATTATTAAAAAAAGGAGAGAATAAGGTGTGAAAATGTAATTATCTATAATTTTATAAAACCATGTATTGTCAGGAAATTCAAGATGGTTGCCATTGAACCCTGGAGTAAAATTTGCTTTGTGTTAGACATGCAATATACCAAAATGTAGGGAAGATTATCCTCTTTCCGATTATGTAATTTGTTTAAACATTTAATTTAATTTTTTAACAACATTTTGGTTATGCAGTTCTTATTAGGTTAGATGTTCAATTGTTTCTAGTTACTTACCAAATTTTTTGTTGGTGGTGAAATGATGATCGTCATTTGTTTTACAAGAAAACATAAAAGCAGATCGAAAATCTGGTTACTTGCTTGTTGATTTTCATATAAAGCAGAAGCCATGTTGGATTGTTAAAATTTTGAGGTTATGTGTGGCAGATTTTACGTCAATGAAATGTCAAAAAAGTGAGGTTATGACAAATGTCACACAAATTGAATGAATTTTTTAAAAAGTGTTTAATAATGAAAATAACATTGAACAATTAAAGTGATTTAAATAAAAAGGTAAAGTGAAGTGTTAATTTGGTGTTTGGACTATTTATTTATCAAAGAAATTTTTTTTGAAAACGTTTTATAACTTTATTTCTGGATGAAAGCAAATTTTATAACTGGATGTAATAAAAATTTTTGAAAAATAGACAATTGATAAGACCTACAAGAACAATTATGAAAATGCGTGTTCACCAATGCTACAAATAACCAGGTAAATTTACAGAGAACTGCTAAATAATAATAGTGTGTGCAATAATCCAAGAATGGCGCAAGATTTTTTAATTTAACAATTTATTTTCAAAATTTAACTTTCTTCTTTAACTTCTTTTTTTTATTTAATTATAATTTAAGATTGTGGTATTGATCAAATAAAAATCAAGCAAGACAAAGAACATTAACACTGTCTTTTGATTCTTATTTTGTTAAATCAAATTGGCACCATTAATTAAATGAATCCATTTTAGATAATAAGGATTTTTTTGTTTTCGTTTATCTTTTCATTTTTTTTTCATGTGTTTATTAATAAAATATTTAAATGTTTAAAAGCAGATTCATTTGTGTATTTTTCTTGTTTTGTGTTCATTAATAGAATTTCGCAGGTAAATATTTTATTTTTTTGTCAAAGAGCGACCCGCCTGAAATTTTCTCATGTAAATTTTCTTTTCATCACAAAGGTAAGTGGTGTTTGTTTCTGTACAACTTTTCAGTTTGCCTTGCTACACTAAACATAAGTGAAGTAAATTGTTGGTCAAGTGTTGTAAGGTGTATACTAGTACAGCGCATATCAATATAAAATTTAATGTGATGTTTATTTAAACATTAAAATATAATATACCATAGCAATATGTATATGTAATTTGTATAAAATAGCGTGCTGTATTATTGGTTGCCTATGTGTGGTTGCCCTGATGCGTATGTAAACTAATTGTACAGGGACGTCCTTAAAAGTGTACGAAGGTGTGCGCGACTCAATGACTGCCAAACTTTAGGGCAACTAGATAAATGAAAATAATATATACTGTGTACATAAAGTGGAATAAAATCGTTTTGTCGTGAACTACTAATTTGATTACTATACAAATTGACAGAATAGGGTTTCGAGTGCTATCAAATTAGAATGTACCATTTCTAATTTGATATCGGCGCCAAGTTTACCAGTTTTTCATACGTCTTACCATTTTACCGCTAACATTTATTTTAAATGGAACATTCTGTATATTTTTGCATTTGTGGATTCCACTTAATTTCTGATTTAAAAAATGTACGTATAATACTTCCATTTTCTATTATAAATAAATGCATTATACTATATAGTTGACAACGCTAGAAATTTTTAATATTATCTTTTCGCCATTCAGCATGTAATATATAGGTATTAAAATAATCATATACTGTTTGCTTTTCTTAAAAGTTTTATTAGTTCATAATTGCAAGCGAATGTACGTTTTATTTATGGTTCATAACTGAACCTCTGGAAGCTGATAGATTTACAGAACGCACCAGCAAGCGCAAGATAACAGGTCAAATATTAAGGTATAAATTTTGAAAGCAAAATATCTCCTGTTAAATAAAAAATGAACTATACGACAACCTTCATACTCGTAACTAAACTTAATAGACTCGAAATTTGGGTATCACTGTCAAAATAATCTTATCATAACCTTATAATCGCCATTTTTAACCAGATAAACCAGCCTCGGAGAGTGGTTATTCTGGCAAAATATCCTAACCGTTTTTTACAAAAATTCATGGATTCAGTTTTTATAATTCTAAAAACAATCATTTAAGGTCATTTAATCAATTAACTTGGAATCAAACAAATAAGTATTTTATAACAACAATTACACAGCTCTTAAATTACTAAAATCAATCAAATCTATTTTGGATTCAAACAAAAAAAATTGCATTAGTTACGTGTACGGTTTCTGCAGAAACGGTAGTTTTAAATCTTGCAGCTGTGTAAACGCAACCAATATAACCAAATCTAAATGCAAACTTTGTATATTTAATACATAACTAATAAATATTAGCAATAATTTCTGTATAGAAGGGTGTAGTGTAGTATGTTATCTTGATGTATGTAACTTTAAAAACACTTGATGTTGCAGTAGTAGATAAAACAAACCCCAGCGTTCCAGAAAGAAAGTTACAGTAAGGGTAATAAAGATGCGTAACGTAAAAATCATAAAAAGGATTGAAAATAGAGAGAGATTATGTACTAACTGTGAAACACGTAAAAAAAGTAGTTGCATTTAAGGCACGTATAGTATGTCCAGTTAACAATACGCTGTACACTATACTACAAACATTAATAAATCGTTAATTTCAAGTGATATATTCCAAAACAGATTAAGAAAAATCCAATTATAATGACATGTCTAAACAATGCTTTGTTGACTTACTAATTATGATTTTTTTGATTTTTTTGAAGTTTTCAATCGTGAAATTCAGGTTTCGGATTAATCAATACATACAAATACATCTTCAGTTTTTACTTAACTTCGGATCCTCTTTCTCCAAAAGTCGTCTGCCACCTTTTGGAGAGCCATTCAGTACTTCTTGATAAGCATGTATTTGTTCTTTGTTCTAACAACACAGTCATCTCGGAACTCTGGCGATAAAATACACCGACCCACTCCTTATCCAATAAACAATTGTTGAGCATATTATGGGCATTTCATTATTAACGTCCATAGTGTACCCTATCCGTGATCTCTTGTTAATGATACATTCAGCTTCGACAAGCAACGCATAGGGAGACTCTTCTAAAGCACATTGTTCTGGCAACTTGGAGTTCAGTGCCCTGTTCATGCTATCGACTAAAGCCACTAAACGCTCTCAAGCACTTCCAAAGTGTTGCAAAGATTGTGGAATAAAAGTTCACTTGTGCTCCTTCTTTGCTTTTTTTCTGTGAGATAGAAGCTTGATGAAAATCTTGAAAGGCTTTCTTCAAATCAGTATTTGCACCTTGCAAATTAGTGCAGTTGTCGTTGAATGTATGTAGCGGATAATATGACTGTAGTGATTATGTTATGAATAATAGTATATTATATACCAAGGTTGTGAAGAGTTTTTTCTAGAGCCGAGCATTATTAGATCCCGAGATGCGCAGCATCGAGGGATATAAGATGAGAGGCTCTAGAAAACACTTCACAACCGTGGTGTATATATAATTTTTTTCACTACTAGTACTTTTATTCCTTTTATTCTTCTCACATAAAAAACGTACTATCGCGATCACGGATTTTTTCCTGGATGCCAGTGTATAATGGGATGAATTTTTGCCCCGTGTTACACTAAAATCTGGATTATTGACTAGTAGTCAATAATAAAAAATTATTTACCACTAGGCAAGAAGGCTAACTTCACAAGGTGACAACAGACTAGATAATAGTATGTTTTAAAGCTAGTAGTGAAAAAAAGTTATTATTATTATTATTATTATTATTCCTTTTGCATGAGAATCCTTTAACAGCCATGATGGCTAAACTTATCGATAGCTTAAATCAGCAACTAACCTAACTGATGAAACTCCAAAAAAGTTTTTTTTAGTTCATTGCTATCCTTGGTACGTTTGCCCATGTTCTTTTCTGTTGGTCATTGTCCTGCAGACTAATACAGGAATGGAACTTCACTGTGTCACTTTGGCTCTTACGTTGTCGGTGTTGATCCTAGGTAGAGGTCGATGTAGAAGTCCTTGGTAATAAAGTGTTATGCTTTGGTGCACTCTTCTTTGTAAACCTCCGCATTTAATTTTTTATGTATTGCCCAACACGCAGCACCAAAAATTGGTTTTATAAACGTGTGGCTTACAGTCTTTGTCTATCAGACGCTACAAATATTTAAGACTCGCGATGTTCTTCAACATCCCCGCGCAAGGCATGTTAGAATTGTCTGAATGTGGAAGCACAGCTACCAAGGAGTTGTTGATGCCCGGTTCTTGAAGCAGATTATAATTCACTAGCATTAGTTCACCACTTCAAAGTGGGTTAGGAATCATCGTCTATGGTTAAACTTCATCAAGTTCTCAGAGTCTGCTTGGTATGTACCCCTTCTCTAGATACTTCTGAATCTTTATAAGTAGGCCTAGGCAAACTTCGGATCCCAAAATTTGTTTGGTTTCGAAGTCGTTGATAGGCCATCGTGTAGCTTTTGGGGAGTCACTGCGCGGTCTCGTATCGACGGCCTTTCTTGTACTCTTCGTCAGGATATTGAGTGCACGTATATCTTCTTGTGAACGAAGACTTTGTGCAGCGCTTACTCCAAATTTATACTTTGAAAATCTCTTCTTGCGCAATTGTTGTGTCATCTTCACTATGAGACGAGATGTGATGGAAGGTGGCCTTTTTGACTAACGACTTTTACTTTGTTTTCTGGAACTATGGCTGACCAACATAAGCTTCATTTAGAGAGGCATCGCGATGTACTTTTAGATGCTCAATTATGTTGTAGGAGAAATGCCGATGAGTATCCTGGGCTTCTTTTTGTGCAAGGACTCCGTGGAGATGTGGTGGCAACAGTACTGTTTCTTGAGTTAATCAACGTCGAGAAAGACGGAAGAAAGGTTTAAATTCTGATTGGTATTGGAATTGTACACGCGTTTCTTAACTTTTTTTAGTCTTATCGAATAATGCTATTTGTTCTTTAAATATAGTTTGTTTACACTAATTTTGCGGGCTGAATCTTCTTCTTCTCAGTCGTTGTGTCAGGTACAGAGACGTCGCGACACCATTTCATTTAAATATTTTGCACAGTATCCCGCCATTCCGTTCTCTGCTCTGCTTTGTGTAATGCCTGGTGGAGTGTAAGTACGGTTGCTTGTCGTGTCTGATCTGTCCATCGCATAGGGAATCTTCCTCTGCGTCGTTTATCCTGTACTTCTCCTTGTATTACTAGACGTTCGAGGTTGCCGTTGTCTCTCCGTGCTGTATGGCCGAAATATGTTAGGATTCTTTTATGAAGCGATGTAGATAGGTGCTCTTCTATTTGAAGTTCTTCGAGTATGGAAACGTTAGTTCTTGTGGTATTTGGTTTGTGAGAAAATCTTTAAGGCGTTCGTTTAATATGTGTAGCATCACTTTGCTAGCATGCGATATGAAGACTATGAGTCGATAATTGTCGCAGTTCTTGGTTGATCCTTTTTTGAAAAATGGAACATACATTGATGGTGTCCAGTCGTCAGGCCATTCACCAGTTGTTCATATCCTGTTACAGATTACCTATAACAAGTTTATGCCTGTTCCTCCCATTAATGTAATTGTTTCTATTGAGGTTCCATCTACGCCCATTGCTTTGTTTTGATATATGCGTCTAAGTGCGGCTCGAATTTCTTCTTTTAGAATATCCGGTTCTCTTTCCTCACAGTTGTCTAGAGGAATATTGGTATTATCCAGTTGTTTGTTTTTTTTGTACAGATTACTGCAGTAGAGTCTCCATACTTCAGTTATGTCTCTTATTTCGGTAGATGGGTTACCTGCTTGATCTTCGATTATCCTTGAGGCCTAAATAACTTTTACTAAAAGCGTTTACGCGTTTATTTACGATCTGTACCCTCTCTTTACAAATTAAGGTTGTCAAATTAAGTTGTTAAACGTAGTACGTGAAAGTCGTCCTTAAGTAACGACTTCTCTGGTCTTCAGGCGTTTCATCTTAAAAATACCTTAGATCAAGAAAATTAACAAACCTGAATGTTAGTCCGGTATAGCAAAAAATATTTCTAAATTCCGAAAACCGAACGTGTAATCCATAAATTCTGATTAATATATATATATATATATACTTTTTTTCCGTAAGACATTATCGTTCATTAATCTAATGGTCAAAAACCGTACCCAACCCTACTGTGAGAGTTGTCCAAAACAGATACAAGTAATTAATCACAATATGGACCCGATCAAACAGAATAAATTGACCGGTATATCCGATTTGCGAAATGCCCGATGGCCCGTTGCGCGCCGTCGTGCGGTACGGCCGTACGCACGTATCATAAAAAAGGGGCTTAATTAGACGATGAAACTTAATTTTAAACAAAATAAAAACACAAATTTACGATAAAACTCGATCCGAATCACTTTTACCGCAACCCATAAAACCTGGAACTACCCCGCAAAATAGAGACGATCGATATATTCGTACGAGGGGATGGAAAGAGAAAGAAGATTTACGCACACTTGTAACTAACGTTCATAGATGTATAAAATTTCAAACGATTGTTTCTAATAATAACTTTAAAACTCCATAAAATGTTTTCGAGCAATTTGTTTTAGGAGTTATAATTAGTTTTTATGTTCGGCTTCGAGGGAATATTAATGTAGACGCATATCTGGGCTTACATGTTTGACAAGTCTAATTTGACTTTTGTCATGTAAATTTGGCTTATTTAATGACGTCATGTTCATACAAATGTTATCTGAATTATGACTTTAATAAGATTAGGGAAAATTGGTGTCAGCATTCAGCAATGAAAGGAGAGAACCTTCTGCATTTATGAAAGTCGGTAGAATTTGCGACCGAAGTCGTTTCTCTAAGTGTTATATATTAGTAATCCCAACTTAGGTGAGATGGGGCATTGCTCAACGGGTTCCTGGGTCAGATGTTAGAAATCCCGCAGCACTGCAGATACACAGGAATGTGACAAGTTACATTTTATAGCCTTACCTTTTACTATTAGCTTTATCAAGAGAAAAATTGGAAATAATAAATTTTTAGGAAGTCCAGTGCGGCACATCCTTAAGATGTTGTAATAAGGTGAGTACAGACCAACCTTTTTTGAATATTTCTGATGTCCATCGTTACTAATTATAACAGTTGCGCCAAAACATCGAAATAAACTTCTTTACGACATTTCTTAGGCGTTGCCAACTTTTTCAAGAAATCACTTCAGTATAGTTCATTCAGTTTAGTAATTGCTTAGAAGATCATTTGCCCATAATAAACTAATGCAAAGTTATTCTGTTGCGGGATAAATTGTTCTGACGTAAAGAGCAACAAGCAACACTTCAGATCAAAAATATAGTAGATAGCTTAGGAGTATTATTCCTAAATCGGATTCACCTTTTAGCCAGTAATGCCCATTTGCAATTAATACCTACTTTTAAGTTTAGCTTAAATGTATTTTTTCCATAGAAACTAAACTGTGCTCATGTTTAACGAAGCTATAAGTGATTGGTGTTAACGAGCACAAATATAAATTGTGTTAAAATAACTGATAGCGGGATTAACATTTAATTACGCACTTCCATAGGTTAGAAATTCGGGAACCTCTTACAAATAATTTTATATCCCCCTCTCAGCCGCCTGGAAGTTTTGTGGAAATGTTCAGGATATTTTACTAGGAAAATATCAGGTCAGGCCAGATACAGGGTGTTCCGGATAAATATGCAATGCTTTAAGGGGATGAAAGGTGACCATATAGAGACCCCAAAACTCATAAAATAAAAATAAAAATTTTTCGGATTTTTCAGTATTTTTGCAAGACACGAGTCGACTATGGATTGTTTGTAAGATTTTAACCATGAATTACTGATAAAGCAAACAATTATCTCACATCTGCACTACTAAATTAATAACTGACCTCCGCTACGTACGTATCAATTTACAGAAACAACAGAATTGAATTTCAGCAGCGGTTGCCGAGTGACTCACTACCTTGATGACTTGATCATTTATTAAGGTCAGTAAATAAAATATAACATACGTTCATTGACCTAATTGTGATGCAAATGTCATTGTCTGTTTTTTATTTTACGAATGTCATTTTAACAAAATGAGTAAAACTTACCGTTTAGATGCAAAAAAATCTTTATAACATGTGTTCAAATAAATCGCAGTTTGTCTGTACCCACAAGTTTATGCTAGCAAACATACGATTTCAATGCGTGCGCGTAGCTCTTTCTCGGTATTCAGTTCTGTCCTGTACACTAACGTTTTAAAATATCCCCAAATACAAATTCGAGGGGAGTCAAGTCCGGTGATCTCACAGGTCAGGCGATGGGTCCTTCACGTCTTATCCACCGGTTAGGGCATTCGTTATTCAAAAACTCCCGTGCCTAGCGAGCAAAGTGTGGTGGTGCTTAATAGTGGGAGTCCGTCGAACACTCCATTTCCAGAAAGTGTAGGTACCAGTCACCGGTTAATCGTTGGAGCAGAATAAAAGGTCCTATTAAACGGTTCTGATAAGTACCGGTCCACATATTTACTGCGAGACGCCTGGAAATAATGTCTTCGGACAGCATGAGGATTCCCGTCAGCCCAAATGTGGCTGTTGTGTGAATTAAAAATCCCCGCCCGAGTAAAACAGCATTCTTCTGCCCCCTGTACATTTTGTGCAAGCTGGGGGATTTTCCTGTTTGCGTTCCAATAGCCATTGGCAAAATTGCACTCGCGGTATATGATCTGCAGGTTCTAGTGAGTGTACTTTTTGAAAATGGTTGATTTGAAAAGTTCCATCCATTCAGCAGGCGTGCTTGGTTCTGCCATAATTTAAACAGTAACTAACTACAGTTAATTAAACTACTTTACACTAACAAACACTTAACACTACCTCACTCAAGTTATTAATTCTAAAACGTGTATTAATACGTAATCGAAACTCAAGTTTACCGCTACCTTAACACAAAGAAGGTTGACGACAAACTGCAGATTACAAATTTCAAAGATCTGAGTCATTAACCAGATGGTCAGAATTAATGTTTGTTATCATTTAGCTAAAACGTTTTAAAAGCACGTACTTACTATTTTGTTTTGGTTACAATTTTCGAAGAATTTATTTACCCGGCTACCTGCTTGGGTTTATAACGGTTATTTTGTTGAGGACCTTTAAAAGTATGTACTATTTAATAGCATGATTTTAATACACTTTTATCTACTATTTTGCAGTGGCGTGCCTATTATTTTTATAAGGGGGGGTTTACATTTCAAAGGGGCATTTCAGTAAATTGTTAGTAAGATGTTACTCTACACATGTTTCTCAATTGCGCTTTAGCGGGAAGGACACATTTTCTAAAACACCCTGTATAATAGTCCGCAATGAAATCATACAAGTTATATAATCAGCACTTTAGAATCTATATTAGTGCTAGGTACGTTTATTTTTATTGTAATAACTTTATAATTATATATTTTCCCTCTTTCCATTCTACGTTATATTATTAAAGCTTTCTTAATGTTCAGTATGAACCCAAGATCTCTCTTTTTGCGATGTTACAACTCTATATCTAAACAAATACCTTCGCCGTTCCCGGCTGACACGACTGTTTTACGTTGACGCAACAGTTTGCATCGTTAAGGATGACTTTCAAAATGCTTACGTACTAAATCGCATGTACCCTGATATTGGTTGATGTGAGTACAGAACAAAGAGCTAGCACGTAATGAAGATCATTAATAAAACGGATCGAAGCTCAACCAACGCAAAAATTTAAAAGCGAATAGCATACAAAACTGTTCGAGTGCCGTAACAAGTCTTGCAAGTGTAGATATCTTGATTTGTCAGCCTAGCAAATTGTATTTTATCAATAAAATACTTTAGAAGTTCTTGTGTTCAATCAATAAACATGAATTGCATTCAATAATAAAGTATTTTAAGGCACATAAAGACAAGATTTAGCATTTAATACTTTCCACCTTATTCAAGCAATGATCCTCTAAAAAATATATACCAATTAATCATTCTATGAAGTAATCCGATTAGTTCATCTATTTTATTATTTATCATACCTTTAGTTAAAAATATTAGATATTAAAAAGAATGTCTATTATATTTTGTTGGTTTAAGATATCGTTATAATAAATTTTAGAATAGTTATAAATTACTACTTCAATTACAGTTGAGCATGTGAGATTCTAAAAATCGATGACAGCCAAGCTTTGGACAAACAATACAGTATAATGTAATTGTTTAACATAAAATCGTGGAACAATAATCCACAAATCACGCACTGCAGAATGTAAACCATATAAAGTTTATAAAATGCAGCCATAAAGGACAAGAGAAAGCTATTTGTCAGTAAAAGTTTGTAATAAAATAGAAAATTGCTACAAAATGTTCCAAAATAAACCATCGTAATTAAATTCCATAGCTTGAAGAATTAAGCAGGTTGTCAATTTTATAAATTCTTTTACCTCGTTCGAAGCCGATCAATTACAGTACACATACTATCGTACAAAATGTACGCAAATCATTTTTCACAAATAGAGGTACATTTATTTTTAAGAATTGTAAAATTCATTCATCAATTTTAAATTGGTATTCTGTATGGGAAAGGCTTTGCCCGCGGCTTCGTTCGCGTAAAAAATTTGATTTGTGTAGCTAAATAGATCGTTTTTTGTTTTAAAATGTGTTTGATACCTAATTTATATAACAGTGAGTTAGGACATATCTTTGACGTTTTATAAGTAATTTTTATATATTTTTTTATATTATTATATCAATTTAAATCCAAAATTAATTAAATCAATAATAATAATATAATAATAATAATTGCTACAACCCATAACCTAAAAAACCAGGGCCCAGAAGCTATGAATCACGTGCAGGAAAGGGCGATTATTATTATTAATAGGCTCTACGTGCGGCTGCAGCCGACTTACAGATGGAACAGCGCAAATCCCACATTTGTGTCACAGCTAAGGAAAAACTTCAGAAAACCTTAACCAGATCTGCCGATACCAGAAGTCGAACTAGGGCCGCTTGGATGAAAGTCCAGCACAATATACTACCAATGAATGAGAGGATGAAGATTTTCGGATAAGGATTATTTTGGAATCAGAATTCTGTAGTCCTTTGTTTAAAGGACTTTAAAGAAATAAATAAAATTGTCGTTATTGGTCATATGAGCATTCACAACGGACATTCGACCAAAAAAATGTATGTGTAGGGTTTTATGGAGAATACATTATTGATGGATCATAGCCTAGTGATAGATATCTTCAACAAACGTGAATTATTTCTGTGTGTAAATCTATTTCCAAATGATCAGTAAGATGGTATCTCAAATCTCAGTTTTTGGTTCTAGCAAGATGGTGCACTTCATTACTTCCAGTACAGGACAGTACTGCTACCGGCTCAGTTGCGTACTGCGTTTATACCGCATAATACTCGTAAATAAAATGAATTCCTCCTTCTGCACAAAATTCTTTACTAATTGTTTAAAGAAATTTAAAAAAATACAGTCCTGAAACTTTATCTAAGTGAAGGCAACATGAACAGCATACAAATGTTGAAGTGTCTTTAACACTGTTATTCCACAATTCTATGGTAGTATTAAAGTTTAATTTCAATCTTTAGACAATAATTCCAGAATCGTGCTCGCATTGTTGAAGAACGGCTTGCAGAATTAGTTATACCAGCTTTACCACTACCTCCTCGTTCACCAGACTTAAATCCGGTTGAATTTAGCCTTAGAGATGTTGCGACTATGCTGAACCACATTCAACACTAAGAGAACCCAATAACTTAATTAGAAATATTTACATGTCTGACTTTACTTTTTTTTAATTCCCTGTAATATATAAATACTAAATTAATTGCCCCCGTTTTTTAATATTCCTAATAGAGATGTGTGGGCGTTATATTTTGAACTACCTACCCGACCCGTACAACGCAACCTTTGCTACCCAATCGCAAACGTGCGATCCCCACTCGTGTCCGCGAAAAATGTATGTCCGGCGAACACGGGCAGGTTCTGGTATGCTCGATGGTAAGACCGCTGCTCTCACACCTCTAATTCCTTAACTTAAAGAAAAATCTAAAAGAATAGTAACAAAAATTTGGACATTATCAACTAAAAATATAAACAAAGTAAAACTGTTTATGCTAGTGTATCATTTGAAGGGCCCCATCTTAAGCAAATCATATCCGTCAGTGCATGTGTTAAGGATTTGGCCACACAAACAATTTTTGTTTCAAGAATCTCTCTGTGAAAACTCGCAGAAAACCACTTTACAAAGGATTGTCTATTGCAACAAAAAGTAGTGACGTCAAGTGTGTACGCTGTAAACAAAACCATTCCGCAGATTACTGAGGTTGCATTCTAAATATCTTGCAACAAAGGCTATATACTGCAAAATTAAGACATATCGTGGACCAAACCAGATATATTAATCTACAGAAATCCAACCAGTGCTAAGAACTGCAACAGAATGCTCAACTACCAAATAGTCTTAATCACCCCATTCCAGTTATCATTCTATACAACGGGGTAACGAAATGGATGAAATAAAATATGAAAGAATAAATAATAAATAAAGACGAAAGAGTCAGTCAGAAACGATATGAATCTCATCTCCATCGTAGTTGGTCAATTAGTCTAATGGTGGAAATATGACAAATCGCTGTATGGAACGCTTACAGCTTGTGCAAATATATCCAGAAACTAAATAAATTACTATCGACATGATGTTAATCTCCAAAACGTACTTTACGTACAAAATATCAAAAGTCAAGATACCAAAATTTGCCATATTCAACACCCGATGGTACCTACACATGGCAGAACTGCAATAATTATCGGAAAATCTATTAGACACGTATCAGCTTGATGCATATAAAAAGGAACATATCCAAGTAACAAACTTTGAATATCTCAGATATTTACTGTCCCCTGCTACTGGATAGTAAGGGTCTAGGTACTAATTCGATACCTATAAACCCCAAGACAACAACCAAAAAGTACAGAAAGAACTTGGACGAATTTACAAATTGATCTAAATATCACATTGAAAGCTACAGAAGATACTACAGTATGTAACTTCACCAAAGCTGTACAAAACGGGGCTTGAACAGCAACACTATAACTAGCAAAAATATTCAAAGTTCATAGAATAACAAGTTTACCCTTGCGGTAGTCTCCTGGTTTTCACATAATCATCGGAAATGTGATGTGATAAATGTCAACAGAATGTGTCAAAGTCATTATGATATCAAAACCTGTGAAGAAACTTGAAGACAACATCCTAAAGGTCAATAAGCTTAATACCAATTATTTATGTCTAAAGTGTTTGAGATACTGTAAAGACTAACTAAGATCCATAATTGAGACTAAGAAGTTGATTCCCAACCATCAATTTGGGATTGAAGAAAGATATGGGACTATAGAACAAATACACACATTGGTTAAAAAAATTGATAGTGCACTGAAAGAAAATACATGTTGTTCTGCAACTTTTTTAGACTGCTGTATAAAATTGAAACAAATGCATTCCATATCATTTGTACGTAGTATAATCTTAACACGTTGTTCCTAGCGAAGCAAAACGACGAACATACCGTGTTATATCCCATTATTGTTGGACAGTACTCACAAAATTAATTGATCAATATATTGTATATTCTGCATGAAGTTATTCTTTGATAACTTTTTCTTGGGACCAAACAATTTAATTTATTGTTGTTGAGATTTATACAAACAAGTAATACATAATTTCATATTTGCTCATTTCCAATTGCAGTTAATAATAACGCGTCACGGTATCTTTTGCGGTAAGTACCTCTAAAATATTTTTTTTATATAAATAATGCGAAATAAATAGGAATAAATAGAAATTTATCTATTGATGATATTAAAATGTTGAATTAATTTTTTAAGACTTAAAAAAATAAATTTGACATTTCTATTAAAATCTTAGTTGCCTCTCGCAATGACGCAACGAAAATAAAAACCAAACCTAACCTCTTTTTATTTTTCATAAACGCACGATTCCGCTTTCGCGTCGTCTGACAACTTTCTTATTTGTTCCAAAAACAGGCATTTTTAGTGCTAACTAAACAAATAACTATTCCTTTTATATAGGGTGGTTAACATTTCGTTGCACATTAATTAGGATTTCGAAAATCCTAAGAGTTACGAAGTTGGTTAACTGTGATAAAAGTTGCACAATTGGTCATCTCAAAACCAGTTCCAATAGTTAAGAAAAATTCATAGGTCACTAGATATAGACAATAACGAAAACTTATCATTATCTTCTTTTTTTAATTTTTGGAAATTATTTATTTCAAGAGTATGAAATTTAGCACATTTTGCACAATTTCAAACTTGACGTTCTGGTTGTCAAGGCCACCTCAGAAAGATTTTGAGCGCACTATTTGTTTGAGCAGTGAAATTCAACTTTTTTTTTCTTATGGACGCCACAAATTTTTCTAAGGTGGCTATGACAACCAGAATGTCAAGTTATAATTATGCGCAAAATTCCTTTCTTTTGAAATAAATAGTCTCCGAGATATTAAAAAAAAGGAGACAATGACATGGTTTCATTTTTTGCTTATATCTAATTGTTTGATTTTTTTCTAAATATTGGAACTGGTTTTGAGATGGACCCTGTATATTCCTTTGAGCCTGCAATGAAATATTTTTATTTTGTATTAGTAGTTTTGTGTTTCTTTCTTTACCTTACCTTTTCCTTTGTGGTCCTTCCATTCCTAAAAATTTGTTCCGTAATCTTCATATATTTGAAAATTAAGCAATTTGATTACCTTATTTTTTTAAATAAATTAGTAAGTTTAATTAATATATGAAATAATCGAGTAAAAATATCAATATTTTGGTTGGTTTTATATGGAATAACCCCATACTGTAGTGAAAAACCTATACGACCGGAAATCTCAGAAGTTCTAATAATGATAAATGACCGGATATCCAAACAAAGAATTTAAATAAATCCCTTGATCAACAAAAATAAGGAAAAATCGCCAAAACAATACCTTCGGGATAACTTTGTTATTAAGTAGAACAAAAACTATAGTTCGAACAAAACATAAATAACTTCTCCTTCAAAGGTAACAACATCCTTTGTGGTTTGGTTCTTATCAAAAACTTCATATCGATTTGTTTTCTTTAACAAGTTTTTACGGATGTGACTTCTAGTCGTAATTATAATACTGAGAACGTTAACATGTGTTTGATTCTGTAATAGTAATCATAATAATGGTTAAGAAAAATATTGAGGGTAAGTTTTTCATTTTTCTTATAATAAAACATTTCTGTATATTAGGGAAAATTGTTTGAAAATTGTTTTACAGAGACCAGTTTGGATGATCTAAAAATTAAAATTAATGATGGTGATGGTAGTTTCGAAGATATCGATAAAAGTTCTGTACTAGATGAAAATGATGACGATGCAGATGAAAAGCGAAAAACGAAGTCAAAGCATCACCATGAAAATACCGAAGGTGAGAAAGATTTTCTTTTGCTGTAAATAATCGAGGGAAAACGTGATTAAAATTTCTAAACACATTGTTTTCGTTGCTATAATTATACAATCTCTTTAAAGTCTGGAACAACATTTTATCAGAGAAATTAACGATTGCGTTTTGTAACGGGCGGCTTTTAAGATAAATTATTAAAAGCTATTTACAGATTTAAAATTTAAACGATTTAAAGACGCCTATTTTGAAATCTGGTGATAGACAATTCGAGATTTTTAAAATGAATGAATTGAATATAATTTTTTTTTATAATTTGTAGAATTCAATGAAAAACCAATGAAGGTAATTTTCGGTGAATTTGTGTGCTGTTTCATCATAGAGGCCCCCCAAAGGTCTCCTAAATACACTTATATATGATTTGTATTTATTATAATATTATTTTCAAATACCAAATAAACCTGCGGTGCTAGGATGGAACCAACACACTTTTGAACTTCTAACCTAAAAATTCTTTGAAACGCCCTGTATACGCCTTATGAAACATGCTGCATAATGTAGCCGACGTCCTAAAGAATCTCTTTTTTATGCAAAACTCGATTTATGTACAGTTAATAAATAGGCGTGCTAGAAGTGATCAAAGCCAAAATCCCCTCCTCCATCCCTAAACCAGGCGTTTTGCAATGTTAATCTTTTTACGCAATCGGGGTTGTAACGGTCGCGTTTGTGTGACTTCATTTGTTCCAGAGTTACGGCTGTTTTTGTAGTCGTTTCGGTTTTAAATTTTTTTCTGTGAAGATTGCCTCTATCAGGGACGATTTCTTTAGTCATAACAGTACCTAAAAACAACCTAGAAACAATTTTTTACTTTCGTGCCTAAACACAGGTTTAAAATTTTTTAATCGCCTCTAGCTACGCCACTGTAGTAAACTGGAGAAAAATATTCTCGGTGCATTTCTAACAAGTTCTCTTTTAAAAAGTTTTACGGACAAGTGGATATCCCCAAACAACGCCATATTTCGATTGTTTTGATGTCGATTTCTTTATCGGAGTGGAAAATAGGGATATTATAGGTTTAGAAGTTTATTTGGCACCGTCCAACTAAAACCAATGGAAATCAGAACTACGATTGTAGAGATATAAGCAAAACAAAAGTTTGAAAAATGTCAAAAATCGGATTTTGGCCCTCCCGGTCTTCGAATTTATCTAACAGTGAATTGATTGGACCATACTTTAATACGCGCCAAGATTCATCCGAAAGGGACTTGTCTGCTGCTTCTCTGGGGATATTTTCTTTTCCATTATTTATTTCTTGCGGAATTATGCTCATATTTGATAAAAAATAATTGTATTTATAGTAGCGCTTTTTGTTATAAAAGTGCCATCGTATGTGAAAATATTTATTTCTGTTACTAATACTAATGAAAAATATCAACAAGTAATATTTTTTTATTAGTTAAGAAGCTAAAAAGCCACAAAAAAGTCACATCTATAATAAGTAGAGACGTGCATTTTAGTAAAACATAAAACCGCTATGTCAACGGAGCGAAGCAATTTAAACTGCAATATAGGTAACACAAGCGGGCGCATGAAAATGGTGGATTTGGGGTACCCTTGCCGCACAAATATAACGTAAAAAGGGGTGTATGTAAAATAAACAACGTGAGTTAAAGAAATTGTCAGTGGCGTGGCAAGGTTTATATAACAGCTTTCGTATTTGTAAACTGTATGTTATAACTTGTAGCGACGGCGCTTATGAAAGATGACCTAATCAAGGATTTTTTCAGGCGAGGTCACCTAAAATGCACGTCTCTAATAATAAGTTTATGTGTGAGTTAGTTTTAGAGAAATGAATTCGCTGCATCCTTACATGCTTACATTTATTCGGTACATTTATCTTCATAAAATTTTGACATTCTATTTTAAACAGTACAGTGATATGTGAAGCGCCTATTTTTTTGTGGGTATCCAAAGTGCCGACTCAATATATTTCAAAAAGGATTATACTCTGGATTCGATTTCAGAGAGTTTATTAATAAGAAGGCTTCATAATTGAGTTTATTATTCCAAGCCTTACTTCGCCAATAAATACAAGCCGATATTGTAAAACTTAAACTATTTACGAACTTGCACAGCAAACTTTCCTTCATTAGGAAATTAATTTTATTCAGCAGATTGCTTAGTGCAAAAACTAGCTTAATTTATTGGCCTAGCAAATAGAAAGAGTAACTTTATAAATAAATTGTTAACAAAGTAAATTTTTATTCCAAGCTTAAATCAAGATACGAGGGCGTATTTTTATGTTTATCTACCTAGCCATGAAAAAAAGCACATAAGAGAACAAAAAAAAATTATTTTTCTACATAACTCCCTTCAACACTAATACACTTATTCAATCTTTTTTGCAATTGCCCCATACCCTCAGAAAAAAATTCCTTCGTTAACCCTGCAAAATATTCTTCAACAGCTTCTTTGAGTTCTTCATCAGAAGCAAAACGCTTTCCCCTGAGATGTTTTTTTAAATTTTTGAATAAAAAGAAGTCTGACGGAGCTAGGTCAGGGCTATAAGGTGGATGCTTTAACTCTATAAATCCACAGTCATTGATTATCTGCTGAACTTGGTTTGCCTTATGAACCCGACAATTGTCGTGCAGCAACAAGTTTTTTGTGGACAAGAATGCGGGCGTTTTTCCTCCAGAGCGGTTTTTAAATTTCTAATTGTGTTTCCGTAGGCCTCTCCATTTATGGTAGACCCTCTCGGCATATATTCAATCAGCAAGACTCCTTCAGCATTCCAGAAAACAGTTGCCATCAGTTTTTTTCCAGAAAATTGTGTTTTGGCCTTTTTTGGTGGTGGAGAGCCCTTATGAACCCACTGCATGGATTCTTGTTTAGTAGGAGGGTCCCAGTGATGTACCCAAGTCTCATCCCCGGTGATAATTCGAGAAAAAGAACGTTTGTCCCTCTCCAACTCGGCCAAATTTTCTTGGGAAACTTCTTTTCTGTACAGTTTTTGTTGAGGTGTAAGCAATCTGGGAATCCACCGTACAGATACCTTCTTCATACCCAAATCGTCATGCAAAGTTTTGAGGACACTTGTTTCGGATATACCGACTTCATTGGCAATGACAGAGATCTTTACACGCCGATCTTGCGGTGCCAAATTTTCGACTTTTCGCACAATATCTTCAGTTCGAGCTTCAACGGGTCGTACGGACTTTGGGTCATCATTGATTGATTCTCGACCCCATCGAAAGAGTTTAGACCAAAATTTTACTTGAAAATAAGATGGTGCATCTTCCCCATACACTGCAACCATTCTTTCATGAATTGCTTTTGGACCATTGCTTTCTTTTGTTAGGAACTTTACGCTGCGATGTTCAACCTTAATTTCACTCATTTTATCAGCAAATAGACCGTCTCAAATCTCTATAAACGGCACAAACTAAACACAACTTAGCACGTGTACTTCTAACAGTGACAGCAATTTTCTAATAATTTGTTTGACATCGTCACTTTTTTGTTTCATGGCTAGGTAGATAACATAAAAATACGCCCTCGTAGTAAATGATTTGCTACATGTTGTCACATTTATGTACTATTAGTTTCATAATGATCTAGGACAGCAAGGCTAATATGATGCAATTTTTTTATTATTTTATCCTATACATTTACACTGAAAAAAAGAATAAAATAGCATCATATTAGCCTTTATGTCCTAGATCATTATGAAATCAATAGTACATGTTGAAAATATCCATTTGTGTCACAAATTTAAAAATGTTAGCTTTTCTTTGAGTGACGTTTGGGTTTATTTAGTCCAAAACAATTACTTCTAATTGCAAATTGAAGTGGAGTAATGTAATTGATAAAAGTGTTGCGGGCAAAGAATGCGCATGTGTGAGTGGTGACGTCATAAGTATGCTACTTTGGTGAACGCTTGAAATAAACAAAATAGTTTTGTCATGACCATTGATCTTTGAACAGTGCTAAAACAGGCATTAAGTAAATTAATTTTACTATTAAAATGCTATAAATAATAATTGTAGAACATAAATCTGATTGTGCAACCCTTTGTAACTTAGCTCACGTTGTTATAGAAACAGTTAATGGTTTGAGGTTATGTTTTCAAAATGTTCTCAGGCTTATTTATTTTTTTGTGACGTTCATATGTATTACAGTTAAACTTCATATTATATACACAGATCGGTTACCTTACCGTAGTTATGATGATTCCAACATCAGATTATTATTATTAATGATCTCTAAGTTTTTTATAGTTTTATCCCTCCCACTCTCTTTCCCTCCCCCACCCCTATTTTTCTCGAATATACTCAAAAGGAAAAATGCTCAGTACAGTGCAGAGTATCTATCTGCATTCCTTTTCTTTGTTTTTCAATATATCATCAATTTTGAATAAGTGGTTCTGTTCCCAAGTGGCATCCAAAACTTTAGAATAAAAGTTAATGTTGATTAGCGAATGGTATTGTAGTTGCCTTGCAATCCAACATTAGGACACATTATTACTAAAAGTATTCAAGACCATTTTAGAGATGTGTAGTAGAACCGTCAGCTACCGCCAGAAGCGATTAAAATATCATTATCGTGGTATTTTAAATAAAAAAGGGTTATCTGATGCTTTGCTGTAAACTTAACGAAAGATGGCTGCAAATCAGTTTTTTTCTAAATGTTATAAAAGTCTTTTTCTTATCGTTTTGCACTGAAATTTTGTAACGTATCCAACTCAGCCCCAAAATGAATACATGAATTCAGAGGATTGATTTAGATAGCTTAATATGTGAAAAGCATTTGTATTCACATATGTTAATAGAGAATGCAAATATATCAAATGTATAGAATGTAAGGAATGTATGGAAGGTATGGAATGTATGGAATGTATGGAATATATGGAAGGTATGGAACGTATGGAATGTATGGAATGTATGGAATGTATGGAATGTATGGAATGTATGAAATGTATGGAATGTATGGAATGTATGGAATGTATGAGTTGTATGGAATGTGTGGAAAGTCTACAATGTATAGGATGTACATAAATGATGTATAGGATGCGTACAATGTGTAATGTGCAGACTTTGTAGCATGTGTCGGAGGTATGGGATGCATAGGGTGTGTTGGATGTAGACATAGAATGCGTAGCAAGTATAGAAGATATGGAATGTGTGACTTACAAAAGACTGTTCAAAAGTTATCAATTTTAGAAACAAAAATCTACGATTTTCTACTCACTTGACGATTTCTTTCTTTATTTTGTATTCTTGGTTTTTGATACCCGTCATTGATTCATCCATGCATCCAAAGCATTCCTATTGTCAAGGAATACATTTATAGTATTAACGTTTATTTACTAACATATCCCGTGTAGCTTAAGTGATAACATCTTTTGGATAATCTTTCCAGTAGAAAACAAAACTCCTTGTCTTGAGAACATTAATGCCTTCCTCAAGAAGTCTGGTTCGCTGAAGGCGTCAGTGCCCAGGCGAAAGAGTTTTTTTGTCACTAACGCAGTCACATCCATGTTCCTTCTGGACATTTGGACTGTTTATTATCCATCTAGAATCTATCTGCTAGGATATGAATGTAGTAGTGTAGGTTGCTTTGGGTTAGTTTAGGTTAAATTAGGTAAAGTTATAGGATAAAGGTAACTTTGGAAACTATTAGTGTCTGTCTACATCTTCAAGAAAAGATCGCTAAGTTAGGTTAGTTTAGGCTACGTTATAGGTTAGCTTAAGTTATAGAAAAGAACATTGATGGTGTATGTGCCCTGAGTTTTCATCTTGCCTGTGAACAGTACTTCACAGTATTATAAAGAAAATATACCTGAATCTTGTCATTTCAAACACAAGACAATGGCCCTATTGGTTCTTGATCCAATGGCGTGGAAGATGGACTAAAAATGGCACATATACACTCTACATCAACTTAAGTGTAAAACTAGTAGTGTCTGTACACATTTTCTTTTCCCTTGGATAGAAGAAGGAACGATTGCTAGGTTAGGTTAGGTTAGCTTCTGTTAGATTAGATTAGGTTAGTCAACAGGTTAGGTTGGGTTACGTTAGGCTAGGTTAATTAAGTTTAGGATATGTTTGGTTAGGGTAAAAAAACCAAACTTAACCTAAGCTAACCTAACCTTTAGCTTAGGTTAAGTTAGGTTAGGTAACGTTATAAGTTAACTTAACTCTTACAGATAAATATTCTGGTGTAGTGGCAACTTTGAAAATTCATGGTGTAGGTTCCCTGAATCTTCACCGTCCCTTTGAATAGTACTCAGCAGTATTATAAAGAAAATATCCCATAATCATATTATTACAAACACAAGCAATGGCCTTACTGGTTCTTATTCCAATGGTCTATAAGGTCCTGTAATTTTAAGTAACCCCCGCCTCTTATTGATATTTTTGGGTCGCTAGATAATAAATGTTACGGAATGCTGGTCTAGAAAATGGACTAAAATGGCAGATATATAAGTACACTCTGCATAAGCTTAAGTGTAAAACTATTAGTGTCTGTGCACATCTCCTTCGAATAGATATAGAAATGATCGTTAGGTTATGTTAGGTTAATGCTAGGCTAGCTTCAATTAGCTCAGGTTAGGTGAGGTTAGTTTAGAGGTTATAGGTTGAATTACGTTAGGTTTGATTCATTAAATTTAGGTTAGACTAGATTAGTTAAGATTAGGTTAGGTTAGCTTAGGCTAAGTTTGGTTAGTTTAAAATTAGGTTAGGTTACGTTATAGGTTAGCTTAAGTTTTATAGATAAATATTTTGATGTAGAGGTAACTGAACATTCAAGGTATCTGTGCCTTGAATTTTTGTCTTCCTCTTTGAATAGAACTCAGCACTGTTATAAAAAGAATATCGCTTAATCATATTATAACGCACGGCAATGGCACTACTGGTTCTCGGTTCAATGGCGTGGAAAATCGGCTAAGAATGGCACATATATAAGTACACTCAGTGCATAAACTTGCTACATCAAAGTGTAAAACTATTAGTACTCATCTGTACAGATCTCCTTCGAATAGAAGAAGAAAATATCGCTAGGTTAGGTTAGATTAGGTTAGGTTAAGTTAGTTTCAGTTAGGTTAAGTTAGGTTAGCTTCATTAAATTCAGATTAGGTTAATTAAGGATATGTCCGGGGTAAATTATGTTAAATTAGGTTAGGTTAGCTTAGGTTAACTCTGGTTAGTTTAGGTTACCTTAAGTTTCACATATAAATATTTTGATGCAGAGGTAGGCAACTCTGAAAGTCCAAAGTATCTGTGCCTTGAATTTTCATTTCATGAATTTTCTCCTTTGAATAGAACTATTATAAAGAAAATATCGCCTAATCATATTATTTCAACACAAGACAACGGCCCTACTGATTCCCGATCCATTGGCGTGGAAACGAGGCTAGAAATGGCACGTATATCGGTACACCCTGTACAAACTGACAACAAAAAAGAAAGAGTGGAAACAATGATAAACATATTTTAGCATATTTCAATGCCATGTATCATCTATAAAGAATATTTTTCTAACCTAGAAGTTTTTCGAAATGTATATAGGGTGTAGAACAGGGTTACGTTTAATACAGATTTTCGTGCATTTTTCAAACCTTAATATTATCTCCTCTTAACTATTTAAAAATATGGATGAATGGAATGATACCTTTTGTTTCGGATTGCATTTGATGGTAACCGGAAACAATAAAGAAAATAAAAATCAGTTATGCCTTGGAAACATTGGAACTATGAAGGGACAATAGTTGGTACCTAAATGTCATTTTTAACCTTAAAAACGACATTCAGGTAGCAAATATTTTCCTTTGTTTACAAGATGTTTCCAAGGTATATGGTTCCCCTTTGGTTCCAAACTTACATTTGATACAATGAAGCTTATAGGTTAGGCAGGTTTGTGCATTTGATAAACTTTAACCCCCCCCCCATAGAAAATTCTGGACCCGCCACTGTGTGGTATAATTCCCTGTCAGATAGGTCTATAAATAATTTTGTTATCCTAGGAACATTCAAACAAACGTTTAATTGATTATTTCGCCATAACAGGACCTAAAATCAATTGACGTTCGGTGGTTGCACAATTTGTTATTCAATGTTTTAGTGTTATACGAGCTATACGATAGTAAGAATCCCATGACGCTACGATGTTTCGTTCCCGTGATGTATCCAAAAGGTTATTTCTGGGGTTGGAGGAAGTAAAACAAAAGCGAAACAGGCCAAATCTGAACCGATAGATAGAAGATTTAAAGTTCATGTCGCCGTGATGTTCTACACAATTCTCGAAAATGCTAACCTTGTCAATCATCGAAAATCTAAGTCTTTTGTTTGCTGTCGAATATTTAATAGTGTCACAAGATGCCACTGCAGGCATTGTACGGTATGCTGCTAAGACTATCACCATAAACCTTATAATCCTTTAAGATTTAAATTGTCTACTCCCTACACCAATGTAAACGGGAAAAAATGTTTTTAACGAATCTATAGGAAAACGTGTTCTGTTCTTACTCCAAACAAGATTTCGTTTCGATATCTCACAGAAAATCCAAGCGTGCTTTTCATGACAGACTCGTATGGAATAAAATAAAGTTTGGCCCCAGTTTACTATTAATTTCCTGATTTTTTTTTGGCGTCGAAGGACATAATTAATTTTTTGCATTCTTTGCCCCGCCATCCCTTTTTTCCGGATATAAAGGTAAGGGTATCAGAAACTTTGATACTTTGCGTCGGAGTGTCGTCAACACAAAAATCGCATTTAGGCCCTCTCGTTCTCCGGACTGTCTTACCATTAAATCGAACGTTCCATTTACGAAGGGGATAATGAAAATCGCTTTTATTATCAAATATTTTAAATTGACATGTGTTATAAGAAATAAAGTTGAGCTTTTCATACAAAGAAAATGTATTCATCGAGGCAACAAGGCATCACTACTTCAAATAGGTTATACTGCCATAAAACACACAATATAGCAGCTTGCAGATCTTTAATACAAGAACACCGACCCTTATACGTTAACACAAACAGATTCAGATTTTAATAAAGAAATTTCGATCATTGGCTAGCACAAGCCAGTCATTGTATCATATTATCATGATTCGCTTTGAATAAACAAAAACATTTGTATGTGTTCATTCTTTATTATATTTTAGCTAAGCATAAGGTATCTTTAATGAACGAACAAATTGATCCCAGTGATTATCTGTTACAGTAGGGGTTGCAAATTTCTTTAACCTTTGGTTATCGAGTTATCTTCACATGTATATAAATAATAATCATAACGATTTTCTTTTAAATATCGTTTTTCTTGAAAACCATGTCTTGAGTTTTACGAAGTAAGGCTTAAAACAATAATACTATTTAATTGATATTTTGCACTTAAGATTTGGTTTAATGGAGATAACACTTGAATGCGATAACAGGCCTTGTTACTACGAACAACATAACTAATATATTCTGGGCACCTTATATTCAAACCAAGAAAACCTCAAAACGTTTCCTTGAAAGATATACTCTCGTAAATTTAATAATTTTCCGGTGATACATAAAACCGAAATATATAGTGCTATTTTGTTACAAAATGAAGTCTTCGCTTCACACAAAAAGCAAACTCTTTATTGATTTTAAAATTATTAAATTTTCTCTTATCATTTCTTTACATGTCTCTCTCCTCACGCTTTTCCCCTCGTTCGGGTTACCCACGCTCTTCTTATATATACAATATTTATTTTTAAAAGGTGCGACGTGAAGCAATTGAAATTCGAAGCGTTTCTCTATTTTTGTGTAATAAAACCTTTTTACTGCTTGGCAATGAAAACAGTGTTGGAATTTAAAATTTTCCAAACGTCTGATTACCTTTACACTTCCATAAAAATTTTACCTTGCACAGCAGAACTAAATCGATTTGATGTTTCAATTCTAGAATCATCGGAATACAACGACGACGATTTGGATGATAAATCGGGACGCGATAGGGAAGAATCGATTGCAATTCCCATCGAGGACGACCCAGCTGATGCACCTGATGGGAAAAGTGCACAAAGACAGGCCAATACTTATGCTGCCAAGAAAACTGTTGCACAAGGTGCGTCTTGTATCTCTTTGTAAGGGTGAAAGAAATAAAACGAAAATCGATGGAGGAACTCGACGGAATGTTGCAGACGGACGAATGGGTTCATTCAATTGTGAAATAAATCGCTTGATTGACTATTATTTTCTGCTTCGTATTAGAGATAAAAAAATTCTCCTAATAGAAAAATTATTTTTGTTCCGGTTTATTTAAAATTTCGATAACATTATCAGATTTTTTTTATCATTTTTCTTCTTCTTCTGTTTTAGGTATGATGGATATCGCCCTAATAACAGCCAACGCTAATCAGCTACGTTATATCATAGAATTTAACAGACACAGCTCCACATTTTACGTGAATGTGATCCTGATTATACTATCATTATGTTTGCAAGTTGGTGTGGGATTGTCGTTAATTTTTAAAGGCCGTTTCGATTTACGTGGACAATCAAAGCACAGGCATGCAAAAAGGATTAACAATTATGTCGTTGTTGGAGTTTTTTTAGTGACCATTATTAATGTTTTTATAGCTAGTTTTACTGTTACCGGAAGTGGATCTAGTATGCACTCTGACAAAGGGGATGGACGCGATTTTAATATTTAAATGCTTATTTATTTTATGTTTGTAGATTTTTAAACCAGACATTATAGTTAAATAAAATTACCATTTTCACATATATGGCTTTAGTGTTTTTGCACAACTAACACAAATGCGAGTACCTACACGTTATTTAAATTGTACATATAAAAGTTGAAAAATAGCTTTGCTTTGTTAAAGGCTTCTTTAGAACTGTAATTTTGGTCCTACAGTTATTAAAAATGATTATTGCAACTTAAAATCGATCCAAACATCCTTAACTGGATACTTTAGAAAACCCTTTAGTTTGTTAAAATAAAATAAGAATTAATACTATTGGTTTTACCCGCGGCTTTGCCCGCGTGGATATCATTATCGCATGATTGCATGAAAAAATGACTACGCAATGAACACTATTATTATCAAATAACTAGATTTAAATAATTGCAATTTTAAATTATTACAAATCCAACAGGAATCACTATAAATTTGTATAATTTACCAATAAGGATCCCGTTGTAATGCATTAGACATTTAACAGTTGTAAAATGAATTCACACAAAAATACACGAGTCAACCTTAGTTTTATAATAAGTAAATCTACACTAAAAGGTGCACCTCTAACTTTGACTGATGGTCGACAATGATCAAGTGCATAAATAGATTGATTTTCCTATTATCAAAATCTCTCTTTTACCACCCAGAATCTTCTTTGTTAGTGTCAATTGTTTATCGGTAAGTTTTGTCTTTCATAGCTTTTACAAAAAAGATTTCTCCGGAATATGATGTTATAATGATTCAGTCGAGCAAATATGATTTCAATAATAAAATCGTTTGAAGTTTCAAAATAAACAAAGTTTTAAATGCATTCTTCTCTGTAAACCATTTTGCTATTCAGGGTGTCCTCTTTAACAGTCTACACTCAATCAATCGGACAAGCTTCTGACTACAGCAATGAATTACAAGAACTTTGTATATTTCGACCTCTAGTTTATGAAAGCAGTATTAGAACCTATTTTAGAACATGTGTTGGTCACGCATATGAAATAATCGGGATTTATTTAAATAGAACCATTAGGTTTTAAGTATAAAAGTCGATAGCAACTGTTATTCTGAATAAAAAAGTATAAAGGTATGACAGGTCTAAAATGCATAATAATGATGCTAAGATCAATTAACGGGTACTATCCTGTTTAACAGGCTATACTCAATCATTTGGACAAGCTTCTGACTACAGCAATGAATTACAAGAACTTTGTATATTTCGACCTCTAGTTTATGAAAGCAGTATTAGAACCTATTTTAGAACATGTGTTGGTCACGCATATGAAATAATCGGGATTTATTTAAATAGAACCATTAGGTTTTAAGTATAAAAGTCGATAGCAACTGTTATTCTGAATAAAAAAGTATAAAGGTATGACAGGTCTAAAATGCATAATAATGATGCTAAGATCAATTAACGGGTACTATCCTGTTTAACAGGCTATACTCAATCATTTGGACAAGCTTCTGGCTATAGCAATGGAATTAAAAGAATTTTGTCTATTTCGATCTCTAGTTTACGATATCCGTGTTATAACCCATTTTAGAACATGTGTTGGTACCGCATATGAAATAATCGGGATTTATTTAAATAGAACCATTAGGTTTTAAGTATAAAAGTCGATAGCAACTGTTATTCTGAATAAAAAAGTATAAAGGTATGACAGGTCTAAAATGCATAATAATGATGCTAAGATCAATTAACGGGTACTATCCTGTTTAACAGGCTATACTCAATCATTTGGACAAGCTTCTGGCTATAGCAATGGAATTAAAAGAATTTTGTCTATTTCGATCTCTAGTTTACGATATCCGTGTTATAACCCATTTTAGAACATGTGTTGGTACCGCATATGAAATAATCGGGATTTATTTAAATAGAACCATTAGGTTTTAAGTATAAAAGTCGATAGCAACTGTTATTCTGAATAAAAAAGTATAAAGGTATGGCAGGTCTAAAATGCATAATAATGATGCTAAGATCAATTAACGGGTACTATCCTGTTTAACAGGCTATACTCAATCATTTGGACAAGCTTCTGGCTATAGCAATGGAATTAAAAGAATTTTGTCTATTTCGATCTCTAGTTTACGATATCCGTGTTATAACCCATTTTAGAACATGTGTTGGTACCGCATATGAAATAATCGGGATTTATTTAAATAGAACCATTAGGTTTTAAGTATAAAAGTCGATAGCAACTGTTATTCTGAATAAAAAAGTATAAAGGTATGGCAGGTCTAAAATGCATAATAATGATGCTAAGATCAATTAACGGGTACTATCCTGTTTAACAGGCTATACTCAATCATTTGGACAAGCTTCTGGCTATAGCAATGGAATTAAAAGAATTTTGTCTATTTCGATCTCTAGTTTACGATATCCGTGTTATAACCCATTTTAGAACATGTGTTGGTACCGCATATGAAATAATCGGGATTTATTTAAATAGAACCATTAGGTTTTAAGTATAAAAGTCGATAGCAACTGTTATTCTGAATAAAAAAGTATAAAGGTATGACAGGTCTAAAATGCATAATAATGATGCTAAGATCAATTAACGGGTACTATCCTGTTTAACAGGCTATACTCAATCATTTGGACAAGCTTCTGGCTATAGCAATGGAATTAAAAGAATTTTGTCTATTTCGATCTCTAGTTTACGATATCCGTGTTATAACCCATTTTAGAACATGTGTTGGTACCGCATATGAAATAATCGGGATTTATTTAAATAGAACCATTAGGTTTTAAGTATAAAAGTCGATAGCAACTGTTATTCTGAATAAAAAAGTATAAAGGTATGACAGGTCTAAAATGCATAATAATGATGCTAAGATCAATTAACGGGTACTATCCTGTTTAACAGGCTATACTCAATCATTTGGACAAGCTTCTGGCTATAGCAATGGAATTAAAAGAATTTTGTCTATTTCGATCTCTAGTTTACGATATCCGTGTTATAACCCATTTTAGAACATGTGTTGGTACCGCATATGAAATAATCGGGATTTATTTAAATAGAACCATTAGGTTTTAAGTATAAAAGTCGATAGCAACTGTTATTCTGAATAAAAAAGTATATAAAGGTATGACAGGTCTAAAATGCATAATAATGATGCTAAGATCAATTAACGGGTACTATCCTGTTTAACAGGCTATACTCAATCATTTGGACAAGCTTCTGGCTATAGCAATGGAATTAAAAGAATTTTGTCTATTTCGATCTCTAGTTTACGATATCCGTGTTATAATCCATTTTAGAACATGTGTTGGTACCGCATATGAAATAATCGGGATTTATTTAAATAGAACCATTAGGTTTTAAATATAAAAGTCGATAGCAACTGTTATTCTGAATAAAAAAGTATATAAAGGTATGACAGGTCTAAAATGCATAATAATGATGCTAAGATCAATTAACGGGTACTATCCTGTTTAACAGGCTATACTCAATCATTTGGACAAGCTTCTGGCTATAGCAATGGAATTAAAAGAATTTTGTCTATTTCGATCTCTAGTTTACGATATCCGTGTTATAATCCATTTTAGAACATGTGTTGGTACCGCATATGAAATAATCGGGATTTATTTAAATAGAACCATTAGGTTTTAAGTATAAAAGTCGATAGCAACTGTTATTCTGAATAAAAAAGTATAAAGGTATGACAGGTCTAAAATGCATAATAATGATGCTAAGATCAATTAACGGGTACTATCCTGTTTAACAGGCTATACTCAATCATTTGGACAAGCTTCTGGCTATAGCACTGGAATCAAAAGAATTTTGTCTATTTCGATCTCTAGTTTACGATATCCGTGTTGTAACCCATTTTAGAACATGTGTTGGTACCGCATATGACGTCATAGTCATTTCTTTAAATGAAACCATTAGGTTTTAAGTATGAAAATTAATAGAAAGTGCGATTATAAATAAAAAAAGCTATTAAGGTGCTATGTATAAAATGCATAATAACGAAGCTAGAATCAATTAACGAATTCTGTCCCATGCCTATTTAAAGAAATCGCAATAATGTCATATCTGGGTTCAACACATGTTCTAAACTGAGTTCAAATACTGATTTCATAAACTAGAAGTCAGCATATACTCTACATATATTCTTTTAATTTCATTGTTGTATCCAGAAGCTTGTCCGAAAGATTGGTTGTAACTACGTTATTATGCATTTTAGACTTGTGGTGCCTTAATCCTTTTTTATTAAGAATTACGTCTGATATCGATATACATACTTGAAGCATCTAATGGTTCTATTTAAAGAAATCCCGATCACGTCATTTCTAGTACCAACACATGTTCTAAACTGGGTTCAAATACTGATTTCATAAACTCGAGATCAGCATATACAAAGTTTTTTAATTCCATTGTTGTATCCAGAAGCTTGTCCGAAATATTGAGTGTAGACTGTTAAACGGGACAGAAGCCGTTAATGAGTTCTAACTACGTTATTACGCATTTTAGAATTGTGGCATCCTAATACTTTAATATTTAGATTTACGCCTGATATCGATGTCTTGATATCCATACTTGAAGTGCCTAATGGTTCTATTTAAAGAAATCCCGATAACGTCATATCTGGTACCTTGACATGATCTAAAATGAGTTCAAATACGGATTTCATAAACTAGAGGTCAGCATATATAAAGTTTTTTAATTCCATTGTTGTATCCAGAAGCTTGTCCGAAATATTGAGTGTAGACTGTTAAACGGGACAGAACCTGTTAATTGGTTCTAACTCCGTTATTATGCATTTTAGACCTGTGGTACCTTTATACTTTCTTATTCAAAATCACATTTGCTATCAATCTCCAGTTAACAGTCCCATTTAAGCCGTACCAGCACGTGTTCTAAAATGGGTTCTAATACTGGATTCATAAACTAGAAATCGAAATATATAAATTTTTTGTAATTCTATTGCTGTCGTCAGGAGCTTGTCCAAATGATTAAGTTTAAACTGGTAAACGCGACTGAATCCATTAATTGGCTCTAAGCACGTTATTATGCATTTTAGGCCTGTGGTACCTTAATACTTTTTAATTCAGAATTAGACCTGCTATCAATGTTCATACTTGAAACCTAATGTATGTTGTTAAAAAAATTCTGTTGACGTCATATCTAGTACCAGCACTTCGAATTACACTTAATTCTAACATAATCCAGTTATACGGCAGTTCTGCAAATTGGGAGCGGTATCTCTTCCATCTCAGGTGAGATTCATTGAAGACATTTCTCTGATAATTTGAAGTCTGCTCTTTCTAGAAAATTACATCTCCGAATAATAATCCATCGGACCGGCTGATTTCCTTTGGAAGGAAGAAATCTTTTGAATATTTTAACAGACAATTAATTACTTAACAAATAGACAGAGCCAATCATTTAGAGACTGTTTAGTTTTGTTTTTATTAATTAAAAAGAAATAATAATTATTGCATTGTTAACATTTCAAGTTATCGCTAAGGTTGAAAATGTATGGTGTAAACAACTTTTAATAGCTTGCATTTTATTAATTTGATTGAAGATGTAAAATTATCTATTAAATACTTAATTGAAATAATATGATCCAATAATTAGTTAAGAGTCAATTTATTAAAATTATTTTACCTTTATGATTTCCTAAGGAGTGACTCAAGGAGCCTCTAAATTAATTAATTTAATTATTCACATGTAATAAGAGGAGAAAATATGGATTTACCGCCCTTATTAAACGCTTATCATCTATCTACTTGATTTTTCTTTTGCTTGCATGACTTAATGTTTTGCTTTGCTTTTATAGTTTCATTAAATTTACTGGGGTTTAGATAAAAGCATTTTGAATTGGGTATTAGTCCTTTGGGTTTAACGATTAGGCGAAATTCGTATCTGAGTGACTTAATATGTATATTTTTGTCTGTGTAAACTGCAAATTTCCTTTTTTTGGTTCAATAAAGAAACAACGCGAAGCTTACGTAAGTTACGTTTTTCTAATCCACACAATTGCTGTATGTTATTTTGTTTTTTACTGCTGAGCTAAATATAGTAGATAAAACATTTCTTGTACGGTGGGTAGCCGGGAGATCCTCCGATTGCAACTCTTTATTTCTCTTGTGTATTTTTGGATGCCCTTATGTTGATAAAATGCGGTAAATATTGTTATAATGTGATAAATAAAATACTAGTACTCGTATTTGGTTGGCTTCAATACAAAAGTTGATTAGGTATCTCTCCATTACTATTCCTTGTCTCTTCTTCGAATTGTTCAATTACCTCCGTTCCTTCCTTTACTTTCCTTCCTACTATACTGTTTAGTCTGCTAACAATTATCAATCTTCCGTTCATGTTTTCTATAATGTCCGTAAGTTTTTCCTAAAAAGTGCTCTTGTATGCCGCTATTTCGTTTTCATCTAGCCATATACAATTACTATATTTGTCTCTCTCTCTTGCTCTAATTGCTAATAAACGTTCTTCTTGCAATTCCTCTTCACTTTTTCCATATTTATAAGTCCCTATACTTATTATCTTATCCCTGCTTCTATAACTATAAGTTTTTTCACTAAACTTTTAATGACCCCATTGTTCGGCGTCACCCTAGTCATATCTGGGTCTGTCTATAGCTATTTTTCGAAAACCACTTTGCTACTTACTAGAAAAAGTACCTGATATTTCACCCACAACCTTTTATTATTTCTACTTTATTGAATAGAATATAGATGAACATTTCTTGACGTATTTAGCAGCTTTCTAGGGTTATTGTTCCCGGTATTTGAGATTATATAAAATTAAGTAATTCCTAGTACTTATGGTATTTTTTAATATATAAAATTGGTATTACTATATCGCGTAGGTGAACGCTGGTTATTTAATGCTATCATGAATTTCTCTACAAAAGGCATGGCCTCTTCCAAGCTTCTACTTCTCATAGTAATGCTTCCTTCGGATACCCCCAGAAAAGCTTGTCATGTCTTTTAGGCCAATTTCTTGCCCTTGCCAGAAGATAAGGAGACTGTATTGCACCCAGAGAATGCGTGGAATATTGGCAAACACTATGCAGTTCATGGACCTGATAGAAACAAATTTCAATGTACTTAAGTATTATTTACAAAATCTAAAACCAAACCTTTGCATTAAACCTGTCAAACGTCATTTATAACTTAAACATACATTGGACAGATTGGGCAAAAGCTTAAACAAAGACTGACACAACATAGAAGTGACAACAGACTAAAGCTAAAATCGACTGCACTAAGCACCCATATAAACAACTTTTATCATTTAATTAAGTTTAAAGATGTCACAATTCTAAGTATTGAGCAAAATCAAAAGAAAAGGATTTTCGGAGAATATAAAGTGTTGCCTAAATCTAATGAGAATCAAGCTTTAAGAGCGATTTAAACATCGAAATGCCTTAAAATAAATATTATCTGTAATAAATTAACATTCTCACATAGATAAAGTTACTGAACAAAAATTACTAGCCGCATAGGCCAATTACAGCATTCAATTAGAGCATTTTCATACTAATGGATTATTTTAAAAGTTGTAATATCGAAGGAGCGAATAACGTACCTACTCGGTTTTACTGTTAGCATTTATTCAGTTACACAAATAATTTTATGTAACGCCAATTATTCCTTGCAAGTTACAATTTTAAAAACTCTCAACTGACTGTAACTGCAACCATAACATTAAATGAACACACGCTAATGTTGAATTTTAAATTAAATTGCAATGCATGTATAAAATTTAAATATTACGCGAACTAACCATTAATTTACCAACATGAAATATGCATCTCTGTGGGCATACTAATAACTATAAAAGAATTAACGAAAATGAAAGAAGAGGGACACATAACAAAATAGAAAACCGCAGCTTTGAGCCTGCATGACGGATTTAGTTTCTATGTGAATATGTAATTGGTGCTTTATTAAATATCCATTTTAATAGCGGATTATATTGTATAATCCTGTTTATTGATTTTTCTGTATAGGTACAGTTCTGTTTTCGGTATGAACAATAATAAAGAATATCGGGTTATTCGATATATTAAATAAAAGCAACAATAAATAATTTCGTTAATATATCAATAAATACGAAACATAGCATATATGCTAACATTATGTAATATTATTTAACTAGAAGTAAAATGTTTTATATTAAATTTGCTGAATTATAAAATAAAATCTTTAGTTATTTAATTAAATTAATTTAAAACTGACATTCTGTCGCTTCTGTTGAATTAAGTTATTGCGATATTAAATGTAGAACGGCAATAGCCAGTATCTTTTATTTTATTTTTAATTATTATTTTGTTTTAAAAAGTCTGTATTAGCCAATTTTTTCATTATAAAGTAAGTACTAGTGCTCTAACTACTTATTATTACAGACTAGTTATTACATATTATCCGTCGGGTTTCAGTCATATTTATAGTATAGAAATAGTGAGTTCTGACGGATGATCTGTCGCAGATAGATCATCGCGGATTATCCGCACGTTTGTCGTCAACGTTATTGTTTTACTCTGTGTGTGTTATTCTATTTTTTTACTTTATTTACTCGGAAGTCCGAGACGTTAAAAATTTTTTAAAACGTATAAATACCACATAAAAACAAATAAATAGTCCTAGAAAATAAATATGAAAAAATTAATTTAGTACTTTCTGAAGTAACTTTCATTTTTAATAAAACAAGTGCTTTCAAGTCATTATCCTTATTTGGGTTGACAGTTTTTATTGCTACGAATGTTGCTTTTGATAAAATAAAAGAAAATTTGTTCAATATCCTTATTGGCTGTGCAATATTTAGACTTCAGTGGTTAGGTTCTTATAGCCCCTCTTAAAACTTTAAGAAAATAATAATAACTACCTTACCCTTCTCGGGAGAAACTTCTTAAACTTCTAGTCTAGTCTGGCTTTGCTTATCGAGACGGTCGCTTCACGTGCAGGGCACCCTTTCAGAGGCAGCCTAGCGCGGTCTGTGTTCGCGCTCTGTTTCCATTCACAAAATAAAAAAAGATTAGTCAAAATGAATTTAACGTTAATTAATGGAGAATCTTTTCTTCAATGTGTAGATTTCTTAACTTTTGCTATTAATTATTAACATCAAAAAATTTAAGTGGCGTCGTCTAATATTTTTAATTGTTCCTGTGTTTTATTCCTAACAAGTAAGCTTTGGAGATTAACACCCACGATACCTGAGCATAATTTTCCAGGAGATATCATAACGTAAGTATCAGTGAGTTATTGTGCGTATTTGTTTATTGAGATTAGAATTGAAACCAGAGTGTGAGACTTTTTTGTTTGTTTAATAAGTGGAATTTTCGCTGATTACAATTGGCTAACCGTGGGACCTTTTTGGATTGATGATTTATTTTTTGAAAGTATGTATTAATAATTAGATGAAAACTAATGCATAAAATTAATAATAAAATATCATTATTTTGTTCTCAATATAATACTCATAATGATGAATGTGCTTTTGGCTCTTTTCCGGATTCACTCTTAATTAGAAAAGTAGAATCTCTTAGGGTTCAGACCAAACTAAAGTCATGTATGGCTAATTCATTCTCATAGGGAATAATCAGCATGGCATTCTTGATTCTAAAAACCATACAATGCATTTTTCAGTCTTGCAATTTATACAAATCTGTGGATCCCAAGGAAACTGGGAGGGAATCCCCCCAATATAATTTTATGAAACTTTTATTAGTTAGCTGGGCATTATTTACTGATGAAAATTTGCAACGAATTATTCGAAACGGATTGCTCTTAGAACTGAACGTTTTCCTTTGCATTTGTTCTGTACGAATTTTGAAAATAAATACATATGAAAATGTTAATATACTGGGTGAATTAGAAACGTTAGTCACAAATAAATCCGATAATAGTATTCAGGAGTATTTGATTGCCGAAGACTATTACATATTGATCGGCGGTTCTGACGGATAATTTGTCACAGATAGTTCATCTTAGATTATGGTATTGAATTTATTACACTTATACAATCGCAATAACTATTGCATATCAAGTAGATTGCTAACTGCTATCGTATACTCAACCGCAGATAGATGATCGCGGATTATCGGCACGTTTGTCGTCACCGTTATTGTGTAAGTCTGTAATAGCTGTTAGATAACTGATCTCTGGAAATTAATTTTGTCACGGATAATCCATTGCAAACTATCTTATGGTATTTATAATGAGCGATGGTATACAAACGTGCAACTACTGCTGCAATTTTATATTTGGTCTATATGGGCCCTTTTTCCAATATAAAGTAGGTAATTGCGCAAGATCTGATATATACACCGTTGCGGATAATCCGTTATGCATTAATCGTACATTTTTGTCATTAGCGGTATTGTGTCTGGTTTGCGTTTTAGGAATTGTTACAAATGCCCAAGATTGTGAATTTTTTAAATCTTATTCTATTTATTCAAATATTTGTATTTAAAAGTGAATTAATACTATTTAGTGGACTATTTACAGATATAAATAATTTACGTTTTTGTTAATTTTTAGCGAAGGTAATTTGGTACAGCAATTTGTTATACCGTTTTTATATGCGTTCTTAGATTACGTCAAGGCCTTTATCGAATATCGTAATTTTGCTTTGCCGCGAATCATCTCTTAGTGTTGAAATTTGTTGAAGTATTTTAATTATGATTTACTAGCATCATATCAACTGAGTAGTAAGTAGCATACATTTTTGTTTCTACGAGGGAAAATCAAATATAAACGGTAATTTTGCTATTCCGCTTAGAATGTAGTTCCGAGGTAGCTGATGTTGTGTGGAGTAGATGTTTGGTTTATGAGGAGGCGGAGCCGGCCGGGGTTCGCGCACATCCTTGGCTTTGTCGTCAGTACAGCCATGACCGAGCAAGAGGTACATTCATCTGTTGCGCAACGGATTATCATAAAGTTTTTAACCAATGAAGGCGTTAAACCGTCAGAAATTCTAACTCGTTTGAAGGCACAGTTTGGAGACAGTACACTGTCTCAGAATCGTGTGTATACTCTAACCTACAGAAACACAAAGGCTATTTTTATATAAAGAAATACTTAACCAACCAAAATGTAGCTGTGCTGGAAGTATCAGCTTGATCCAAATAACACTGCTTTAGTTTTGCCAGCTAGCCCCCAATAAGTCGGAGAGGGGCGGGGTAATACAAGATATAAAAGATAAAAAAAACAAGCGCCACTTCGTTTAAAAACAATGCTTATTACTAAAGCTTCAAGCTTATCAGGCAAACGAAGAAATAGATCTTCTACTAAAATATGGGCAACTTCCACAATTTTGGCCGTACCGTACATATATACTTACAAATGATGAACTGAAAAGCAATATTAAAATCACACAAACAAATGAATAATAAATAAATAAAACACACGTAGTGAAATGTAAACTTTCTAAGTAGGGCTTTATTTAAACTATTGGCAGATTTTAAAAGTTAACTTTAAATGCAATTTTAATGCTTAATAGAGAGAAAAAAAAAGGTGAATGGTGATCTGTATCACAGTTGGTTGTACTTAAATCTACCCTACAATTCCACTAGTCGAGATCTCGTTTCTTAACATTAACATGCATGAATAAATTGTTGTTTCTTAAAATTAACATGCATGACGAAATTGTAAATACATTAAATAAATATAGTTATATATAACTAAAACACAGACATATAATACGTACAAATTTTCACAAACGTCCCACCATTCGAAGATCCACGGATGTATGTTTAAAACCCTGCTTAGGGGTTATCACTTCACCCTACGATGTTGGTTGTTTAATTCCGTCCCGATACCTGTAGAGATGTAGGTACGGACCCAAAGGGGAAGGACCTTCTAAATGAAACCCACGATCAGGGAGCAGGAATACAAATACGACAACGAACAACAAAACCCAAAAGAAAGAAAAAAAAGACCTACAAAGAAATCACCCTGTATATTGTATTAATTTTAAATATTTGAAGATTTTTACCTTTCTATAAACTGAAAGGTCTTTTACAAAACAATTCCCTCAAGGTGACTACTAGGGAAATATTACCTAAAATAAAAAAAGACATTTGTAAGATTTTTAGCGCAACGAGGTTTTAACGAAAATAATTTACCTAAAATGGTTAGCACCAGAACTTAATCCGTCCAATTTGACGACCGATCGCACACAAATAACCAAGCGATCATTCCGTTGAATGTGAGATTTATTCCGCTAAAGCGAATTAATATTTAAAACCAATTTCTTAATATCTCGTACATCCAACTTCTAGTACCAAAAACCAGCCATTTTGTTACTTCACTCTACTATTGAGAAGGAAGCTCAAACGCGCAGGAACGACTTCACGATAAACCGAAAGAAAGGGAAAACCAGTGACAACCAAACAACGGAGAAGCTTGGTTTTAAACAGTGACCATCAAACAAATAATGGGTTGTGAATTTCAACGTTATAATACGTGGGTGAGAGAATTTAAGGGCGGACGAAAACGTGTTGAAAACGAAAATCATAATTGACGCCCAAGGACAAACCTTACAGATGACAATACCGTTCGAGAGCTTATTAAACGTGATCGACGGTTAACTGTGGAAGAAATTTCATTTGAAGTGGGTATCAGCTATGGAAGTGTTCAATCCATTATAACTGATCAACATGGCTTCGAAAGATTAGTGCTCGATGGGTTCCGAGGTTGTTGACTGGAAACCAAAAACAGGTTAGGTCGGAGATCACTGAAAGGCTTCTGAATCGATTTCAGCGAGAAGGGGAGGCCTTTTTGCAGCGCATCGTGACATGTGATGAGACGTGGGTACATCACTACACCCCCGAATCTAAAATGGCAAGTAAGGAGTGGCGAAGAAAGAATGAAGGTTGCCCAGTGAAGGCCAAAACTCGGCACTCAGCTGGAAAAGTCCTTGCGACGATTTCTTTTGACTCTAGAGGAATTTTACTGATCGATTTTCTACACGATCAACGTACAGTGAATGCGGCTTACTACTGCCAGTTGTAACGGTCGGCAAAAGCCGCCTATCGAAACAAAAGACGAGGCATGCCCATCAGAGATGTCATTCTCCTCCATGACAACGCCAGGCCTCACACCGCGGACTTGACAAGGAATACACTGGAAGAAATGGGCTGGGAAACCCTCGAGCACCCTCCTAAGTCTTACCCTCCTATATTACCAAGGCTACCTTTGTTAAACGTTATAAATTTCGTAGGAAAACCATCGTGCATTACTTACTGGCGCATTCATAGTAAAATATCTATTTTGTTTAAGCATGCATCCTTAATACAATTTGGAAGCTTCGTCTTACCACGCACAAAAATTATATTAGCTCGTTAAGACTTCAAATTGAAAATTCAGAGCATGTCTAAGAAAGTGCTACTTATTCTAAATATTAATTTAGAGCGTAAGCTTCATCACGAAGCTCATTTACAGTATAATTATATTATTTCGAGTTTAGCTAACATCGTTAAGGTTTTCTTCGCTGCTCATTTCGCCAGTTTAATAGACTCGAAAAAGCTGGATTTCACTCCTAACTTCCGAACTTTATTTTAATGAAGGTGTGGAGATGCAACTTACAACTTTTTTCCGCCTTGTCATACATTACCATACCGAAATTAAAAATCGAGACTACTTTCATCGTCTGGTGTTTTTCTGTTAGACCGAACAAGGACTAAAAAACTTCCAATGGATTAACTTAAGTCTCAAGGATTTGTAATTATAATAACAAAAGGATGGGAATAAGCAAAAAATGAAAGGGATTGGATGTTGAAATGCTCCTTCTAGACTATCTGATAATTCGGAACAATTGTAAAAGATTAAAACGACATGACAGTTTTATCTTTCAACTCGTTCGAGCACCAATTAAGCAAATTCTCCTTTAGGTTCAATTATGGTTTTATTAGTTTAATTTCTGTGCTACCCTAACTATAAATTCTTAAAGTTGACAGGGAGAACGAGACCAGAACTTTAATTTTCTCCAATATCAATCAGAATTTCCAATAATTCAAATTTAATCTCAACGCATACTTCCTTATTGGATCTTTTGAAGTTTTAATAATAAAGGAAAACTTAAAATTAAATTAAAATCGGAGGTGGAAGAAATTCAGGGGGAGGTGTGATAATTTCGCAGACGGTGTGTATTGTGTAATATGTACACTTCGTAAAGCTCTAGAGCTCACAGTCTTGGAGCTAAAGACAACACCAGACGCATAAATCTGTAGCAAAATCGATTCGATTTTGTTTCATGCAGGGTTTCACAGTTATTTGATTTATCGTAACAAATCACAACTAAAATAAAGTGCGAAATGCCACCTACGAGGTAGATTTACGGCTGACGGGCAACGGTTCACGAAGGGAAGCGAGTGAAAAAAAGTGGGGTAAAGGTAAATGGAGAAGTGCCTTCTTTTATTTGCTTTCGGCTCAATATTAATTATGAATTTTATAATAAGCAATTTATTTCAACTGACAAAAGAAACATGAGCTTTGAGATTCTTTTGTTTTGTTTGCACGGCTTGCTAGATGTGAAAACATGTTAAAAGTTCGGTTTTTGTTTAGGTTAGTTTTCCACCAGTCACAAGAATTTCAAAGTTGCACTTATTCTTTCAGTAAATGGAATGGTAGTTGTCGTATAAAGTAAAACATTGTTTATCTTCTACTTTTCAGTATTGTGTATGGAGTTTGTGTGGAAACTTTGAGAAGTTTTTAACTCAAGAATGTAATTATTTTGTAGTTTAGCCTATATTTTTCACACACCGTATGATGTAACGGGATAACTTTTATTGTTTCGATTATCCAATAAATCTTACCTAGTTTCCAACTAAAATTCTCTGTCGTATTTTCTTCTCGTAGTTCGTACATCAACCTACAATTTTTTATAAATTCTTTATGTGACGCGTGTAATTTACAGGAAATATACTTTGTATTTTGATAAATAAATACTTGATATATTTGTAGAAGCTATTAACATATTATTATAAATGTGGCATTGCTATAATTTAAAAATTTATTTACAACGCCCATTAAATCCTTACATATTAGTATCAGATTTTATATCGCCATATAAAATAATAATCGCGTTATGATATTATTATAAGGATCTAGGCACAAGATAAGACAATATAAGATTGGCACCTTTAAGTACATTATAATTGTACCATTTGGAAATTGAATTGACCTGGTTTTCAGCAATTGGATGGACTAGAAAACTACATGGCTTCAAAAATAAATTTGAAGATTGAAATTTGAGTATCTTGAGCAACGAATTGTTTCAGTAATTATTCAATTGGTTTTTTTTATTATTGGGTGAACAATAGAAAACGTAAGTGATGTCTTTAAGTCGTTCGAGCCTATTGTGCAATTATTAAGGAGTTAAAATATAAAAAAAGATAATTAAACAAAATTCATAAATATCATAGTTAATGATAGATACAATAATATAATTTTTATATATAAAATAACAATATTTTAAATCATTTAGATTAGCCTAATACTGTAATACTCTTCGTTAAGTAAAATAAATTTCTTTGAATTTCAGCTATTTTTGAGTACAAGACATAATTTAATACTAGTAAATTAAGTTGCTCGAATATTATAGCCTACAGAATCACAAAGGCTACTTTTATATAGATCAATACCAAACCTACCAAAAATATAGTTGTGCTGGAAGTATCAGCTTGACCTAAATAACACTATTTTAGTTTTTGCCGGCTAACCCCAATAAGTCAGAGAGGGGCGGGGTAATACAAGATAAGAAAAACAAGCGCCATTCCGTTTTAAAACCATTCTCATTACTAAAGCTTCAAACTTCTTAGATAAACGAAGAAATAGATCTTTTACTAACATATAGACAAGTTCCACAATTTTGGTCGTACGGTACATATACACTTACAGGTTACAAGCTGGAAAGCAAATATTAAAACCACAAAATGAATAAATAGTAATAAATAAAACACAAATATGTAGTGAAATGTAAACCTTCTAAGTAGGGCTTTATTGTAAACGGTAAAGGTTCTTAATTATACTGAATACGGATTTTAATAAGTCTTAGTAAGATTAGTACTTAAACACTAACATGCATGAGTAAATATGAAATAAATAAAGATTATTAAAAGTTTCACAGTTTTATTAAAATATAACCTGACAATATTGTTTCGACAATATTGTCAGGTTATATTTTAATAAAACTGTGAAACTTTTAATAATCTTTATTTATTTCATGATTATGGAGTTCCACAAAATAAGGCTGGAAACAATAAACAACATGAGTAAATAAATTGTATAAACGTTTCAAAAATACATGGACACATATATGTAAATAATTAATGGGAATCGGTCAAAGTAATAAAATTTATTATAATAAATTATTTGACTGCATCCAAACACACTGAGATGTATATTAGTAATTATTAATTTATTCCGAAGATGATATTGTATAAAAATATACCGAAACGTAAATGAAAATTATCTTCCTTTTATTACTGTGACCGAATCCCATTAATTATTTACATATATATAAACACGGTCATCAAGCAAAAATTATCATGGACACATAGATAAAATGACACGATATATATATATATATATATATATATATATATATATATATATATATATATATATATATTATATATATATATATATATATATATATATATATATATATATATATATAAATACATACAGTTTTAAACAAACATCCCACCATTCGATGACCCACGAATGATAAGGTTTAAAAGACTTGCTTAGGGTTTTTTTGTTTCACTTCTTCCGGAATAATCTTGTGTTACATACAATAACCCTGTATGTATGTATGCAGGTACTAACCCAAAAGGGGTAGACCTTCAAGTTAAACCAAACTCAAGGTGAAAAGGGCAAGAAGAGAAAACAAAAGACCTAAAAATAAAATACTCTCGTATGTGGTATTAATTTTAAATATTTGAAAAGAATTTTACCTTTCGATCAACTGAAAGGTCTATTATTAAATCATTTCTTCTAGGTAAATGATATAGACTTGTTACCTAAAAAAGAATACGATTTTAATGAGATTTTAGCACATGGTGGAAAATAATAAAAAAAAAGGTTTACCTAAGTGGTTAACACCAGAGTCTATTCCGTCTGTTCGACGATTGATCAAATATAACCATTCAAGTGATCGATTTGATGAACGCAAGATTTTCTCCGCTAAAGCGAATTATACCAAACCAACTTCCTATTTCATCTCACATTCAACCATCCTCTAATGAAAGCCCACCATTTTGTTATGCCCAACGCACCATTGTCAATGCGCTTGACTGCGTTAGCGCGAATATACGATAGAGAGAGGGAGAGGGAAACCAGCGACAACCAATACTAACGGAGAAGCTTGGTTTTAAACAGTGACCGTAAAACAATCAGTGGGTTGTGATTTTCAACGTTATAATATATCTTGGCTGTTTTAGAGAATCCGATTTTCATGGTTTCGAGTTTTAAGGCTTTATGCATGCAGAAATCCAAAATTTCCATTTAACAATGTATTTAGATGGTACAGTTTTCTAGATTTACGTCTGTAGTTGTAGATCTGTAGGATCTCAAGGGTTGAGCTTGAGCTCAAATATGAGAAGATTCAAAGCATCATTCCTGTTTCCTTCCAGAATTTCAGAATTTTTACAGTTTCATGTTGTATTTAGGTTTCCAGGTATTGAAAATTCATAATTTCATACTTTATATCTCAAACTTTCAGATTTCTAATTTGATGTTGCAAAAAGAGTTTTTTTTTGTTTGTGTAACATTCAAGTTTGATTATTTTAATGCTTTTTGATAAGTTGTTTTGTTGGAATTGAATAGAATCGCATCTTAACCACATAATTGATACTAATTAATGATAATTTTAAAACGAACCATTCTTTAAACGAACAAAGAATAGTTCGTTTTAAAATAATATCCGAAAAACATATCTGACAGGTTATGCTTTTGTAACGTGAAGTAGTTTTATGTAATTTGGGCGGCAGAGTGTTTTGTAGTATCTGGAAAAACAGCTAATTAAATTCTTAAAAGGTACAAGGCACAGATGTATCAGCAAGGAACATCGGGGAATTGTGTTATTGTAAATTTATGTTATTATTTTAGTTGTATACAATGTTATTTCGTCGACAACAACTTTTAGATAGATAATCAATTATTTATACAAAGTGTTATATATCGGCAGATTCGTAATTTTGTTATCTACACGATGATATAAATATATTTTAAATGAAAATTTGTAAAATTAAATAAGGTTAGAGGAAGTTTAGAAAAGCCATATTCTTTTGTTTTTGTAATTTAATTGCTTTATTAACAGGTATAAAAAGGAATCCATTTTCTTAACAGTTAGCTACTTCTAAAACATTCATAGGGGAACTTGCACCTTTAGAGCTCTTCAAATTAAACTATTGTAAAGTTATGTTGATAAAAATAAGCAAAATAATTTAAAACAAACTTAATTATTTAAAAGTGTTATCAAAAATAAGAAGGTACTTCAAAGCGACCAGATCTGAGAGAGTATCAATTTTGTGGAATGTTTATACTAACAAATAAAAATTTATAATCAGAGCAAGAACCAAGACAAGGCAAGAGATGTATGCTTTTGAGGCGTATTTTTTAATTCACAATCTCTCTGACGCATTTCCCAGCGCATCCCCTATCGTGGTAGTGGTCCAATGGCACTTTTCTACCAACAGTACTTTTTGACATACCATTTGACGTAAAATCTATTAGGTCAAAAGTCCCAATTTTCCCACTCGCATCTCTTTTTGTTCGTCATATTCGTTTACTTCCTCTACGCTTCAAATAAGAAACAATAAAACAATCTTCTTCATCTAACCAGCCAATATTAGGCATTTAAATACTAATAGATCGAACTAAATAATTTATACAGGATGCAAAATTGAAATGTTATAAATTCATAGATTTTATACATCATGACATTATGGAGTTAAAGTAATAACTTTAAAAGAGAAAATGAAAATTTTGTTTACTTTTCATTACCCATTGTTTAATATTTATATAGGGCGATCAAAAAAGCAGGAACTTAGAAAACACCATTTGAACTATTTCCAAAAACTATTCGATTTCGCTGGAACGGTAAGGTTTAGATACGTATAATATACATATATTATTGGCACAAGTATCTGAAAAATTGTCACATAATACGAGAATATACAGGATGTTGTAATAAAAAAAATTATTTGTCAGTCTGTTTCAGTCAACTTTGTTAAAAACATATTCGTATATTAGTGATAACAAACAGATCGTACTTTGAGGATTCCCGCTTTATGTAATCCGGTGTTCAGTCATTCGTTTTTTGTACATCTATTTGACCTGCTTTAATTTCAGAACTCGTAATCCATCGTTTTTCTTTTTGTTTCAGGTAAGTTACCAATGGTATACAGACGGGCTTCTAGACGAATAACGTCTCTACTTAAAGGTAACAAAACATTTTTGTAGAAAGAGCAGACGGCTTTTGCTTTGCAGATCATAGATTAAAAACAATTGGATTAATTATAGGTAGCTTTTTTATAATTGACCCGTTAACAGGGACCAGAAGCTGAAAGTATACAGGATGTTCCATTTAAAACATTCAATGAAAGTATCCATTTCCAATTTGCTTACAGAACACTCTGTATAATTTAAAACACTAATAAAATCGATAGGTCTAAGTGTCTTTTTTACATAAGCATCCATGCTGAAAAACAGCTATTCCTTATATAAGGGAGGAGTTACTCTGTATGATCGGCTCCCTCCGTTGCGCATCGGGAGGAAAACCACACCTTTCGCTAAAATTTGAAAATTCTGCTGTGTACAATACAGTATCTTTTTCTGTAACCTAATAATCGCTAGAAAATATTAAAAAGAACCTAATAAAATAATGCAAAATGAAGAAAGTAAAGTGAATTATCGAAAAGTAGGCTAAAATGTTATAATTTTCTTCCGCGTAACTGTAGTTGTAGTTTCTAGAAAGTATATATTTAACTTGACTATTAGTTTACCCTGTATAATTAAATAAACGTGGATTGTTTAACGAATAAGTACACATTTTCGATTCGGATGATAAAGGACGACGGAGAAACTCAACATCGTGCTGATTCGTTAAGGAAACTAAATAAAAATTAACGAGGATGAATGATTATTTGTCAGTAAGAAATATATAATTTTCAACGTTCAAGAGGGTAAGTTATTATTTAGCAGAACTGAATGATTCTGCACGAGATTCGATATTCTGATTATAATATAACAGTCTAATTATACTGAAAGGATCTTTAAATTATTTATCAACTCTTGCCATGAAAAACAAAATTAATGTTTTATATTATAAATTGTAAGGTTAGATTTCTAACCTCAATCTTAGAATCTAACCTAAAATATTTGACTTTAAAAATGCGAAAACCTCTATCGAAGGAGCAGTAGGCTATGTTTGTCAAAACGTAATTAAACTGAAATTATAAGGTAGGCTATGTAAACATTTGTTTTATTTATTATTATTATTTTTTATTGACATTTCTTTAATCAAAATGGATAATACTAGTCTGAAAAAGTAGTTTTGGTTCACTCGCATTTTGGAAATCATAACCTATTGCTCTGTCAGTAGAGGTTTTTGCATTTTTAAAGTCAAATATGTCAAAAAGTTTTATTGATAGATTTATGTAACATTATACATACATTTAGGATCAGGGAAAAAGATATATGTATATGTTGTTATACAACATAAGTAACGTTATAACGTTACCTATGTATGTAATTGCTTTTTTGGTGACATTTAAAAAATGTATAGGTACAACAATAAAACCTCTATAAAAAACTTTTTTTATGTCTTATAATAACAAAGATAAAGGGTAGCCAAAATATATTGACTAACCCTGTACAATTATCGTTCACCGTATTACGAATTATCGTCAAATTGGCTAGGTACCATCGTCTATCTACAATGACCATTTCAGGAATCCTGCGGTGCAAAAATAGGCGCGGCACTGTAAAAACTCCTTAACTGGAAATGGCAGAGCTATAAGTCTTGTGTATATCATCATTTACTTGCATTTGAAACCATTGTACTGTTTGGTTCTGTTAGGTACCACTATTGTAAAACGTTCATGACTTGGAATTACTGCTGTAGGTTCGTATTCATCATCATTAACTTGCTGTAGAGACTATTGTGTTAGGTACCCACCAATGTAAAATGTTTATGACTTAAAGATACTGCTATAGAGTTTTACGTATCATTATTTATTAACTTGCAGTAGAAACTATTGTACGTTTTGGTTTCATTAGGTACCACCATAGTAGAACTCTTTGACTTAAAATGACTGCTATAGGGTTCTTCCAATATCTCTAGATATTGGTCTTCCAATATGTCTAGACATTGGAAACTATATCTTACTATTATTTGAATCATTAACTTGCAGTAGGAACCATTGTACTGTTTGGTTCCGTTAGATACCACCATTTTAGAACGTCCTTAACTAGAAATGAATCTACTAGTAACTTGCAGTAGGAACCACTGTACGGTTTGGTATCGTTAGGTATCAGAATAGTAGACCTTTGATTTGAAATGATTGCTATATAATGTTCTTAGGTATCATCATTAATTTTCAGTAGGTACCATTGTATAGTTTGGTTCCGTTAGGTACCACCATTGTAGAACTTATATTGCTAGAAATTACTGCTATAGAGTTCTTACTTATCACCAGTAACTTGCAATAAGAATTATTGTACGGTTTGGTTCCGTCAGGAACCATCATTGTAGAACGTCTCTAATCGAACTGGCTGCTTTAGGGTTCTTACGTATCATCATTAACCTGCAGTAGAAACTATTGTACTTTTTAGTTCCATTAGGTACCATTATTGCAGTACGTCCAAGCATTATAGAGCTGGGTTTCGTTAGTTACCAACATTGTGGAACGTCTTTCGTTAGAAACGACTGCCATAGGGTTCTTACTATCATCCCCAACTTGCAATAAGAACCATTGTACGGTTTGGTTCCGTCAGAAACCACCGTTGTAGAACGTCACTCTAACTCGAAATTGCTGCTTTACGGTTCTTACTTATCATCCTTAATCTGCAGTAGAAACTATTGTACTTTTTTGGTTCCGTTAGGTACCATTATTACAGTACGACCAAGCATTATACGGCTTGGTTCCGTTAGTTACCAACATTGTGGAACGACTTTGGCTAGAAATGGCTGCTATAGGGTTCTTACTATCATCACCAACTTGCAATGAGTACCATAAGTACGGTTTGGTTCCGTCAGAAACCACCGTTGTAGAACGTCTGTCTAACTCGAAATGGCTGCTTTAGGGTTCTTACGTATCATTCTTAATCTGCAGTAGAAACTATTGTACTTTTATGGTTCCGTTAGGTACCATTATTGCAGTACGATCAAGCATTATACGGGTTGGTTCCGTTAGTTACCAACATTGTGGAACGACTTTGGCTAGAAATGGCTGCTATAGGGTTCTTACTATCATCACCAACTTGCAATAAGTACCATAAGTACGGTTTGGTTCCGTTAGAAACCACGTTGTAGAGTGTCTGTCTAACTCGAAATGACTGCTTTAGGGCTCTTACGTATCATCATTAACCTGCAGTAGGAACCATTGTACTGTTTGGTTCCGTTAGGTTCCATCATTACAGTACGTCCTTAATTTGAAATGACTGGTATATAGTGTTCTTACGTATCGTCCTCCACAGTAGATACCACCATTATAGAACGGCCATGACTAGAGATTACTGCTATAGGGTTCACAATAACGTAATATTTGACATAACTAAATGTTTCATTGGTACCTAGGAAATCCTACTTGTTAATATTGGTTGTTCACAGATTGTGGGAACAAGTTGTATAGATCTGACTAAGGTATTTGTTAAATAACCGCAGAAACACAAAAAACCATTGAAATACAACACTTGATCTGGGAAATTCTGTTAAAACGCTATGTGTGTAGTAGCTCCATCTTGTTGAAAGAAGCTAGGAACTCCTTATTTTGTCGTTGATTTATGAAAACAAGTAATGTACTATACCTGCATCTCTCTGCAGTCACAGTATTCTCGGAAACTATGTATGCTTCCAATGACGACACTGGTGATGGCATATTCAAAAGCATCATTTTTATTAACTGATATATCAAGTGGATAGCGAGTAGTCACTAATAGATTAAAATTTCCACTAGATTAAATGTGGATTACGATTAGAAAACAATAAAGCGCATTGTTTTCATTAGTGCTACAGAGTAAGTCCTGCCAGGAGAGTATTTAATATTCTAATACGTTTAATTAATAAGCTTTGCATTATAATAGCGGTAAATGCAAGCCACGAACGGATTAATTATTAACAACTACATTAACAGTTAATGCAGTTGAATTTGCAAACCTATGCAGGTAGGTATACTTATGCATATGTATGTGGCTATTCGTACTGCACTATCAATAATGTTATTAATTAATCGAACTAGATTGATACAAATGAGTATTATTTAACTTAACAAAACGTGAATTTAAAACGAATTTAAATTAAATTTAAATAAAAATACGAATGGGTATATATATATATATATATATATATATATATTGCAGTGATATTGGATAATTAACAATAATAAATTATTTTAAAAATTTTATTATATATTTTGAAACTGTGAATAATTGCCGTTCGATCGTAGATAATTATTTTATAAGTAAATTGATTTTTAATTTAACTGTGAACTTTGGAAATGCTTTTTAACTTCCCTCTTTTATAAATTCTAATATGATTTGAAAATACCTTTTAATAGATTTAATAATGCAATGGTTATATAATATTAATGTTACGTTAGTTCTTGACTAACTCAAGTTTACGTAAGAGAGTTGGGCGCCAGTTAAATAACTTAAATTAACAGAATTATATTTAATAAAGACTCATCTCAGGGTGAATGTGGATTCTTGTGGTATTAAAAAAATTATACAAATTGAAATTTAAAAACACTTTTAAAATTGAAATCTTAATTAATTTTTTAACTATTACTAAATTGTTCATATCACTTTACTACACTTTACAAACGATAGTCTTTTCTTCAGCAAATGCCAATACAAAAAAGGAAATAACTTCCTACCTTTTTTTTTATATATTTCTTCTTTCCCTTTACTATAGATGTCCTCTTTCCCAAACCATTGGCAGAGTAGATCACTTTATGTTGACCCAGGGCTGATTTCCAATTCAGGGTTGACTTTCTTCCTTTTGCATGGATTTTCCATATAATATCATCCACACACTTGATTTTGGAACTCACTTTTGTTTATTAACTGCGGGTATATATCCCTTTTTCGAAGAACTGGTATTTGCCTTTTGTGTTTAATTAAATAAAACACCGATTGATGGTTTTAATCGAAGATTTATTATCTTGCTTATTTAGCAAGTAAATTAACTTTAAAAGGTGGTTCTTTATACACTTTTACAATTTACAACCTTTTAATACTTTCGCCGTATTCCATACATCAACCAACTTAACTATTTATTTACAATATTATCAGCCACGACTTTACTGGATTTACTATAATATCTTTACTCTTTCGTCGTTTAACAGTAAGTGATTATTTACATATTTACTATATTTCTTACACGACTTTACTGCGTCGCTTTCTATCAGGAACTCCTTAAAATTATGATTTTCTAAGCTTAAATACTATTTCCTATTTACATAATTTGACGTCACCTTATGATCTAATACAATGACTACACTATTTACAACATATAATACATAATAGCAGATTATTACTCTTTATAAAAGTGACACATCTATTACAGATTATTACACAATACTTTTACGCAATAATAACGAACTATTTACATAAACAAAACCTTAAAAGAATCACATAACCCGTCGATAATGCTCATTTGAAATTATACATAATTGAATTACATCATAACAAAAACTTTCGAACAACTGGATGTTACGTACACTTAAGTAATCGGTGAGTAAGCTATTTGATAATAAATAATGAAACATGTATTATTTAACCTTATTAAAAAGTATACACATTGATTTCAAAATCAATGACACACCATAAAATAGCTCAATTTATTTTTAACTGGAAAAGTTGATAAAAATATTCCAAAAGTGTTAGTATTTAACAAAGATTTTAGATTTTCACAAAATTTTCAAAATTTTCCAAAATTTTGAAACTACCATCCACAGCAATATATATATATATATATATATATATATATATATATATATATATATATATATATACCATGCTGACGAGACCAAATAGGCCTAAGCAGCGTTCGTTAGAATTCTGCACACTTTATTCATTAATAAATTATGAGTTATTCACTAAAGAACTCTTATTTTCATGAAGATGTTATTCTAATAATATATATACCCTTTAAATTACTACTAGAGTTGTTTGTTTTTAAGTAATAAGAGGTTATAGTCAGCATGTCTATAATTACGACAGATTTACGCGTTTAGGAGATACGCAACTCCTGATAGTATCAAGATGCCAAAGTTAAACTCCCATTTATAATACCCCCTAATTAAGCTTATAACTGATTAAACTTGTATAACGTATTCGCTTGGTAATCTGTAGTTGTCAACAGATTGGTCGGAATTGCTTGGAATTGTGTACTACATATATCTGATCGATACTGTCACTCTTTTAGAAAGCCTTTCTTTGTGTCTAATGTATCAGATGATTCAAAAAAACTTCATCATAATAGCCCGAAAAAAAATGTCGCTTATATGTTTGATTAAATTTGGAATATTAAACTACTTGCTTTTGAACTATATATCGGGTGACACAGAGGGTAGGAACAAGCTTATGTTTTCCTTGTTTATAAATGGATTTTGATGCAATTTGGTAAAAATATATTAGATGGAAATTTCGATTTTTCGACATACAGATACAAGGTGGCCGACTTCTGATTTCGTTAGAAATCACCTCAAATTTTGATTTTTGAAAGGAGCACCCTGTATGTTTTTGCATACTTGCATTTTGCGGGTAAAAATAACCACCTTGCCAAATTTAAGTCCTTCTCGAGAAAAATAATACAATTTGATCAGTAGCTCTTCTCTTGATTTCTTTCGTTTAATTTTATTAAGGTTGAAGCAAAATACGTTTTATAGTTACTTTTCTACTGCTTTTTAAAATCTTAATCAGTTTAGAGTTGTGTACTAACCTACCAAACACTGTCTGTACACATATAAGTATTTCAAAAAGATGTATTAATTAAATTTATATACACAATAACAACATTTTAACATGAAAAATCAAAACAATTTTATACTGCATGTCTCATTTGGAATTTGAATTTAAGGATTAACCTGCGCTTTTAAATAAATGTTTATAAAATCTCCACAAATAAATAATATTATTATTTCTATTTATCATTTTGTTTATTGGTTTAAATGGTACTCATATCTGAAATTGAAGAAAAAAATCACATATAGTCTCTTTTTTAACGAAAGATTTGAGCCAACATGATTCCACAGTTCAGTTAGTCAGAACGGAGTGATAATAACCCCAAGTCGCTGCCGTACTAGATTCGAATTATGCTAACAGATAACTTTTCTTTTTTTATATTCTTAAGCTATTAAGATGCAAAAATAATGCAAAAAGCCGTAAAATAAAACATTTAGCAAAACTACCAATCACATGAGAAATATATTAAAAAAACAAAACTATCCACTTTTTAAATTATGCAGAAATTGAATATTTCTATAGAGACAAAATTGCATTTTAAATTGTGTTTTGTAAAATAATCGAATTTAAAAAAATGTACCAGCTGGCAGCGTGCTTGGGGCGGCAGCCACTTAGGGTTATTATCACCCCGATTCAGCTAACTGCTGGGTTGTCAACTTGCAGTATCCAACTTGTAGTTTTAAACAGATTGAAGTACTGGGTCCATATTCTTGAGTTTCGCATAACAAGTCATCTCGTATGCGAAACTCAAGAATACGGGCCCTGATACGTCACGCGCTTGACACAATTCAGACACGATGAAGCCCGTTATGGTTATTATGGTTATTTACCACCAACAACTCAACCACTGATTAATACAATTTATGTTAAATAAAGTAACAGTTATAAATTTTAAAATTGACAATCCAATAGATATTATAGCAGAATACAGTTTTTATTACTTGACCAAAGAAAAAAACGATTACTAATGGCGAAGGCAAACAAATAAATAACAAGTTTCTTAACCTTCTGATAAAAATCTTTTTCTTGGGTCATGCCCCCTACAACCTACAATAAAAAATTGCCCATTTTTCATTAATGATTAAACTTAAATTCGCGTAGAACCTAACCTAACATAACTTGTTGCTAATACCGTTTTGTGAACACCGAGGTGAAGTCGATAAAAAAATGATGAAACTGAAATTGCATACTTTAATGGAAAAGATCGTTTTCCATAGCTTTAACATTGAAATTCTCGAAAGAGACAAGACAAGCGACCAAGATGATCAAATACTAACCCATAAGAAAGAAGGAAAAACACCAGTAAGAAAAACAGTAACATTAAGTTTATGAGCATGTGTTCGTACTTTCAAGTAGTTGACTGTGCATCGGCCACCGACATTTTCGACCACCGATTTAAGACGCTTTTTGTCCTGAATAGATCATTGACAATTCTAAAGATCATACTTTGTTTGCTACTCGTTTGTCGACGACGCCAACGAGACGATTGTGCTCATCCGCGATCATGATTTGTCCATTTCTGCCAGGAAAGGTAGCCTATACGAAGCCGCGCAACCAGCAGGCTAATTGTTGATTAGGAACACCAGATCTTCGATTTCGTGATTCTTTTAACTATCGCAAGCAGGACTTGGTCTTTTGTGTACCTTCAGAATAGAGTTGATATCTGTCTTGACAATGTACATAAGCCTTTCTCATGCCTGAGGAATCATTTCGTATGTGATTTCTTGCATCCGCCAGTGATTCTCAAAAGTACGTTTGTAAATTTTTTTATGGCTTCGTGTAGCTCCTTGTGGCAAGCAAAGTTGGTAATATTGTCGGTGTAGATGTATCTGGACTGCCCTCACCACTCTTCTCCCGGAATCTAGATAAAACCAAGAGCATTTTGCCCGTGAACAAACATAAACGATCTCTAGAAGGATCGCCTTCGTGACAAAACAGCGGAATTGCATGAACCAACGACTGTCACCTCTATTGATTGATCCCAATTATCAATTCCAGTGAAGGTAAAAATACATAGTCCAGCTGCCAGTAGGTAGTCTGGCAGCATGTCCATCTCTGGTAAAATTGGTTTACTCTTCTTGCACCGCTGCTGATCAGATCGATGACGCAGAAACGTTTCCGCGGAAAATTCAACACGGGGCCTTGCCCTTGATAGGCACATATTGCGATGTTCCTTGAATCAGTAGGCCAGTAAATTGGTGTTTAAAGGCAGGTCGATTTGATTCGGCCGGGCTTCTTTCGGTCAATCTCTTTTTTGATCTGGAGTTTCCCAATAATTGCCTAGAAGCATTTCCACTGGACTTTCTTTTTCCAAACTACATATATTTGCTTTTTTTCGTGTCGTTAGCGGGTAAGGTGGGTGGCGCCAATAAATTTAGATACCGGTGTACAGCAACAAAATTGGACAAAATAGGGACAAAATATATCCAACCAGTAAGTGACAGAAGACAGCTTCAAGCGAAGTTCTAGTTGCATAGCTCTAGGAAATGGAAGTTCTAGTAGCTCTATCCGGAGAAAGAGTCAACTTTATATAGATGCTACCAGTACTTTCGAAGTGAGAAAGGAAAACTTGTACACCACTCTTGGATTATAACCGCAGGTAGGTCACAGATGAATGTGCTTTGTCGCTGACATTAACAAAGACGTGCCGCTTCCCATTTCGGGTTTGTTTTCCAAAAGTAGCATCTTGTCAGACGAATCTTTTCTATTTTGGGTAATTCGTTTAACCAGATTTTCCGATTGTCGTAAATCTCATCTGGAAGTTCGTCGTCCCAGCCGATTCCTACTCTCCATATTTGCTGTAGCAAGTTCTTTTCCTTTACTTTGTAATGTTCGATGATTCTGATTGGATCTTAGATTGACATTACCGAGCTGAACATCTCGCACTTGGTAACACGGGTATCATCCAGAATCAGCTTGCATACTTTTGAAAGTAAGCTTCCGGACTTTGTATGCAGATTTCAGACCACTTCAAGGCTTTGGAGGAAGAGCTTTCCATCATCGCATGTAGCATGTCATGTGTGTCAACACATTATCACCAAAGATCGCTAGATTGTTTTCTGATCTTCCTGCGTTCACATCAGCCAAAAGCATCCACATGACTCAATTAGCATCCCCCTTTAGAATCTCCTTGGCAAGCATTAGTCCAATGTTGTTGCCAATGATAACTGTCAGCTTCGTATTCTTAAGGAACTGTCCTTCCTTTGTTTGGTTTTCTTAAGATCAACGAAGATTATTGATGTGTTTCAGAGATATCCAGTTTTAGTTTTTATTTATTTATTTATTATTGGGCGAAGAATCCAGGATGGCGGAGGATGCTTCATACCTCATGGCAGCGATTACTATGATCATTTGGCCGACCCTATTAGAATTTAGTCGAATCTGGGGGAATTCCACCCGCAGTAGAGATCTTTATCGTGCCAAACATCGCATTGACACGGGATCTACAGTTTTACTTCCTATTTGAAAAGAAGGCACGTTTTAAATTTTTCTCCGCTGTGAATAATTACCAAATTGGCCGGGGATCGAACCTGCGACCTTAGGATTATGAAGCAAACATGCAAACCACTAATCCACCGAGGCTGGCATTTTTTTAGTTTTTATTGTTTAAAAATGTTATGTAAAGCTCTTAAGTTTTACAGCCTTGTATTTTCAGAACCCAATATGAGCGATACGAAATCTTCTTAAATTTTGGAAATTATAATTTTCCTTGTAAGTTCTAAAATTTGAAATATTAGAAGTTTTTTTAAGAATTAAGATTATGTATTTTGCAAACTCTCACATAAAAAAAATAATAATTTTAGATTTTTGAAGTTCACAGTCCCAACATTCTTTAGTTTGAGACTTTTCACTTCAGATAGCTTTATGATTCTTTCAGTTCAGAAAAATCCAAATACTTTGAAAGGACATCTGAAAGGCTATAACTTTGCCAATTTTCGTCAAAATCGTGACACTAAACGTTTAAAGTTTTTTGAAATTTTCGTATATGCAGAAAAGCTACTCTTTTATATGTAGTGTCCCAGCCATGCCAATTTTGGTCAAAATCGGTGACCCTGAGGCATTAGGATTTTGTTGATGTTTTTTTTGTTGTTTGAACATATTATGTGGTATGCCAAAAAGTAAATTGAAGAACACTACTAACAGTAGACTGCAGACCATAGAAAGTATTAAACATTATGGACGTAGATTACAGTACATTAGAAATCATAAGCTGTCCTTCGTAGACTATGTACATAATCATTTTACAAAGGATTTCTATTTTGGGCAGTGAATAATTAACTGTAAATGTCGTTGGACTCAGCATGGACCAGAATGATGCAATTGGTGGTTATGCTGAGTAGAGCTTCATGCTAGTACACGTAATAAATTATTTTGTCTGTATGTTTGTCTCTGTAAGTCGCACACCCAATGAGCACGGTAATTCATGGATGTGCAGTTGGCACGACTGGTGGGCGTGGCTTCATATTAGTAGACGAGGTTACTTTTTTGTTTTTTGTTCGTAGATAGCCCAAACCCAACTGCATGGTTGGACTCGATATGGTAAATCTATTTAGCATTATGTTTGCACTGTTATAAACTCGACACATGTAGATACAAGTATAGTTGTACTAAGCATGCAGAGGGGTCTAATAAATAAATCCTGTAATTTCCCATTTATGTAAATACCATACCCAAACCAATTTTACGGTTGGATTCAGCATAAACCAGAAGCTTTTAATTGGTTGGTGTAGCGGACGGGCTTCATGTAAGTGGACGTGATAAAATTCTTTTATCAATTGAGACGCTCTTTGGTAATTTATTTACTAGGCGCTCACCTGCTTTGTCCGTCCGTCTCAAGATAGTATTTTATAGAGTTTATTCTTTTTTGAACCTAGCAAGATACCCTTCAACCGTATTGGAATCAAGGTACCTTAGTTCCAATAGGTAGGTCGAAAGACGGTGCGCCAGAGATCTTGAGTCCTTACTCAAGATCTTCAATCTTCAAATCTTCAAAAGCAGGTTTACAAAAGCCATAATGAAGTAATCCCATCCAAGCTAACGGTAGCAGAAGAAGGATTAGGCCGATGTGGTCATAGGATACCCAGTGCAGGGACAATGAGATTAACACGGAGCGGCGAGGTAAAGGTGAGTATTAGGTGTAGTAGTATTAGGTATTTAATGTAGCGTAGTGTCAATCCTACGGATAAGCATAGAACAATGGAAGAAATACAGAGACAAACCAGCTATTCGGACAAGCTCCGAGCACCGAGTAGGAGATAGAAACCGATTGTTCGGACAAGTGCAGAGCGATGGCAAAAGCAAACCTGCACTACGGCTTGGCTTGGTACAGTGATTCTGCAGATAATAGGAAGAAGAAAAGAAAGAATGAACCTACAGCAATCAAGCACAGTGATGCATCTGAGAGAAAAAGAAGAAGGAACCAGCATCAGAGTGAAGCTTAGTGACACCTGAAGGGAAAGAATGACGAAAAGAAGAAATAAACGATTTTGGACTAGGGAACGGTGGATCTCGGTCGGTGCGCACTCACCTCAATATTCTTGTTTGGTCGCTTTACTAAAACATTCCTAAAGCATCCAACACCGCCGGCCGGTGGAGGGTCGGCGGTGAAGAATCGAAATAGTCGAACTCCGCCTGCAACAAGGTCATGCAAAAATTTAAAGAAACTTAACGATAACTTTAAATACTTTATTTAAAAATTAAACTTATGTAACTACGTTACATCTGTGTCCTTTTATAGTCTCTGTATCTGTTCCACACATATGCCAACTATATGGTTGGTCTGAGCATGGGCCAGAGAGGTGCAGTTTCTTGTGTCTTTTTGTTCCTGTATAAACTCGGCTAATGTAAGTCCACACCCAAATCAAATCTATGGTTGGATCATAGGGGTGCAATGGGTGGGTCCGGTAGGCGTGGTAAATTAGTTTGTCGGTATGTTTGCATTTTTATAGACTCGGCACATGTAGGTCTGCTGAATATCACATATATGGCTGGACTTAACGTGCAGCAAAGACGTGGAATACGTTTTGGCTTCAAATAAATGAATGTGCTAGGCAATTGTGTGGTAGTTGATACAAGTCGTACTGTAATTATTAATTAAATGTTGTATTAAGGGGGCGTTATTGGTGCAAAATATTAGCGTCAAAATATAGCTCACGTTTTTCATTCAGTTTTCTTTTAATAATCGTTTTTTTAGCAAGATAACGTTTGATGTCGATTGCTAAACTGTTAAGGTAATGTGGATCATAGTTTGTAAGGAGTAGATATCTAAAATAAATTTTATAATCGTAGACGAACATCGTCAATCTTGTAGAATTAACGTTTTCTAAAAAATAACCAAACTAAACATAATACAGTCATTATAACACTGTTTAATAGCAAAATATATGACAATGGATAAATGCTTTTGCATACTTATTTAGTATTGATTGAAATAAAATAGATGTACACGGCGCGGAAATCAGTCATTTTTAGTTGAACGCTTTCTGCACCAGGAAGCTTTGGTTGGTAATATTCGCGGGACATTTAAAGGTAATTTAACATTCCTAATCTTTTAACTATTATTTAATAAGTTCGCGAAGTAAATGTTGTTTTTCTTTACTTAAGAGCATGTGACTCTTAATTCTTGTATAAACTATTTCACTTTTAATTAGTCCTGATTAATTTCTAAAAACGAATATATATTTTCAATATTTTAATATAGTAATACTTTTCTTTTTCTTAAAACCAGCAAGAACAACTAATATTTTTAAAGATATTTAGCAGTTTTATATTTTTGATTTCAACTACCTTAAATTATTTCTTGGCATTTAAAAATTAAAAATTTCAGTTAAACTTAAAATATTTTGAAAGTTCACGCATGCCTGGCAACATTGTGAGCAGAGAACTGCGATGCGATCAAATAATGTTTCTATTTACGTTTTCAAATTTTAGTTTTAAAGAAATTAATTCCGTTTTGCGGACCGTAGTGCCATCTTTAAGTCTTTATAGTTTCTGAAACTTCCTATTATTAACACTGGCGGCGATAACGCGCCCTTAAATAAGGTGTGTTAACTATTCAAATTATACCGAACATCTATTTGTACGTACGTACTACATATGTTAGACAGAGAAAGATGATATCCGACAGTGAAGCCAGAATAAGACGGGTGATGACCGACGGACTACTTGATTTCCATCCGGTCTCTGTCACTAGAGAGTAGAGAGTGATTCTGCCAGAAAGTGCGTACGATGTTCAGACTTGCCCGGATGCCTCTTTTCCTCGGACTTGTCTCGTTACACCTTACTAAGTAAATAATTATTTAAAACAAATGAAGTTTTTATCATACATCTCAATAACATTGAATGCTTGCAAACCACTTTTCATTATAATAATAATGTAATATAGCTAGAAAGATTCTTATTTATTGCACATCCTTAAGTTGTAACTGTGTTACCTCTTTGTTACTAATGCGCAGTACAACTACTCGTACATATGCCTAGTACTTATAGTTGTTATGTATGTTATAATTTGTTTAAGTAAAGTTCCTTTAGTCCGAAGGACGGGCTTATCTATAACATTACCGTAATATTTATCCGATTTACAGCCGGACCGTATCGTATCGTTCATGTGACGTCACGTTCATGTGACTGAACTAATTAAGTTTTATTACTTTCTATTTTTATTTTTAAATTATGTTCGTGCTTATCCTACTACTTACACATCATCAGTGACGTGTATACGAAATTAAAACGGATGCACTTTACTAATAACTTTTTTGACATTTATCAAAAAGTAAAAGCTTCCAACTATTCGACAAAAATGTAATCGTGAGCAGAAACTTTAATTAAAAGCAGCTATTCTTCTATTGTCTTTATTAGAACTTCACATACCTTCCATACCCGCTTTCGTGCCTCTGCCCGAGTACCAACTGTTGCTTTAGTGAAAAAGAATAACTTCTCATCTAGCAAGCGACAAGGAAATTTAATACGTCGGACTAATACGTTATACCATTCTTTGCAAAAACTCCCTTTATCCACCTTTCATCTCAAATTTCAAAAGGGAAAGTGATCAAAAGTTATGCATTTTCATTGCAGGAAACAGCAAGGACCCTCGTTTTCCCCTCCCCTCCCTTCCGCCAGTCGCTCTTTAACGTCTCGCTGCAAAAAAGAAAAACTATCCATCAAAAGAGGAGTTCCTTGGAGATTTTCTCTTATAATGGGGGTATGTTTCATCAGTCTTCTCTAGTGTATCTTTAGGAGCAAAGGGGTTGCGTGCCATGCCATTTAAGCGGCGCTTCTGTTCGCGAGTCGGCGGTATTCTTTGTTACTGTTTACTTGTCCGTCATCTGGCGAAAATTAATCTGCAAGAGTTGAAGTGTGCTCCGCCTGTGTGCACAGCTAATTAAGGCGAACGTGCTGCTCTATTTTAGTTTGTATGAAACAAACGACGAAAGGAAGTTGTATGAAATCGTTGGAAAAGAGAAGATTCTATGGGCGGGGGAGAACTTTTAATAAAATTAATGAGTATAATACGATCCTTTTTATATTCAAAGAAAATTAATTTCGAGATGCAATGTTTTATTTGATGAAAACGTAAAAAGTCGTTTTAAAAATTAATTCTCCAATAATTCACGAGCTCCTTTATTAAGATCAAAGGATTATGAAATTACAGGAAGCTGCGACGATGGCGGCGACGCCAACAATTCGACTCCACTGTTGGCTATACTGATGTTTTATAACAATCTCCACAATAAAAAAAGGCGGTGGCGAATAAATATTCCTCTGTTTAGGGAGTATTTACTTTGGGCTTTAATTTGCGTTTGAAATAAAAAATAAATATTTAAGGGACCGTAAAGCGTGAAAAGGTAAATATTCAATAAAACAAAGCGGAAATAGACAATATTCTGGTGGAAATTAAAACGAACTGCATTATATAAAAATATATAATATAAAAGTGATAAAAAGAGCTGCGTCATAAAATTTAATTTTCATAAAAGTCTAGCGCATTATAAACAGATTTTTCTCCCCCAAAAAACGAAGTGGATTGTTTTTGACATTAATTGTGAAGGATCTCGTTTCATGCATATTCACCCCATTCCCGTGGAAGAGAATACGCGTAACAATTTACACAAACCTGTGGGAGAATATTTTATATAGTATACCTACATATATATATGTATATATTTACATATATATGTATGTATTCACCCCTGTCGTACTGTACGCATACGCACTTTCCACTTCATAATGTATGGATATTTGCCTGGGGAGGCAAACACGTGTATGAAACACGTACTACGTACACAACAAAGTGAAAATATTTTGAAAAAGTCTCAGTTTAACTTAAATATGTTAAGCTATGTAACATCATAAGATCATAAGATCATAAAATCTTTGAAGGGAGTAAGATAAGAAGGAATGTGTCACCATTACTACCATCTCTAATATGCTTGTATTCGGTGTGTATAAGTGAATGTGCTCATTTTATATGTAAATGTAAATAAATTAAGTTAATTCTAAAAAGGCCAGCAAAAACTGGTGTAAAGGATTTTTTTAAATTGTACTTCAAAAACAAATAATATTTTCTTAATTTGCTTTTTTTAGCTTAGGGCACAATGGAGATATAAAGGAGGAATCATGTTAATAGACATAATTTAATTAATGTTATTGGGTGGACTGGTTTTGGGAATCGAGTCATTTATATCGTTTGTTATAAATTTGAATTAAACATTTCAATTATAAACAGTAGCAAAATGGGCAAGAAATATTTCAAATTTTATTCATCTAAACCGAAATAAATAAAAGCTCAAAAGTAGATTACTAAAATAATGAAATATGAAATAACACTAAATAGTATTATTTCACTTAATATTGCCTAATCGCTAACCTGCTACTTACATAATACACATAATACAATTTACCAAAAACAATCAAACTTACTTAGACGAAAGAAAAAGTGCAACTAAACATAAATAATATTAAACGAAAATCAAAAATATACAGCATGTTTAAAATATTTTACTTACCTGATAACTAAACAGAGTAAATAAAAAGAATTAACTCACGCTTTACCAAGTGCATGAAATTTCTTAATGACACAATTAAAGCCTTACAATTCAGGCATTTCTGCACGAATCTTGGTAAGCTTTTGGTGTGTTTCTAAGGTCTGAGCAAAATCTGATGAAATTTTGTCCAGCTATTAGATATTCAATTTTGAAGTTTTGAAGACGTGTAGAAATTAGAGTAAGTCGGTTGGTTTTAAGGCAGAAGCGCCAACTCCAACTTACGCTATTTTGAATTTGGAAGAAAACAAACCGTTCTGTTAACGGAAATCTAGTTTTAAATTTTGCTGAAAGGATCTACGAGCTTTGAGTCCTGGTTGTATTAATTTTTTTTTATTAAAATGCAATCATTACGTTTGATTTCATATCTAACTATATTGTTCTGTTCTATTTTACACATTGTTATTAGAATGTGACGTACTTGCTACTTGCGTTCTTGCTTGAGTTAAAAGTGTCTGTAAAGCTGTACCCTGCTTATTGTCAAGATGTTATCAGCCTAGATATAAACAAAATTAACTTATCAGTTTTCATCTCTTGAAGCTGAAGTTCAACGACTGTCGGAAGTTGTGCAGTAAAGTAATAGAGAAGACATGTTAAAGGTAAATAAGTCTTATATTGTAACGGTCCGTTTTTTTCAACTTCAGAAAAATGCAATTTTGTTTGCATAATTGATAAAAATTCTTAATGCGGTCCTGCATATTATTGTATATTTTTCTTGATTTAAAATTACAGTTGGTATTCTGCATAAATATGAGTCCTACTAAATATCAAAGGTCAGTTTCAAAAAATATCCCTAGACTAATAAAATTTTTTTAAAAGTTTTCGTTTTAAAAAAGTACCATCTTTGCAAGTGTTAATGTTTATTATTTCATGTTCTGATAGACAGTAGGAACTGTTCTTGTGGAATAGAATGTTCTAGAACAAAATTGTTTTGAATATTGTATTTATATAGGGCTAAAATATAATATTAGCTTTAACAAAAGTTTTCTTATGGTTTAAAAATGGGTAAAGTTTAAAATGCTTGAACTTCGAATTGACAGCTTTAAAACACGTTGGGTTGAAATATTTTCTAGTAAACAAAATACCGTCAAACAGAATCTTCTAAAAGAAAATCGTTTAGACAGCCACCTGCAAGTATAATGTGCTTTGGGTAATGTATAAATTCAAAGGGGAATCCCCGGAAGTTTTCGTTTGAAATGTTCTGGAACAATGTGACGTAATTATCCCTCATTGACTTTGGAGAATCCCGCCATTTCTTTTACTGGTTCATTTAAAAATTTGCCTTTCCCAAAACCACAGGATCGCCGAAGATTTTTCAATTTGAAAATAAGTCCGCAATAAACACTAATGGAGTGCGGGCTCTTCCGTCTATTATCGTATACGTACAGGGGTTGTTTTGCCGACGGCACTTCCCAAATACAGTAATGTGTTTAGTTGTGAAAAATACTGAAATCTAATTTGATTTAATTAGAATCGTTATTATAAATACCGTACCGAAATTTAATAATTAGTTTCCTATAATTTAAAGAGTTATAACTAAAGTGTAATAAGTGTTTTGTTACCGTATTCCAGTTCTTTTAATAATTTCCAGAGATTAATAATACTGATATTATTAACGAAAAATTATAAATATGGATTTAAACGTAACGTGAATTAAGTTTATATGGTATCTTCTTTTTAAAGAAATTAAAAAAAACGAGTCTTAAAATTAAATAACTTCTAAAACAACATATTTAAGTGTTGCGGTACCTTTTTCATAAAGAAAAACATTTTAATAATCAATCATATTAACCAGTAATGGTTTTAGAAACACTTTTACTTAATAAATTTAATTAACAATTGAACTTATGTGGTTGTTCCGGTTACCTAAAGGTAAAAAAGATTTTTCAGCTTCATCAAGGTATTAATTTTAGTATTTAGTGTTTTAATGTAAACAAAAAGGCACTAAGTCTTAATTATATTGTGAGATGTTATCGAATCAAATAATTCGATCAATGTATTGTGAACTGAAGGTTACTATTTTGTTAAAGTTTGAGTAAGTTGTATAATTATTCATGTATTAATTTTGATTTTTACCTGTATGTGCACATATTCTTCCCGCCGTTAAGAATTCTTACGTTGGGTATTTATTTTTTTTAAATCTATAATTATGTCTCAAATGAAGACTTTTTATCTTTGACTTTTATTTTTATTTCGTTTATAAATAAATTTATTTTTGAATCCAATCACACTAGATAATATTGGACCATATATTTATGAAATTCTTTAAATATATTTTAACTAATTTGAGTTTTGACTTAACCGAACATGACTAATAATTGAATTAAATTTAATAGATTTGATACCGGTTTCTGTTTACGAGTATCATATTATTATTTTTTTACATAATCCCCGGACTTTTCTAAACAGATGGCGCCCAAATATACTTATTTTTGACTATAACTAGCCTTATTCCTTTTTTTTATAATGTATGAGCTACGGAAACAATACCCGCGTCCTGAACTTAAATTTGTTAAAAAGATGTCTTGTGCAGCTGGAGCATTTATGAGTTGTACAGTAAGTATCAAATATTTTGCGTTAAGAAAAATATTACGTTTCAATTGGCGCCTTGTTTTTAATTACGTTTCAATATCTAATCTTTAATAGTCTGTAACCTTTTTGTTAAGAGCATCATATACAAAGAGAAATTAATTAGTTTTCAATTGTCCGACCATGTTTCAATAAAGGTACCTATGGTAGTTTTATGAAAGATTGTAGTGACATCACACGATACATCCTTGGGAATTTACCCAAATTCATCGATCACGATCGGTATAAACGAAAGGATATGATTAAGAGGATGGTAAAGGGGAGAAAAACGTTTTACACCTCAACCGATTTAAGGTTAAAGTGGGTAGGTAAGGAATCGTGAGTGCCGATGCTTTTTGTTCCTACGACAGAAAGAGGTAGAGAGAAGAACAAACATTTCCTGCAGCCGTAGCTTTCGATTGAAAAGGATCAGTTGGTGGAAGGAACAAACTCATTATGGGGGTATTGAGGGGAAATTAAGAAGAAGTATTTTTCAAAAATACCAAAACCTGGTTTTTCATGGAACATGCCTTTGAGAGTTGCAACTGGGAGGTCTTCGGTTATCTTATCGATTTTATTTCAAATTGACTTCAGGTGTTATGTGCTAAAAGTTGAAAGAGATCAAATATTGCTGCAGAAACAGCACTTATAACAGTCAAATTTTGAATTGCTTGCGATGCCGGGTTTTTGCTTGCTTGATCGACATCTAAATTCTGAAACCGTATCGTATGTTTGCTTTCGAGTCGATCGTAAAAGACTAAGCTATGACTATTTGTTTATTCTTTCCAGCCTTATATGGTAAAACTCCGTCATCATGAAATAAATAAAACAGATTAGTAAAAGTTTCACAAATTTATTATAATCTACCTGACAATTATTTCGACAGCTAAATTGTCATTATCAAAGGTAATTTAAATATAAACAAACACGTCACTAAGGTAAATACAAAAAAGTATAACTAGATAAAAATTTTAAAAATAAAAAACTTTTAAAAAATTTAAAAAAATAAAAATAAAACTTATTTTTAATTATTTTTATTTTTTTATTTAGTTATCTATTTTAGTATTTTCCTTAGCAACGTGTTTGTTTATAGATCAAAGTTGTTAGAGATCAAATATTGCTGTAGAAACAGCACTAATAACAGTCAAAATCTCAATTGCTTGTGATGCCAGGTTTTTTCTTGCCTGATCGACCTCTAAATTCTTAAACCGTATCGTATGTTTGCTTTCGAGTCGATCGTCAAAGACCAAACTATGACTATTTGTTTATTGTTTTTAGCCTTATATGGTGAAAATTCATAATCTTGAAATAAATAAAACAGATTAATAAAAGTTTCACAAGTTTTTAATAAATTCTTAACCTTACATTTGTTTCGACAGCTAAATTGTCATTATCAAAGGTAATTTAAATATAAACAAACACGTCACTAAGGTAAATACAAAAAAGTATAACTAGATAAAAATTTTAAAAATAAAAAACTTTTAAAAAATTTAAAAAAATAAAAATAAAACTTATTTTTAATTATTTTTATTTTTTTATTTAGTTATCTATTTTAGTATTTTCCTTAGCAACGTGTTTGTTTATAGATCAAAGTTGTTAGAGATCAAATATTGCTGTAGAAACAGCACTAATAACAGTCAAAATCTCAATTGCTTGTGATGCCAGGTTTTTTCTTGCCTGATCGACCTCTAAATTCTTAAACCGTATCGTATGTTTGCTTTCGAGTCGATCGTCAAAGACCAAACTATGACTATTTGTTTATTGTTTTTAGCCTTATATGGTGAAAATTCATAATCTTGAAATAAATAAAACAGATTAATAAAAGTTTCACAAGTTTTTAATAAATTCTTAACCTTACATTTGTTTCGACAGCTAAATTGTCATTATCAAAGGTAATTTAAATATAAACAAACACGTCGCTAAGGTAAATAAAAAAAAGATAACTAGATAAAAATTTAAAAAAATGAAAAAAAAATAAATAAAAATAAAACTTTTTAAATTATTTTTATTTTTTTATCTAGTTATTTATTTTTGTATTTTCCTTAGCGACGTGTTTGTTTATAGATCAAAGTTGTTAGAGATCAAATATTGCTGCAGAAAAGCACTAGTAACAGTCAGAATCTGAATTGCTTGCGATGCTAGGTTTTTGCTTGTCTGATCGACATCTAAATTCTGAAATCGTATCGTATGTTTGCTTTCGAGTCGATCGTAAAAGACTAAGCTATGACTATGTGTTTATTGATTCTAGCCTTATATGGTGAAACGCCATCATCATGAAATAAATAAAACAGATTAGTAAAAGTTTTACAAATTTATTATAAGCTACCTGTCAATTGTTTCGACAACTAAATTGTCATTATCAAAGGCAACTAGATACAAATTTAAAAAATAAAAAAAAAATTAAAATTAAAAAATAAAAAAAAATTATTTTTATTTTTTTATTTAGTTATCTATTTTAGTATTTTCCTTAGCAACGTGTTTGTTTATAGATCAAAGTTGTTAGAGATCAAATATTGCTGTAGAAACAGCACTAATAACAGTCAAAATCTCAATTGCTTGTGATGCCAGGTTTTTTCTTGCCTGATCGACATCTAAATTCTTAAACCGTATCGTATGTTTGCTTTCGAGTCGATCGTCAAAGACCAAACTATGACTATTTGTTTATTGTTTTTAGCCTTATATGGTGAAAATTCATAATCTTGAAATAAATAAAACAGATTAATAAAAGTTTCACAAGTTTTTAATAAATTCTTAACCTTGCATTTGTTTCGACAGCGAAATTGTCATTATCAAAGGTAATTTAAATATAAACAAACACGTCGCTAAGGTAAATAAAAAAAAGATAACTAGATAAAAATTTAAAAAAATGAAAAAAAAATAAATAAAAATAAAACTTTTTAAATTATTTTTATTTTTTTATCTAGTTATTTATTTTTGTATTTTCCTTAGCGACGTGTTTGTTTATAGATCAAAGTTGTTAGAGATCAAATATTGCTGCAGAAAAGCACTAGTAACAGTCAGAATCTGAATTGCTTGTGATGCTAGGTTTTTGCTTGTCTGATCGACATCGAAATTCTGAAATCGTATCGTATGTTTGCTTTCGAGTCGATCGTAAAAGACTAAGCTATGACTATGTGTTTATTGGTTCTAGCCTTATATGGTGAAACGCCATCATCATGAAATAAATAAAACAGATTAGTAAAAGTTTTACAAATTTATTATAAGCTACCTGTCAATTGTTTCGACAACTAAATTGTCATTATCAAAGGTAACTAGATACAAATTTAAAAAATAAAAAAAAATTAAAATTAAAAAATTTAAAAAAATTATTTTTATTTTTTTATTTAGTTATCTATTTTTGTATTTTCCTTAGCAACGTGTTTGTTTATATTTTTATTACCTTTGATAATGCCAACTTAGCAGGCGAAACAATTCTCAGGTGGATTATAATAAATTTGTGAAACTTTTACTAATCTGTTTTATTTATTTTGTGACTGTTGGACTTGCATTTGCATTGAAATGCTATTTCTAGATTTGTTTCTCGCATTTTAGTCGTCTTCAAAAACCTTTGTTTTTGAATCTGAATCCGTTCAAAAATAAAAGTAATGCATTCTTACATAACTCATTGGGATGTGTTTTTATGACTCAATGGTGACCGCCAAATATGACGACCAAGCAACAGAAGGTATCAAAGGATCATTCTATTTGAAATCCAACTTTGGTTTGGATGGCACCCGATTACTTTACACCGTACCCTGCAGCTACTGTAAAATATCCATCTCTGATTGATCCATAAATAAGAAGACTTTGTGATCTTACTCATATTGATGAATATGGTACTGGTGAGCTTACTTTTTACCGTATCTTCGCTACTAATAGTAGGATAATTAATAGTAGGATACAATTTTTGTACTCAAATTAGAGTACATTGTTGCTGGGGATATGGGAAACATCAATAATTTTGTTGTTCTATATAGGGGTACCTTTCTATTGAATCTTTACTATAACTGGGTTGATCTGTAGTGATTTACAAATCACTCAGAAAGTCATTCTTGCAGATTTATCTGACATATCTACCTTGGTGGCTTAGTGTCACAGCTCTCTTGACATCACTGGGTCCACTTGCCTTTGGCAGTCTCTGTACTCTTAGTCCAGTATGCAGACTTACATACATACTCCGTCGAGTCCATCCCCAATGTGAGTTGGGCTTGGACAGATTTTATTACCCCGACTTACCAATCGATAGGGCCCCTGATGTGAGAGTCTGTATGTTCGCGTCAACATTCCTTAAGGTAGTGTCCAAGATAGCCTTACGCGGTTCTGTCGTACTGGTATGTTCTGCAGAGCACGCCAACCGCACTTAAGGATGGGCGAAATATTCGATAGCTCCACGACTAGAAAAAAAGAATCAGAAGATTTCGGAGTACCTACATAGGCCAGATGTCATGAAGCCGCTAACGGGATAGACCTGGCTAGGTTCTCTGTACTGGATCCAGCCTTAATCCTCACCAATAAGAAGGGGGCACCAGACCAGTCCAGTAATGAAAAAATAATCATAATCGCCCAGCTCACTACCTCCGGGTTAAAGAAAAATAAGTTTCTTATGAACTTATAAAGAAACCTGACATTTTAAGCGTGTTCCACTTACTACTTTTTGGTATTTTTTTCCAATATAACGTTATCGAAAGCTGTACACTTCTTTTTCTAACGCAGTCTATTGTTCTTGTTCACTCTCCCTATTACCTTCTTCTGCTTACTTTATGTAAGTACCAATTAAACCTCCTAAACAGCTAGAACGTGTAACAACTTAATTAATAAAATTGGAATACTTAATTGTAGGTAGTAAAATTTTCATTCAAGTCGTCAACCCGAACCAATCCCTTCCTTCTTTATACACAATGTTGTTTCTAAGCCATTTCTAAGCAGTATAAATTAAATTGCCGTAATTAACGTAAACATTTCGAACCGAGCCCCTTCCCTTTTTTTTAAAAAGAACCATTTTAAAGGTTGATTGCGTTTTAATCCTTTTGTCAAGTTAATGACCTCCAAGAGAGTGCTTCCAAACACTCTCGCCCTTCCAGCTTTCAGAAAATAAAACGAGCTTTTGTCACCTGGAAAGACGGGAAAAGCTCCGTCGCGACGTCTTGACGATTTAAATTAAAAACGTAACGCCTTTTATATGTGTATTAGTTATATACGTGAAATGCTTTCTTATTTAGTATATTTTATATAAAGAAAAGTGCCAGAGTAGTTACTGGGAGGAATTCATAAAAAAAATTATTCAACTTTGAAATGTCAGCAGTGCGAAACAAGGCTGGCGCAAGCTCTGCATAAATCTCAATAGATATTATTAGAAATTTCTGGTTAGTGATGCGAAAAACAATTACATTAGCCGTTATTGCCCTTCTGTAAAACGGAATCGTTAATATTTTACTTGGAAGTACTAATAAAAAGAAGCTGAAAACATTTCTGACCTTTTCCATCGCTTTATCGAGCATTATGTTGGGTTAATTAAGTGTCGTTAAATCTTACACGGTAAATAATGTTTTTTTATTGTGTGCTTTGTACTAGATACATAAAATTAGTAAACAACCTGTCACACGATCATATTATTTGCAATAGTATACAGATACTCGATAATCAGTAACTTAAAAACAACAGTTTAATACATTAAATTAAGATACAAGGTCAAGGATATTAATATTTTATTTAACATAGCTTACCGTTAGTTGTTCAGATTGCTTAGAAGTTAGTATTTGGCCATAATATACCAATCCTCCTCTTTGACAAAATACAACCCCCATAGCATGTTTACCAATAAAAGTTTTATAAGAGTCTTATAAGAGCCTTAGGGAACCATTTATAAGCAAAATCACAGTTTTATAATTTAGTTATGAATTTGAGCTTGGTTTTCTGGGAACTCTAAGACTAGAGTGTCCGTCCAGAAATTTTTTTTTCGTGATTTAGTAAAGATAGGTTAAGTTATCAATGTTTATAAAGTCAATGTTATATATCTATTATAAAGCTTTTATGCAGCAATTTCTTGTCTGCTTACCATAGTTAACATGCAGACTGTAGATCGATTCCTGACCCTGTACGGAACTCTAAATGTTACTGAAACCGAAGGAGCAAGTCTCCGCTGCCGGGACGGGACAGGATCTTTTTTTCTGCCAGAGAAAGCTTGGTTTATAAGCTTTCATCGTATCAAATTTGTGGTTGGCAAACGAATACTCTGTTTCGTCGTCACAAGTTTCTTGATTTCTTAGAGCAATCTAGTTCGATCTGTCATGCTCCGCCTCCACTTCAGTTTTTTCTTCTTAATTTCTTCCTTTCTAGACCTTCTAATGTTGAAGAAATAAGACGGGATTTTTTTTATGAGAATTTGTCTGCGATATTGAAGCAGTGTTGATTTTCAACATGGTCAGTGAAGGCATAGACCAGGCGTCGGCAACGTTTTTTGACTGTCAAATCAACCAAAGTGTGACTATTAAAAAGACGTTTCGGGTCAATGGGTGCTTCCATTTTGAACAATGTCGCTGTATTCCGCCTATGTTTATTTCTGCAACTATGCAATCAAACCAAAATAGTTTTATGTTTATGATTTATAATTTATTTTTATGTATTATACTTTATTTGTACTCAAGTGGGTAACTTGAAGTTATTAAATGGTTCACTTGATGACCCGCGGGTTATAGGTTGCCGACGTCCGATCTAGATGCTTTGAATATTAATGTTGTTGTGAGAAAATTTTTGATCTTCATAAATAATTCAATAAATATCTAGTTACTTTGTATGTTTGCTAAAAATATCTAATTCATATGGAAGATTTGTCACTGTACTAATAGTCTTCTCCCGGTAGCTCAGTTGGTAGAGATGAAGCCTACATAGCGGAGGGTGATACATTTTTTCTATATGAATTTGCATTCAAAATATAACATAATCTTTACTGTTCTGAAATCCAAACTATAACAGAACTATTAACTTTATGAACTAAAATGTAAATATAAGCTTATCAAAAAAAAGAGAAAAAAACACAATGGGGTTGATCGGTTATATAATTGATAAACCCATTTTGGTTTTTAAGATAGTAATAAGAATTCGATATTCCCAGAAAACCCAATACCATCTACAAAGTTAGCTTAAACAAACTTTTAAATATTCAAACTAAGTAATTATTTTTTTTATCTACATATTGTTGTGATATAGGCATCCCGCATAACAAGTATGCACGATATGTTGCCTATCTTCCAGGCGAAAGGATTTCACAGTTTTTTTATTTTAAAAACAATAAAATGTTGGATTAAATATGTTGAAGATACACATTACAACACTGTGAGGTGATAAGGAATAAATTCTAAATAGATTCTTCACTTAAATTTCACAAACTCAGTTTCATGATGTACGATCCTATGTCGTTGGTTGATATTTTGACATATTTTGACTAGGCATCGGTGAGAAATTATACACAAGTATTTATTACTTTACTTACGGTTTTTATTATTGAATTTCAAGAAAGTGTTCTATTTCTTTGACGATTCATAATTTTCCATAGTAAATGGGTATTTTTCAATGTTATTTGAATTTCTAAGTAAAATATTTTACTGCAATATTGTTAATCAAGTTTTAGGGAGCATTTGACACTAGAATGTTAAAGTGGGGAACTTTGTATAGAGAAGATTTAGAATTTTGCAATCCCAAAATTGTAACATTTCAGTAGGGTCTGCTAGAATGTTAAAATCTAGTTTATATTCAAAATTCTGGTGTCAAAATTTATGTAATTTTTGTTTGATAGGATCTTAAGATTAATTTTGTGATAAGAAAAGGATGTAGCAAAATGTTAAAATGTTTTTATTTGAATTTTTGTAAAGTTATGTTTGTTAGAAAATTCAAGATGGTTGTCAATGAATCTTAACTCTAAATTTGCATTTTAATAGCCGTTTTAGGTACCAAAATGGAGAATGAATTTATTTAAACAATTAATTTAATTTGCTATCAACAATTTGATTGGAGAGGTTTTTGGTGTGAAAGATGTTTTGTTTCTAGTTAGAAACCAGACTAATCTAGTCCCAACTAGGAAAATCACTAGCGATTCGCAATTGTTTTCCAATTATTATAAAAACAGCACGAAAATTTGGTTACTATCTCTTGAATTTTCCTACAGAGCAAAAGTCATGTCAGTTTGTACATTATTTTGATAAAATTTCGAGGTTATGTTGGTGAATTTTATGTCACTTAAATGTCAACAAAGTGAGGTTATGACAAATGTCATCTTGTTTTAAATTTTTATTAATAAGTTATTAAGTTAATAAGTTATTAATAATTTAATTAATAATAATTAAAATGAACAATCAAAGTGAACTTAAAGTGAAATAAACTAAAGTGCAGTTTTTTTTAATTTGGTGTTCAGACTGTTATTATTATTTGGACAAATGTTTGAAAATTTTATTTTCTATGGAACAAATTAAAGGAAGGTAATGGAATCTTATTACAAATAACCGAATTATTTTATATACTCACGTCATGGAAGATACGTGTTGCAACTTTAATAATTATAATTATCTTCAACAATCACAAATAAAATCCATTTGAAGGATGACATGAAATGTGAACATCTTATCAACAAATAAGCAGGTAATTTTACCAACTATAACAGGAATCTGGTAACTTTCAAGTTAGGGTGATTAACTTTTTTGTGTGGCGTCAAATAATTATAAAATTTAAAATAATTTTCAATTTTTAATTTTTTATTTATTAGTAATAATTTAAGATTGTTAGATTCATCAGATAAGACTTAAAAAGGACAAAGAGAATTAGAATGTCTCTTAATTCTTATTTTGTTAAATCTATTTGACACCGAGGTTTAATTTGATTTTCTTTAATTTTAATTTTTAATAGTTGTTTTTCTTTTCTCTTTATGGAATTTTAAATTATATTTCTTTTCTGTGTTAATAAATAAAATTATCCATTTAAATGTTTAAAAAGAAATTTATTTGTGTATTTCTTTATGTCTGGTCCATTAACAACGTTTTACAGATATAATTTAAATAGCTTCCTAATTAATTAGCGACCCGCCTGATTTCGTCTCATGCATTTATGGAACTTGTTTTCCAGTTTAGAAATTATAGCCGGAGAATTTTTTTATAAAGGTAAACGATATTTAGTTGTGTATATTTTCGGACGGTTTTACCATGATTTTGTGTTTGTGAATTTCAATAATAACAGGTTTATTTTGCAATTTATAACTTTTCATATTTCATCAAGTGTTGGAGGGTTTATTAATCACAACAATATTTTTATTTATACAAATTGTAATTGTTAAATTAATTGTAAGATCTATTGTAAATTGGGGTATCCGTTAAATAAACAAACAAAATATAATTAAGCTCAGAAGTTAAATAAAGTTATAGTGTACTTCCAAGAATCCAACTTTCAAATAAATTATAGAAGCGATATTTCACGATATTTCAAATGCAGCATTTTAAAACATTCATTTTAATCAGAACCAATAATTATTCGAAAAAGTAGTCTATCATAAATTTTCACGGAAAAGCAAAAAGAACTCGAAAGCACAAAATTAGAGCTTGAAGGATGTAGTAAATAAAAAATTAGGATGATCCCTTTTTTGACAAACGATACTTTTAAAAATAATTCTCAAATACCAATTCCCATAGAAGTTAAAATGTAACATGGTGTACACTTGATTCCCCAATCGTAACTTTACTGAAACCTGAATTCCCTCTGTGGTTTCGTTTCTCTAAGGAATCAACAGGAGGAGAAAGTCTCTTCGTTTATGTTCCCTTCACATCAAAATTCCCTTCGAAATATATGCTGATTTTGTATTCACATGTGTTATATGAATTAAGTCATAATGACGAAAAACCATACAATTTACATTTCGAAGTAGTTACGAGCTCTGAATACTTGTTATTCAAGTTGGTAAAAAAGCCTTCCTAAAGATATTATATTCTTTTGATCTTTACCCCAAAAGTTTACAAAACTTTTTACCAAGAATTAACGAAGGACTAACGACAACAAATTGAAGAAATTCTGCGTGTAAAACGTCTAAACGTTGTAACTTTATCAGTAATTGGATTTCATTGTATTGTGAAGTTGCCAAGAAGTTCCCAAAAACATCCTTAGGAGAAAAAAAGACGTCTGAGGAAGTAAATTAAAAGGAAAAAAGGAGAAAGAAATTACAGTTAAAATAAGGAATAATACAAGAAAAAAGAAAAATTCGATCAGACTCCTAAGTTTCAAAACAAATCTGGCTGTCCGGAATGCAATTTGTCCTGTTCGCAAACGTTATCCCTTGATAAGATTTGCTTTTCGTAAATCAAATCTTGTTTTCGAGCCACAATCGCGTTTGAATTGCCACTCACTTCGTCACTTCGTTTTCTTTTCCATGTCAGAAGTCTACACAACTCTGTTGCGATGATGATGCCTTTTCGCGCGAATACGTTTATACGTTTGTTGACGTCTTTCGTCGATGTCTTCATGATGTACACAAGATAATTTGTATAAAAGTCTTGGATGGTGGGAAAGGAACGCGAGGTAGGTAGGAAATCTAAGAAAGCATCGCAGTCGAGTAAAAAGCTAGGGGTTGGTTGTAAGGAGCGAAATAATTTTAAGTGGTGCGTATAACGTCTTGTTTGCGTCGCTTAAAACACTTTCAGGGTTAAACTTTTAGAGAGGGGCTAAATTCTCGGGAACAATTTTACTGACTAAGACAGGTTAAGGAAGGGAAGTTTTAATGAAATTTATTAAGTAGAATTAAGTTAGAATTAAGGCGTATTAAGCAGAAAGTCCTATTAGTTCATAGTTTGCTCGAAACCTGCAGAATTTCGCTCTCTCATTTACAGCCATGAACTCTCCCCCCAAAACTCTGCTGCTGCAAACTTAAGAACGGTGGCTTAGTTGTCGTGGAGCAAAAGTTTGTTAATGAAAAAAGAAAATACCTTTTTAGAAATAATTAGCACAAAACAAAATGAAGATTATGCGGAACAGTTTCAGTCGCTTGAACCTTTATCGCTGCTAGTTTTTGATCGTCTTCCCAAATGTGAAATTATAGGTCGCTTGCGTATGAACAGTGGAGTTTGACAACATTCTATCAATCAATATCTACGAGAGCGTGGATATTAGACCAAAATGAATAAAAGATATACCCAATTTCATCTCTTAGATCTTTCAATTGGCTATTTCTTTTAAATATATATAAATAACATTATCTATTAAGCCGTTTCATGTAAAGAATAAAAAGATAATGGCTTCAAAAATTACAAATGTATTTTCAACCTACAAAATCGTCGAACTAGATACACTAGTTACATGCAATCAAAAACTACAACTTTAAAATCAATATTTGCTCGGTATGTAACAAACTGGGCACGTTCTACGTCATATAAATCGCACATATTTAATATTATTATCCGCCAAATACTCCAGAAAATGCAAACTATCGAAGGGTTAAACCAGTTTATTTGAAGGACTCGAATAGCATTCTAGGATGCTGGCCTCTACTAAACTGTAAGTTTTTATAAAATAGTAAGAGATGACGTTTTGCGCATGCATTATTGGTATGTTTTGATTATGATTTTGTAATGTATTGCAGTTTGTGTAATGTAACGTGCTCTTTTATCTGGAATATAAATATAATTCTATTAAGTGAGTTCTTTATTTCAAGTAACCCCGTTAAATTATCGTACTAAAATTAGTCCTGAAAATGAAATACGACACAGTATGAAATAAAATTACAACATGAAGTTTCATAAAATAATAATAGTATGTAACGATAAAAACTTGAAGCCTTAACTTAAACTAACGTTATAACACTATGGACGTCACTCTAACATCAATTAAATTCAAAATACTGAGTACTTACTGCAATTGCTTACTTCACACTAAAACCGATACTAGGATATGGGCGCCATTTGCGTGCAGTGATTGGAATATTCTCAAAATTCGCAAGCAAAAAAGAATTCTGATTATATTGATTGAATTCAATAATAACCAATCATAATCAATCAAGTCAATATTAACCAGTTTACTGTATTTCAATAACTTATGCAAGTAAACGGTCCAATATTATTACAATAATATTTAATTTAAATACTCATTTATTCGTAGTTAAAGTAATCTTTTATCTAAAATGACAATAACAAGAACAATTGTAATGAAGTTCTAATTAAGATCCTTATTGAGGAGAAAAAATATTCATAGGAATGGTACAAATAAATTTTAAACACAGAACTTACTTTTATCATTCCGTTTATCTGTTAATCGTTAATAAAGCGGTAGAATCTTATAATCCTTTAAATTTCAACAATATCACTTGCACAATAATGCCCTTAAATTCACTTAACAATAGGTACAAAGTACCTCACAAGTTATAGATGAAGAACTGTAAACTATTGTTGTCGATACTGAAGTTATAACAATTTTAATAAAGAATAATAATAACAATAATAAAGAATTAAACCGTGTAATTTCAAAAGAAACGTGCACCCTTTAAAAAGTTACTACGATAACACGACTTTATTTCTCAAATGATTGCATTATCCTCAATACAATATTATTGTTAATCCGGCACGAATTTATGCAATTCCTAAGATTAGCGCTACAATACGGAACAAGACGTAATATTTAGGATATAATTAACTATTGAATTCATTTCACAACTCATAAGCTATCGGCACACTGGATTAATTTTATTGTTACTACAACAAAATATTAAGCTCTAATTTTAAGTTTTTAAATTTCTGATCGATAAAACGGAACGGGAAGCTCAAAACGGTATCGGCAAGACTTGATTCATACTTTTCAAACCGTAACTTTGTTTTATACATAAAACTGTAATTCTGGGAACACTAACTAACATAAAACTCCACCGGGAACTTCTGGGGGCGAACCTTCTCTGCGTGACCCGTCCGTCACTTCTCTACTGGTGGACTATATTAGACTGACCGACTTTTGGGGATCCAAAGCTATCTTTGCGCTAATACTTTTAAGGGAGGGATTAACCACCCTAGCGAAAACAAGACTGACACATTCCGAGCCAATGGGAAACAAACATTCTAGAATATTCTGGATTTTATTCATTAAGACGAAGAAATAAAATTCTCACCGGAGGTCTGCAAAACAACCGGACCAGATATACCCTTAGGGGTCGTTCTCACCAAAAGCAACCGGCGACCTCAACGCAATTGCAACACAACAGCAACGCGACTCGGCGCTAATGTTAAAATACACGTGTTTTCACCTACTAAAAGGCAACTCAACCAGTTGCTAAGCGGTTGCCGGCAACGCTGCATACCGCGTCGCTGTCGCCAGTTGCTCTACAGTTACCAAGAACTGCCCTGCCATGGCGGACGAAACAGCAAAATATTTGAATTTTGTGGCCCTTGTTGAAGCACACACATGTTTATATGATGTGATAAATCTATGTTATACACGTGTTAACATTTCTACTAGAATTTTAATCGTGTCTTTACTCATACGGCAAAATCCATGAAATTTAATAGGATCATTATTCAATTTCTGTGCCACTGTACTATATATAAGAACTATCTCCCAAATTTATGGTATAAAAAAAGTTAACCTAAAATTTTCGGTATGTTTTCTTTTTACGCTTTTTCACTAGCAAGTATTCAGCGGCTATATTTTCATCTGACGAGGACTACATTTTGTTCACGGCTACCGAAACAAGAGACTTCAAAACAGTTGATTTCAGTCAGTACACACGAGCAACTCAACTGAAGTTGCGGTTGCATTGCAGTTGCGTTGCCGTTGCCAGTTGCTTTTGGTGAGAACAGCGCCTTTTCTGTATTTTGTGCAGCATTCAGTTTAACAAACAAGAAATAGGCACGTAAAAGGAAATATAAATTTTATTTAACTGCATTTTCAGACATACGAGGGTAGATTGAAAAGTTTCCGGAATGGGCAAGAGATGGCGCGCGTATCGTGAAATTGTTATGATGGTTGTCAAGGCTAACCTATTTTAGGAAAGCTGTCAAATTTTCAGACACGTGCGTCGTTCCGTTTATGTTTACTAGGATATCTTGTGAAGCAATTCAGGCACTTTTGCAAAAATGGATAAAAACGAATTTCGTGCAGTCATCAAACATTTCTGGATGGACGGGAAAACGGCGACGGAGATACGAGATATTTTGCAGAAAGTTCATGGCACATCCACACCTTCATTTTCGACTATTAGTTTCTGGGTGAGCGAGTTCAAACGTGGCCGTACGAGCACCAAGGATGAACCACGCAGTGGACGTCCAAAAACGGCCACAAATGAAGAAATGGTCGATAAAGTCCATGATCTCGTGTTAGCCGATCGACGAGTGAAGTTGCGCGAAATAGTAGAGACCACGGGCATCTCATATGAACGTGTGCAAAATATCGTGCACGAACATTTGGGCATGAGGAAGCTCTCGGCGCGATGGGTGCCGCGTTTGCTGACTATGGACAACAAGCGAAATCGTGTGACCACTTCGAAAGAGTGTTTGGCCTTGTTAAATCGTAATCCAACGGATTTTTTTCGCCGATTCGTGACCGTGGACGAAACATGGATCCACCACTACACACCAGAAACCAAGCAGCAGTCGAAACAGTGGATTTCTCCAGGCGAATCTGCTCCGAAGAAGGCAAAGACTGTCCCATCTGCTGGAAAGGTCATGGCCACCGTTTTTTGGGATTCGCAAGGTGTGATACACATCGACTTTTTGCAGAAGGGAAGAACTATCACGGGACAATACTACAGCGATTTATTGGATCAATTCAACGGCATTTTGAAGGAGAAACGGCCTCATTTGCAGCGAAAAAAAGTGCTCTTCCATCACGACAACGCGCCGGCCCATTCATCCCGAATCGCCAATGCTAAATTGGTTGAATTGGGCTACGAGGTGGTGCCGCATCCCCCGTACTCTCCAGACCTGGCCCCGTGCGACTTCTTTTTGTTCACAAACATGAAGACTTGGCTCGGAGGCAAGCGCTTTACGTCAAATGAGGAGGTCATCGCCGCCACTAAAGCTTATTTTGCAGAGTTCCCGAAATCATATTTTTCTGAAGGCTTAAAAAAGTTGGAGCACCGCTGGGAAAAGTGTATCGCCCTGCAAGGATATTATGTTGAAAAATAAAAACAAAAACCTGTTCAATTACTGCGTTTTCTTGCCCATTCCGGAAACTTTTCAATCTACCCTCGTATTCCTTTGCCAAAAGGCAATTTTATTTCTATTTTATTCTAAAAACAATTCGTTGGCGTGAGAACGCTTTGGGATGACCTTTGATATTAACGAAAACACCATTTGATTCGAGATCAAGTCTGGAATTTTAACCCAACCAAAATATACTGAGTTGGGCAAGGCCGTCCTAAGATTCTTTGCAATAAATGCATTTTCAATTGCATCAAAATTGAATCGAGAATTTTAAATATGCCACTCGCTAAATATATGTCGCTCAGTCCAGAATACAATTACTAATGACAGTGTGGCATCGTAATAACTTTTGTTAGTATACCGTATCCCTACCTACTTAGTGTACACTAAATGCGAAAAATGCCTTGGGCGAGCCCAGTGATTTTTGTTCAAAAAAAGACACCTCTTGTCGCTTATGTGCTGATTACAGGCAATTGAACATAGTTACGATACCAAATATTTATGTATCCAATAGGCAATTACGAAGATTAAACGAGCCAATCAGATCACTATTTCTATCTTTTTTATTTTAATATCAATAACAATTACAGAGATAGTAATCTGATCAATCCGATTCAATTTTCGTAAACGCTTAATGCTACCTTAGATGAACTACTAAATCTACACTTTACATCGATTTGCAATGAGGGTATTGGCAAGTCCTCGTTGCCGAAGGAGATCGTAATATAATTTATTTCATACTGTCCGGTATATAGGGATTTACCGGCTTAATTTGAGTCCGGTAAATGACTTATTACGTTACAAGGCCGGTAAAAAATTTTACCGGACTGAAAATCCAATTTGAGTCCGGTAAAAAAAATTACCGGACTGAAAATCTAATTTGAGTCCGGTAAAAAATTTTACCGGACTGAAAATTTTAAATGCATTTTTTTAAAAAATGAACAATGTGAGGCAGTATGAAATAAAACGCCTTACGTCATACTTCCGGTAAACCATTACAGTAGCTCGTTTCAACATTCGAGACTCGGCTCCTTCGTCGCCTCGTCCCGAAACGTTTTCAACTCGCTACTGTAAACTTGGGTTTACCGGACTTATAACGTAATATACTATTGTTTTATAACAACTTCGGAAAGGACTAATGTATCAGTTTGGCGCGGTTTTCGGTGATCCTTCCTATCAGACAGTCTTGAAGGGCATATACAAGACTTGGAAACTGTTCAATAAACTTAGATAAAAATTGTGTCAATGTTTTTGACAAATAATCGGTGGTGATTTTGGCCGAACGTGAATTTTGTCGTCAATTCCCTGGTAATGTGGCACCAACTAAGCAAAAACTGCGGTGTTTACCCATATAGGAAATATACAATAAATAACAGGGCCTACGGCTGGCTCAGGTCTGGGACGATCCTTATCAACTCTGGCACAAACCTGAAATCCATGGCTGGCTTTAAATCGGGATAATAACTTCGTGCCAAGCTTGTTAGTCAGTCATAGAACTAGATTAATGATACATCTTGGCCCAATAGTGAAAACCAATCTAATGCCGACGCTATTGCTGAGTCTTGGCGCAAGGTAAATAACCAATATTGGAACATTCTTAATATTAATATGGTATCAAGGCTGACATTTATTGGTAGTGTAAGATAGGAACCGAACGGTGGCCTAGAGTAATTACTGACCATTGAGTATGAGACCAACCTAATATTTAATAGAGCACTAGCTTATTAAGACTTGTCTCAAATAACTTTGATGTAGAAAACAAATTAATACGAAAATTATAAATTCATAAATGATTCGCCAATTATTTTAATTCATTGAATTATTATTCGTAACATAACAGCGTAACTTAAAAAAAATGTGACAAGAACAAACACGAGACGATCGATTATTTAATTAATAATATTTTAAGTGTCAAAGAAATAAATTTTAAAGAAAAGTGGTTTAAAAAATTATTAATGCTAAGAATTCTTTTCACGCTTACAAGTTACAAGTAATTTTTTCACTAAAAATTTTATTTATTCTTATTAGCGTAGATTTCTTTTAAAAATAAAACGTTCTATTTCATAAAAATTATTTTATTAACAACATTACAAAACATAACCTTAAACGTAACATCACTTATGGTAGGCCTATGACAGTTCAAAATTCCAAAGGCACCATTGATGAAGTTACATTTTGCTCATACTATACATATTAAGTAAGTACTTTAATTGTTGGTAACTTAGATTCAGCTGTGTGGTAGGGCCCTTCGAGGCAACTTTAAAAAGGCCCACCGGGAAACTCCCGGTATCCCGGTGGGCCAGCACGCTCCTGGCTGTTACGTTACTTATGGAAAACGGCTTGCGCCAGAGTGCTCTGAATCGTTGATGCAAGATAGTTTTCGATGTGTAGATCAAAAGTGTCAATGGGTACCAAGTCCAGAAAATTATAGTTTATAATTACGCAATTACAGCCGTTTGAATTCGAAATTTATAATTTTTTGGTGTTTACCAAAGTTTCAAAATTTTTTGTCCAAAGTCATTTTCCATAAGGATTAAGCGAAGTGCAATTTCAAAATTGTCAACTTCAATCTGTTCTAATTCGAAAACTATAATTATTTTAGACCTTCTGGCCATTGATACTTTTGATCTACACACCGAAAACTATCTTGCACCAACACTTCAGAGCAATCTGTTAAAAAGCCAGCTATTGTCCAGCTATTGTTCTCAGTGTCTGGTACTTTTTCAAGATTTCTTTCAATTATGTCTCTGTATAAATGACAGCGCACGGCCTGCACCAAAAGAGGAATCTCTTTGCAAGCCACTTCCAAACCTGAGAAAACTGTTTTTGAGACAGTCATAGACACCCTGAGAAAGTTCGTAGCTCTTCTGTATGGAGCGAACGAAAGCAGCAACGTGGACGAGGCCCGAAAAGAATCGTTCATGATAAAAAATAAAATCTTTAACAAAATTCTACCAGCTCAGGCTGCACTTCGTCAATCTGGGACGAGGTCACAGATGTTGATCCAAACATCCTATCTCCATCTGAATGTGGCACTCGTATTGGAGGGTGTTAGAGAACTTGTAAAATGTTTGTGCCGGGCAGGCTGCAAGAAGAACGGCAGGTACTCTTGCAGAATACTCTGCATCGGTTGTAGAGGGACTTGTAGCAACTCCAAGTAGTCCACTGTTTTTTCCCTACCGAATATTTACTGACTGTACTTTATCTAATCATAACATCTCGCGTTGATTATCTCGCTAAATCTGCAATTACAACATTACAGTTATATTAAAAAGAAATAGAATTTTACAGCTCTGTATATTTTTACAAAGATATTTTTAAGTAAACCTCTAACCTAATTGAATCTACATCGTCGCCTATTTCTCTCCAGCATGTCCTTAATGCAAAGCGACGACTCTCCTCTGAGTATCTTCTGACTAGTATGCAAAAACGCAACTTTCACATCAATATAATTCACCAAGATTTGGCTATGATTTTCACTTCCAGTCACTTCTAAATACCAATTTGAAATTGTCTCATATTCGAGTTTGCATTCCCGAAATAGTCAGGAACGGTGTCCGTGTTGACCTGCCCTTGCAAAACTTGAGCAGAAAATATCATTTCTGCACCACTAACATACAAAATGGCTGCGTCACAGCTAAGCGGGTACTCATAGCTGAAACACTAATTATTTTTCTGGACTAATATTACTTTAACTGTAAAACATAAGAAAAATATACGTCACACGATGAACGTCGGAAACTCATAAAAACTTCCAAATATAATACTTACGTTACGGTAATGCTTAAAATTGCCACAGCTTGAGATGTTATCTTTACAAATTTAAATTTCAGGTCGTAGGTATTGTTTCCAATAGCTTCAAATTGTAAAAGAATAGATACAGGTTGTAAGTCACAATAAAATGCATATAATTGGGCGCCATCTGATTATGAAAGTTGGATAATGATGGTAATTAGAATAATGACCTGGCACCATTAACCAGAAACTGGAGTCAGATCTAATAAATTTAATTTAACTTGTTAGTCATATTCGGTGATGTCAAAGTTAGGTTGGATAAAATATAAATAAAGACGTTCATAATTGTATGGGTCAATATTATTCAGTCTAATTAAGTTTAAGAATTATGTTTAGTTATGAACCAAAAGTTAAAAAAATAACAACTAGTCATAAAAAATCGTTAAGTAAAATCACAATACCCAGCATAAGAATTCTTATCAAATGGGAACGTTTTCATACAACAAAATAACAAAAATAATCGGTACATCAGCAACATACAACTTACACAATGTTCACCAGATTCAAAAAGTCGATAGCTCACAATACATTTTTCAAATTGTTTAATTTACAAAACTAAATCAGAACAAACTTACACTATATTGCCTTTTACCAACACAGGTATAAACAGTTATCACTAAACTATAGAAACTGGAAAGTTCATAAAATTCTGCAATCACTAATAACCCAAAACTACGAGAATTAAAATTCACAATACTGTAGTACAAAGAGATATTCATAGGTAAGATTCACTCTTTCAAGTAACCGATACAACCAAACAACTTAGATGTAATTTACTTATTTAAATTATCTTGTAGAAGGAAGACACTACCTTTATTAACAGTCACATCCGCTAAAACATTTCATTTAAATTTAACATTATCCGATTTCAAATTATATCCGGACAAAATTTTATAAAAACTTAATTCAATGAGAATTCAACTCGGCGACTATATTGCAAAACTAAATTGCGACCACCAAAACACTAATTGCAGTTTATTATTTTTATCGGGAAACTGTACGGTATTAAACTTTAGATTTCGGTAAAAGTTGATTCTCCACAATCATTGTATTTACTATACGTTAACATTAACTAAAACACCGCAAAAGTATTCTGAAAATGCCCTCGGCAATTAACTTTAAAAATACTAGTTCATGGCACTGGGACCAAAACCCCGGCCAGATACGTAAAGGCGTTTCGCCCTGTGTGTATTCTCTTCTTGCTTTATTAAAACCTAACTGTAAACTGACTGTGAAAACTAAAAATATTTTGACGGTAGACGGAATTTTAAGAGGGGTACACTTTCAAATAGACCAATAAGGGAATGAAGTGACTTTTTCAAGTCAACCAAAATTAGTATTTGTTCACAAAGAAAATTCAGATCCCGGGGTTTCACAACAAGAATTGCAGACATGATATCTTTCGAAACGCAGATGTGTTTATTTAAAATTTACCAATAAGCATGTACAAGGAAATCATACATTAAGGCAGGAAAGGTTTTAATGATATTTTTTCATAGAATTTCAACTTGTTTAAATGGGAATATTTGCAGATTCTCTTTCACATTGACGAGAATAGCTAACAATTTAAATTTTAAAAGACTAGTCTATTCGAAAATATTTATTTCCCACGAACAATATAAAATGATAGAGACGAACACGTGTGGGAACAGTACATTTATTTGAAATGAGATCCGTAAATTCTTATAAAAACAATTTTTATTAGTCTGGAGTGCTTCTATGAGATGACCTTTAATATTTTATGAGGTTTATTTCATGCAGTATATCCACGGTGATTTCACATTGAAATAAAATATATGAATACGCAGGACCGCATTTAGGGTTTTTAGTTAAATATGCGTACTAAATTGCATTATTTGAAAATCGACAGAAACGTAACGTTACATAGCGACTCGACATCGTTTCCAGTCGATTTCTGCATCCTCGAAGTATTCGAAAACGATATCTTCCACGTAAAATACAGCACAATTGAAATCGTCACATGTTTTTGAAAAAATTATCTCTATATGGTCTTGCTCCGAAAAATATTTGGAGCTCATTGGGCAAAAATATTTTTAATGGTACTTAGAAGAGTTTCTTAGCATTAACCAAATTACCTACTTTCGTTCCGTACTATTAGTATTTTGGTAAATATTTCAAGTGTCGATCGAATGTTAGATTATTTAAATAATCATAGTATTTTAAATGTGTGTAGTAAATAGGATTTTATTTTAGATTCTTATTAGAATATTCTGTATTTCGTAGCATTCGATTAACTTACAATATTTTAATTTTAAAGCGGTCAAATAAAGATTAAAATTGCTTTGTATTTTACAATTGAAGGTGCACAGACCATTATTGTCTTTATTATTTCTACTAAATTTACATCTCGTTAATTAATACAGATGCACAACGTGTTTTAAGCTTTATTCATAAGTCTTCTTATGTTTATACGTTTTATTATTTGCTTAGCATGCACTTGCTGTGTTTTGGATTGCTTTATTAACAATTCAAATTTATAAAATTTTTATTAACTACTTATTTAAACTCTAATTATCGTTAAAATATTGGAAAATTATAACTGCGTTATAATATTATAATTGTTTTTATACTGACTAGTCTAATAATAGTAAATCTTTTATTAGTTCATTATAAACAGGACACGTAGATACACAAGAAACAATAGTCTGCATAATAAAAGTCTTCACGTAGAATAATTTGCAAAAGTACATTAATCAATTACTTACTTATTTAGTCTTCAGTAGTACTGGAAAGAAAACTTTATAATTGGTTACATGTTAAAACTGTCCTACTATATATTTTGAAAAAGGTCCATCCAAATTTGCATAGTAAGCTGTTCAAGTTTACGAAAATAGATGGATGGTCTAAGACGTCGTCCCAAGACTGTCACAAGGATGTATTTATCGGCTTACAAGCATGAGAGTATTAAGGTAACTGCTTAACATTATTATTCATTGCAACACGTAGTGACCAAACTAACGCTGTTACTTTAACACAAGGATTTATTTTGGCATGTAGTTAATCTCCGCTGTTGTGACTCGGCTTAAATGTATCAGGTACAAGAACTTCCGACAAGAGTAGGTGAAAACAAAATAAAAATCGCACCAACTAATTAGTTTAAAACCGCTGAATAATAAGGAAACACTAATTATACAATCTGGTCACAAAATTATTCATGTGGGCCAGGAAAATAATTTTATCAGATTAAAACTATATTTCTAAATTAATTTCTCCAATTTCATGTTAACGTGTTTCAATCGCCTACAAAATGGGCAATCTAAACTTTTTATTTCTTTTTTTTTTAATTTGGCGGCGACTGCAACGATTTTGCGTATCTTGCATAGTTTTTTTATCAATGAATTTGTGTCAGAAGTTTAAATATTGTGTGGAATATATTTTCTTTGGTTTTCTGGCGATTTAGTGACATAACCTACCTTTATCGCTTACTGCCACCAATCTCTTGCGCAGAATTGAGATCCGCTCAATTAGTGCATCACTTACTTGTATATTAGTGGTGGTAACGGGATAACTATCCACCCCTTACTAAACTCTCTAGGCTAGCACTGGAATTATTTATGTGCTCACCCGTCAAAGTCCATTCTCCAGTAAAGCCAACCACACTTAAAGTCTGGTAAAAACGATTTTTTGAAGGATTTATTTTAAAAGCAGTTAAGAGATGGTATAGCTTAGTGGAACAAAAATCGGATGGCATAATTACGAGGGAGACTCCTGCTAAGCCTAGCACACCAATATTTTTATTCGCGAGTGATTGACTATTAGACTAGGTGATTAGATGATCGGCGCTGAGTTCGTTCACAGTTGACGATGGTTCAGTGATAAGTATCCGAAATCCGGAAACACACGCGAAAATAATTTTAAAACAGCCAAAATGTCAGAAATAACGTATGTTCCAGAACAATAGAAAAATCTGGAGGTTCCAGAAAAGCCCTAAAGATTACAACTGCGTTTTACTAAAAGAGATGTATAATTTAATGATTAGGTAATTATTTTAATAAAGTAATCGTAGCTTTCAGATTACAAAGGTTTCAAAATGGCAATCTATGATCAATTTTCACACCAAGAGAATGTTGACATTTCGGTAATCTTCAGCTCGACAACGACAAACCGGTATTTCCAAACTAGGGGTTCCACTTTATGTAATTAATGCTCACTAATTTTCCACATTAAGAGAGAGATTTACATAAAAAACAATTTAATTCATTACACACACGTGGGGTGCTATTTATTAACAAGTATCCAAACAAGATTCGCCACAGATGTAATGACATAGTCCTAGCCATGAGGAAGGCTGAAGTCACCTGACTATCTAGCTTTTTTTTCTAATAGGCTAATTTCAACTACATCATGTGCAAGTCCCCCCCCCCCGGTAAAACAGTATGTATATCGTATGGTCGTCGTGAAGCCTGATTGTTAGAGTCTTCAGGTCGCGCTAGCGCTTCTGACATGTCCTAACGACTGACCGTATAACACTGGTAACCAGAACCGACGGTTTAACGTGCCCTTCGAAGCACGGCCAGCGTTCTTCGTACCTCTATAGGGATCACACACCCAACTTTTTACCCGGGTCAACGTAGGCTTAACTATAAACACCGTTTGACCAGTACTCATAGCGCTGGACGATTCAACCGATGTGTAGAACAGCTATGACCATGTATCAAATCACAAAAGCGGAAAACCGTTAGGACCATATAAGGGAGCTCGGAGAAACAATACTATTGTAGTGTTGACCAAAGGGGAAATATTAATTAAGCCATAATACATGGCGTGAAGCCATGGTAGCTCAGTGGGTATGGCACTTGACTACCAATCTTAAGGTCCTGGGTTCGAATCCTAGGAATAATACATTGGACTTTAAAATATATATATATATATATGCTTCCAGGTCGACTCAGCCTGTGAAAATGAGTACCTGGGAAATCATTTCCTGGGGTAATAATAGGGGGTCGGTGCGTAAAGCTAGCCACTTTATCACCCTTGAGTACCGAACGGTTCGAGAATAGCAGCCAACCCTGCTATATCCCAATGGGCCTTCGTGACCTGCGAAAGGGGACTATTATTATTATTACAATACATGGCGTAGGTCAAAGAAAGGAAATAAAGGACATGGAGTAGACCAAAAAAGGGTATAGAAGACGTAATGAATCAATGACTATATTTTTAATTAAAAAAAACGAAATTCAATTAACTGCGAATACAATACGAAAGCGGACTTACATGCAACTAAAGAGATCGAGCATAATATGCAATTTTATTAGCGTAAAAAGTATTTGTAATAAAAATTCAACTTGAGATCGTCAAAGATATACCAAATAGAGAATCAGAAAATATTGTTCGTTACACCTCCAACGATTAGGTTTAAACTGTCTGTTATAATATATATGCAATAGTGTTTGCGAAGAATAGCGCTGCAGTGATTGGCTAGGACAAGAACATCCATGATTACGTTGTATTGACTTGCCGGTTAACAGCTACTGGTATATCAAACTTGTGCTGTTCTTAATTATGGATTGATAGTTATCAGAATATCGAAATACTTCAACAAAAATACTCGATGACGCTGAACTGTAAAGGAAGGTTAGGATACGTTAGCTTAGATGCTAGATTTGAGGTTCGATTTGAAATTAGGTTAGAAGTTAGACTAGGTAGACTAGGTAGAAAAAAGACTAGGTTAGGAATTGAGTAATCTAATCTTTTTCTGAATGTCTACGGTTATTTCCCATATTGAACTGTGTTCCGTGCTAATTTCGTAGCACCCTGTATAGCTATGCTTTTGTGCTAGGTTGTATAGCGTTTAGGGATTTTCGCATTTTCTCTCCTTGTTGTTGCAATTTCTGTTTTGCAACTACTTCCGGTTGATAGCAGAACACTCACTACGATTTGGTACGCTCGTGAGTCAACTTCTTTGAAGAATATTTTTTAGTGGACATCGCCGTTTAATTAATCTTTTTCCTTTATGTTGTGAATTGGGAATTGCATTGGCGCAGATATTTTCCACTTGTTCTTTTTAGAGGTTATAGAATCACACGTTCTCGTAAGTATTCTTAGATTAACTTTTCTAACATTCAGTCTCTTATACTTAATTCTTTTGATAGGTTTCGATGCATAATCGTCGTTATATGGAGGCGATATAATTATCTCTTAAGGTCACATTACACCGAAGGTGTTTATAACGTGTTTGTGTAGTGCGTTCTGGTAATTTTATTCTATTTGTTACAGACCTTTTTATTTTGGGTTTATGCTTTACTCATTTTATAATTTGTTTAACAAGTATACGTTGTTTATTTGGGTTGTTACAAGACCATTACGCAGATTTGGTTGGTGTTGTCTCGTTCGATCATGCTACGTTCGACCTGGTTGGTGACGTTCCTCTTCAGTTCGATGACACCGTATCGTGAGTCAGTTATAATATAGCAACTGGTTACAACAACAATCACGTTTGACACCCCTTTATTGTATATAAAACATTTTTGTATATTTGTATATTCTAATTTTATGTGTTAAATGGTTTTTCCCCAATGTGCGTGTAGCACTTATATCTAGGTATCTGTTTCATATATATAGTTTCACATATTATTTACTATATTACATTGTTAGGAATATTTGCGAGTGAATACGTATAAGCTTTACTCCGTAATAAGCTCACTACTGGAGTTGATGATTGCGCAATCTGATTGGTACCTGTAGTCGCGTTAAATTTTACCGTACTGCGTTTTTGAGACTTGAAGTCAAGTCAAAATTTACAGTAAATAAATCGCTCGCATTAATCCTCACCCTGATCAAATTTGTAAATGTAATCAATAACTTGTGTTTACTTTCTGCCAAGGCTATATGCCCTTGATTAAGGTATAACCTTACTTGCCTGATTTATTTTGATTGATCTACCTGATAATCTGTTTAATTAATAATAAAACACTGTAAATCTCTTACTTGAAGACTTGTTATTTGGGGTTTATACTTTCAGCTATCGAGGAGCCATTATTGGGAAAAGTCGACCACATTGGTAGTAGCCGCAAATGTTCTTTTTAGATTTTGTCGGCCAATACTGTAGCTATTTCAGACGATTCTTGGCGCCCATTACAGAAGACCTTTAGTGAGACTCACGACCTCCCACTAGTTAGCTGGCAGCCGACAGATTTAACTGCGGTTAAAGGGTGTTACCGTTTACCAATAAGCAGTCCCCATTTTGTGGGTAACAACTGACCTTTTTTGAGGTTATCTCTGTACTATTCTAAATCCGGTAATGAGAATTGACACTTCTGACACCTACAGAAGTCTTCCTCATCGTAAAATAGTGATCTCGACTTTAAAACTATGGAAGCTATCTTTCAATATTTATTATGTTAACAGCTGTGGACTGATTTTTCGTCAGTGCTTCAGTATAATAGATAAACTATAGTGTGCACCATCTTGCATGCCTTCCGACTGAGGAGTTTTCAGTCCGGTGAATCCAGCAGAAGATGCTAAACCAGCACCTGCCCATTCTGGTTTCTAAGAAATAATGTTGAAATCAACAATTGCTACTCCTGCGTCTTTCCAAAATTGACCAAGCTAGTTACTTCATTCATGCAGTAAATATTATTGTAAGACCCTTATGGCGAAGACAGTGCTGACTTAAGTGCTATATATTTTAATGATATTTTCACAGGTTGGGTCATTCATACAGAGCTTCTACGAAATAAAAAGGATACTTTAAAGTTAATTATTAATTTATTACATTACGTTCAAAATTTAAAACAAGAATTATATCAAACTAATTTAATTGTTAACTCATAATTTGTGAGCAAACATGAAGTTGTATTCAATATTTAAAAGTTTTCTTTATTAGTATTTTTGGCACCTCCAAGGTTTCCAGCAAACTAAATAAAAAATTATAAGTTTTGTGTTATACTATATATCTATATATGTTAATATAATGTCAAAACTATGAAAATTTGTGAGGTTATAAAAATATGGTACACTAGGAAATTTGATCTCATGTAAAAAAAATAATAATAAACTCTATTATAAAGGTGATAATCCAAGAAGCGAAAAAAATTTAATTAATAATATATTTTTTATAAACAAATGCACACAAATGAAAAATTTTGTAAAGCGAAATTTTATAAGAATAAAATTTAAATAGTTATATAATGAAAATATAAAATGTAAATATGTATATGTAAATAGTTAAATGCTGTAGATTAGTAAAGAAAATAATATTCTAATAGAAATATTTGCTACTGAAGTTGACCTAGTTATTACATGGAGTGAATGCTGGTTTCAGATTTTCTTAATAATACTCCGATTTCGGAAAAGTTTTGATGAAGCGAAGTAACAAAAAAAAGTGTAATGTAAGTGCAACAGACACCTGCAGCAAGTAATTTAAGATAATTAAAGAATAAGTGAAAATAAATCACATCAGTAAGTTAGAGTTATTAGATCAGTTCTAGTGACGCTGAAAATTTTCTTTCTGTGTGTTTTTAGAATACTTTACTACAGCAGTAAACAAGAATGTACCGTTTGCGCAAAATATTCAAATAAAACCCAGAAATTTGTAATCTCAGAAAAATACGAGGATAACATTTTGCTTTCCTGTTCCCATTGTTAAGCATGTTAACCACTGAAATTCTACAAAAAAACAACTTTTTCCGTTACCCTCTTTTGACAATAGGGTCATATACACAAAAAACTACAATTGTAAATTTTATAACCAGTTTATTGGTAAGAGAAACCCGCCACTTTTCAGTTTTATAACTTACTTTTATCTTCTACTCTCAATTACTCTAAAAGTTTAAGGGTGGTAATTTTAAATGAAATGTGACAGTTAACGTGCAAGTACAACACTTTACGACCGTTTAATTTACTTAAGTATTTTCCTGCCGTATACACATATAAATTTGGGTGCTGTGCAGCTGTACACTTATTCAAGGAACGGACAAAATATTATCTATTTATATTAAAACCAAACGGCCAAGGTCCCCCCCGACACAACAACCCATTCTCATTGCTTGTTGGCTGCTTGCCGCTGCTGCACCACACGAAGTTTTATTATTCGTTTTCTGCTTTTACACAAGCATAATTTCGTGTTAGTTAAAGCGCTCTACACGAACTCTCTCAGTCCGTGTTTTAACAAGATTAACTCTCCGTGCGAGTTTTAAGAGTAAAACATTTAAATTTTAAAATAAAATTTCAGATGATTACCCGAAAATAATTCTGTAGGAAAACATTTTATGCTCTTGATTAGAGGATGTAATTGTATCGGATTTTTCACTGATGGATGTACAAGCACTTAATTACTTCAGTGCTGGAATCAGACTAGCAGTATATTTCCCTTGAGTCTTAAATTTGGCGATAGTTTGCGATAGTAATTGTATTAAGAAGTTGAGTATGATTGAAGGTTTTCATAAGTCTCATTTTCAAGTTTCTGGGTCATATTGAAAAATTTTATAGGCTTAATTGAAAGAAAACGACTGGAATAGTATAAAATAATCAAAATAACAATAGCAAAAAATATTAAAAATGCAAACGCAAGCTCTTGCAAACTCTCTATATTAGAGGGTATTATAAACTTACCTCTTTATAAGAAGTTTTAGCACTTCAATTCTGTTTTTATAAATTATTGAAATCAATGAAAAAAACACTTCTACAAAAAAAATGTTAACGAACAAACTACAAATACATCTACACTAGATTGGCGCCTTCGGAAGGGTTAACACTGAACTGCGCTTTACCGGAATTGTCGCATTTTTTATGGTTATTATTTGCCGTAACCGTAAACGGCAGGTAGTTACAAGTTCACTAAGCTTTCTACTAAAACACTACTTCTTAGAATACCTTTGATTTTAAAAATGGTTTTTGGAGTTTTCGGTGGAGTGCTGTTGTCGGGCGATTAGCCACAAATATTGGTATCAGATTTTATTTTCACGTTCCGCCATTTCTGGGATTTTTTTTGTCACGCTGTTAAAAACCTATTAATTCTCATATTCCTTTTGGAATATGTTACTATATAGACCAATTCAGATCATGCGATTTTTTCTACAAGTGTGAGAGTCCATTTAAACTATTAGATTATAAAACCATGGATTTGAACTGATCACTTACTCATTAGTGCTGATGCTTTATGCCAATAAGATCCTGTTCTAAAATCGAATTTCAGAATAGATTATTTGCTAGTTACGGGCGAAATGATGTTTTCACTTTTCGGCAGTATCAGAAGAACTTTTACGAAGGGAACATTGTTTAAGTTAAATAGGCTTATTATTAACCTTTTTAGTTAGTAGTTAAATTATTTAACAAGAGATAATAAAACGTAAAACTATCAATTAGAATAATAACGAATTTGATGTTATCTACTAGAAAGAATATTCACCTTCAGTGATACAGGTTGCAAAGAACTATTTGTCCTTAATAGACGAATCTGTCTGTTATCTTATTTTAGCAGTAATTACAACATTTACAAAAACCTTTACCTTTAACCTTTAAAAAACAAAAACATTTATAGCGAGAGAGTGGGAACATAAAGCAAAGTCTGTGCTGGAGGAAGATAACGAGCGATATATGATGAGTCCGCTCAGTATGGCATCACTGTTGACGATATCACTAGATTCAGCATACATTTTTTAACAAGAAAACAATACTATAATTATATAAAATAAGAATGAATAATAAATAAAAAATTAAATACGAGACTAATTGTTTCGAAGGCCTACTAGTGCCTGGTAGAACGTTTTTGTTACCTTATAACACCGTCAAGTCAAATAACGCCAATAAATGCTTTGCCTGAGAAATTCCATAGCAGTTCAGATCCTTTCTGAATGAACTAGTAGTCATTGCTGGCAGTTGTTAAATTTTGCCGTTGCCACATCAATCAATAACAAATCCATAATTAATAAACCTTTCGAAAGGTAGTAACGTCCCCGTGCCTGGTAGAACGCGTTCCGACCGTTACTGAAGGTTGGAAATTCCAAGATAACCAAGGGGTGCAGACCAATATCTATCCTCTAGTCAATCTGAAGTAATACCTGGAGGGAAGAAAGCAGAGTGTGAAGACACAAAATAGGTCTTTCAGCGTGACAGGTGGTTAACTGTGGGGTTTCACAAGGTTTGGTGCTCGGTCCTTTGCTGTTCTTCCTATATATTAATCCGATATCTCAGGCTGCTCCTCCTGCTTGTCGGTATCAGCCCTACGTTGCCATAGGCAGTAGCTCTGTTTTTGCTTTTGCTTTTGTTTTTAATTGTAATTTCTAAAATTAGAATTTGGTCATGTTGACTTTAAAATATCAAAAGTATTTTATTTTGATATGAGATTCTTTTGTTGGTTCAAGTTGTGTACAAATTGTTAATTTGTATATATTTTTTAATATTATTTAGCTTAATTGGATCTTTTTTCTTGATTAAAAATTACAATTTTTTTGTGTGAAGAAAAGTAAAGGAAACTGAAAGATTGCTTATTATTTTATTTATTTAATTTCAATGATTTCTTTTAATTATTTGAATTAGTCTTTCTGAGTCTATTGGAAATTAATTGGTATCACATATCATTTATTTTGTTTTTTTTTGTTAATTTAAGAATAAATAAAAAAAATTTTTTCTTTATTTAACACATTACACTATTTCATTTGATTTTGCATCACCCAAACGTTTATATTTTCACAATAAACCGCTTAAAAACGTTTTATAAACTGAAAAGAAAGTTTTTAGAAATCTCCACGATTCAACACGTTTTCCATATTTTAATTGTAAAGTTGAATATTGCTGAGCTATGTAATATTGCCACAAACGGAATTATTTCGAATTGAATAATTTCATAATTCCTCAATTTGCATTCCGTTTAGTGCAAGCGTCTATGCAGCGACTGCCCACACGACAAGACCACCTGCAGAAAGCATTGCATGCGAATCGCCATTTATATGATAATGTATGCATCTCATTATAAGTAATTTATTCATTTATACAGTATGCATTTATATATGCATCTTATTATGCGCAATATATTCATTTATGCAATAATGGCTTCCGCAATATTCATGAGGATCCAGTATATAAACAGCTTGCTTCAAGTCTAACATTCAGTCGTGAAAATGACTCTATCGAATCAACATCTTGAAGCAAGCTGGCAAGTGACTTTATTATTTATTGTAGGGAATCTCGAATCTGGTGTTCAGGGACACTGATTACCTGATCCCCTCCGCTTTTTTAGGAATCTAGAATCTGGTGTCCAGGGGCACCGATTACCTGATCCCTAATGTGCTTAGTTGTAGTATTTTAGGAGCCTAGAAGCTAGTATCCAGGGGTACTGCTTACCTGGTTTTCTAACGCTTAGTTGTAGGACTTAGTGCTAGTACAGGGCGGTTCTGTTCACCCTCATGCTTATGTTTGTAACCCATTGTATTGTGACTTGTTGTTCAGTATATAATCAATCGTGACCAGTGTTTACATTTTATCTCTACCTCTGACTACGACCCTCAGTCACGAAAACCCCACGTGACAATATTTATAAATTCTATAATGTATTCCTATATTTGTAATATTTTCTGAAAATATACGTTAAATATTTATAAAATATGATGATTTAAATGTAAATTATTTGCTCAAAACGAAACATTTAGTAAATATTTCTAATCGTGCTAAATTTTATGTTAAGTTTTATTTGTATATGAAATGTTTATCAAATAACTATATACTTTAAAATATTATTTTCTAATGTCATAGAAACATTTAATACATATTATGAATCGAGATGGATGTCGAGGAAATATAAACAGTATATTTATACAATCACACAACAGACAAAAGATGCAATGGAATACAACTTCTTATCTAAAATCTTATATATTGCTCCGGCTGTACAAATGTATCGTAATGAGTAACATATTGTCACTACATTGAGACTCTCAGGTTTGGACCTCTGATGTAGGTTATTCTTATTATTTAAATAAATACTGGTTGTTACAAATAGTATTACACAAATAGCAAAGAAAAATACACAAATAAAATGTAAAAAATAAAGAATACAAGGTTTTTTAGTTATTAAATCTCAATTAAACACATAAATGAAATAAAAAGAACAAACTTGATACGAAAATGAATTTTGAAGAAATTTAGAAATAATCTTAATTACAAAGGAAAGTAATTTAATTTAAACTTATTATTTAAAAACAAATTATTTAAATGGATAATTTTTTCATTGATTATTGTTTTGAAATTGTTCAACGAAAATTACTTAAATTGCGAAATTATCTAAGCCACAAATCTAATTTCTATTATTAATAAATTGTAAGTATCTAAATTAATTAAAATAAATTTTGGTTAATAAGCTCATGTTTTCGTTTTAAATTTGGCACCACATAAAACTCATCGCTCTTTAGGTTCGAGCTGCTTGACAAACTCATTAATACATTCCCATTTCTGATCCAAACAATTCTGTCAAAATTATTCTGATATTTCCATCCATCAATCGAATTGAATACAAATCGAAAACCAAATTATTGTTGCTTATTAAAAAGGAATCTTCTTTTAAATTAAACAAATACCTAAGTATTAAATTAGATGCTCCCTTTTGATATTTCCATATATAATTTAACATTGACAAGGTTAAATAGAATGATGAATGTTTATAATAATTTTCAAAAGTTTAAAAAACTGTATTATTTTTGAAGAACAACTAATTATTCATAAACACTTAAAACAAAATTAAATAATTTTGACGTTTCACATAACCTAAATAATTTATATCAATAAAATTAAATTCTAAATTAAGAATTTCCAATTTTTTAACTAGGACACATCTTCTTCTTCACATGAAATAAAGCGACTTAATTGTTAAAAAATGGATTGCCTTTGTATACTCTTTTGGAAAACAACTGAATTTTCTCAAAAAACAAAAATCTTGACATTTCAAATTTTACATAAGCCAATTCTAATTTAATAACTTTCATAAATGCAGAAACTAATTATACAATCTTATAGAAAATGCAATTCTAAATTCAACCATATACAATATTTGGGTTGAAAAATGGAATAATACCTTTAATTTTAATGTCGACGAAGGAAAATTTTCTTAGTACTAATAATTGGCTTAATTTCACGAATATGCCTTTTTACACTTTTCTTACTCTAAAAATCGAAACATTATATCATTAGTAATTTTATTTAAATGCTTTTAGATGCCAACAGTTTAATACACAGCCCAGATTACATAATTCAATTAAACATTAAAAAGGGGCAGTTTGTCAAACATGTTTTTATGTGATTCCATCAATACGACCCAACCTTTACATTAAAATGTATCAATTCTGCGGTTATAATGCTACTCTACTTATTTCCATTAAAAATACTTTGCAAACATCTTTAAAATTTTGAAAATCTAATAAGACTGCAAAATAAACATATTTCGTTAACATGAATCTTACGTTTCAACTATAATTCAACAGGGAAGTTGCTATACATTTCAATACAACATATTTTGTCTGTTTCAGATGATTTATAACATTGAAAATGAACTAAACTTTATTAAGTTGCAAAAATGCATAAACGATCCTTAAATTGTTATGATAAAAATTATCTTTTTACTATGCAAATCTGGATTCTCGCATATCCTTCATCTGCTTAAAGAGTTTTTGTGTGCATGTTAGTCTTAATTAACTAATTTCAATAAATATTACCGTGAGTGTTAGTTCTCCCCCCCCCCAGATTGATCTAATATCATGACTATGTTAGATTTTTATATATTTGTCTAAACATGTATTAAATATGTATAATATATAAAAATTCAAATATAAATTATTCGATGTAAAAAATATTTAATAAATATATATTACATGTACTAGTATAAGTAGAAGAAATAACATATTTTACGAAGGAGTTTATCTATCTGAACTGCGTAAGACGAATAAACACAAACCAAAAACAGTTTTTTAATCGCTACTCGTGTGCGTCATTTTTTTGTAATTAAGTACCTACATCGATTTCATATCCCATACTATTAACTCTCAAAACTATTAGCAGGCAGAATAGCAAATCACTGATGTTAGTATTTAATATTTGCGTTTATTATACAATCAAATATTATAACCTATCATTAGCTAATAGACATATCGTGGGTTGCGTTTAATCATTAATGCACTAAGTACCAAATAGACTATATCTGTAATGCAGGTAATACTATCTCAATCACATATTCAATTTAAGCCTAAATCTGCTTCAGTAAACATTAATTATTATTATTGCTATTAGCTGCTACTAATAAACCCAATTTCAAACTTGCTAAAATAGTAGACTGTCCACTTCAAAACTACGTCTATGAATTTATATAAAGATTATCTCGTTTGCATAAATGCCAATATCAATTTAAATTCAATTTAACTTGAAAAGCAATCAAATGCCAATATGTCAAACAGTTCATTAACAACGCCAAACTGTAGTATTAATTGGAAAGGCATTTAGAACAATTTAACCAATTTAGAGAAACAGATAAATAAATATTTTCACACTATAAATTAATAGCTTAGACTCCTACGTACCATATAATGAATAATGCAGTTAATACATAAAGAGTGGTTTAAAAAAAATCAACCGGATTATAATAAATTATAGGTTAAATTACTCGCCTTTAAATTTCATCTTATACCTTTATACAAATATTCTACTGGTAATTATTGAATTATTATTGATGAACAATTAGATTCTATATCTGAAAGTTTCGCGGCTTTTGATACTAACAAGTTTGTGATTTTTGTTTGGGCTGGGACCAAAAATAAAAATTAATTTAATGAATTGCTAATTCTGATAATTCGGAAAGTAAATTAAAACAAGAAAGCATTTTTAATCTGTCCAATCATATGTTTTTTTATAATAGCAATTGAAACTATTTTCATGCTAAGGTGATGTCGGCTTTGCTGCCTAAGCTCACACGTGCACATATACAGGAAATGTGAAATTTGAGCATAAAAATTGGGTACGATAAAATTGACTTCACAACATATATTTACACATTAACTTGAAACCTATCTTTCTTTTACAATGTGTCGATACTGAAGAGAATAGGCTCTATGCATCGGTAGTGAAGACGATCTAACCTTAAACTTTTTAGCCTTAAAAAGAATTCCTACAAAAGTCCTACAAAAGTCCTCCGTGGTTCTTACGGCTTCATACACTCCGAGGTACCTGACATATTTGGAGATTTTGGACTTGGACATATTGGGATGTACTTTGGAGTTGGTCGATAAAATGATGCATTTTGGTATTGTTTCAAGCTTGAACGATCTGAAGATAAGATGAAAGGGACGGATGTAATAACGGACAGATGTAGTGACATATGTAATAAGAGTTAATCCCTTTAATGAAACGAAAAGGTTGGTTAGGAGTCGATTAAGTAAGATCTACTACTTTCTAACTACATAGTGTGTATAAGAAGTGATCATTTCATTTAAAAGGTCATGAAATGTGTTTTCTTGGAGATAATGTAAACCTGTTATAATGTTACCATTTCGGAGTCAAAAGTCCTACAGTTTAATAACATATACTATAAAGAACTTGGCACTGGTTCATAATCAGATAATATATTTCACTATGTGCACTCACTACTATGCAAGTGAGAATTTTGCGAGGTTAGCTATGTTTATGTGTCTTTGTTGTTATAGTGAGGTAATCACTCAGATATCCCGTGCGTCAGTGGCTAGATTGGAATGTTTAAATAAGCTGTAAATAAATCAAATATGCATCTTGTCTCAATTAATTGATTGAAATGCCCAGTAATCTTTATTTACTTTATAACAATAATCATAAATCTTAGACCGTCTTTTTTATAGAGACTCCAACCTCTTGTTCTATAAATTAACTGTAGTATTTATATGAACTGAATAAAATAATTTAATACTTATTTGTTTTTCTTTGTTTATGTTAATTTTTATGTAACTTTTATGAAATATAAAATGATTTTTTTTAAAAGGACGGGGTACTGTTCCCTATTAAAAAATAACTTCTTCCAATCAAACATTTGAATAATCTGCGCTGCCAATAGTGCAACCTCTAATATCTAAATCAGAAATGAATGATCTTGCTGACAAACAATTAAATCTAACCTCACTTTATCAGGTCATTATTGAAGTTTATAAATGATTTTATTATTGATTAATTAAATTTTGTTTAAAGTGATAAACTTCTTATAATTAATCAAGTTTTCAACTTACTTTACAGTTGGAATGATATTTATTATGCCAATAACGCATAGGTAAAGAAAAACAAACTCCCCTATTTGTCCCAATAAACAATTCCAATTATCACTGCCTTTTAGCCCCACATCACAAACATTCCAACTGTGTAGTGCTCGTACAGTTTTCACTCCTCTCTCTGTAGAACCAACTGATAATACCTTTATTACTATATACCAAGCATAAATAAAGCCTGAGATTTTATGGAAATGATATTTGAAAACACTTTGCAAAGAAATATGGGTTTCAAAACTTAGTGTTACAGCACTTCCACCACCATAAATAATTCTCATACCCCTTTTTATACTAACTTATAAACCTACCGTAAATACTTCGATATTCTCATCTAATTTTGCAGTAGTTTATGTAATTGATATAGTAATATTTAGCACTTTATACCTTTATTTCATATCCACTAAATTCATTCTAGCCTACAGAATCACAAAGGCTACTTTATATATATATATATATATATATATATATATATATATATATATATATATATATATATATATATATATATATAAATACCAAACCTACCAAAATATAGCTGTGCTGGAAGTATCAGCTTGACCTAAATAACACTACTTTAGTTTTTGCCGGCTAACTCCAATAAGTCGGAGAGGGGCGGGGTAATACAAGATATACAAGATAAAAAAAACAAGCGCCACTTCGTTTTAAAACAATTCTTATTACTAAAGCTTCAAACTTCTTAGATAAACGAAGAAATAGATCTTTTACTAACATATAAACAACTTCCGCAATTTTGGTCGTACGGTGCATATACACTTACAAGTGACAAGCTGGAAAGCAAATATTCAAACCACACAATAAATAAATAGTAATAAATAAAACACAAACATGTAGTGAAATGTAAACTTTCTAAGTAGGGCTTTATTGTTTAATGCAAATTGTAAACGGTAATTATACTGATTAAGGATTTTAATGTCTAGTAAAATTAACAGAATGGTGATTTGTATCACAGCTGGTTGTAAATCTTAAAAACTATCCTATGATAATTTCACTACTCGAGATCTCGTTTTAACTAGTATTTAAAACTAACTTGCATGACTAAATAAATTATATAAACGTTTTATAAATATATAGACACATAGATAAAATGACACAATATATATACATACAGTTTCAAACAAACATTCCACTATTTGATGACCCACGGATGATACAGTACGGTTTAAAAGCATTGCTTAGGGTTTTCGTTTCACCCTCCGGTATAGTTACATACAACCCTGTACGTATGTATGAAGGTACGAACCCAAAGGGGTAGACCTTCAAATTAAACCTAACCCAAAGTCAACGGGACAGGAACAGGAAAAAACGACGAGCAACGAAACCCAAGACAAAAAAAGAAAAAGACCTAAAAATAAAACACCCTGTACGTGGTATTAATTTTAAATATTTTAACAGAATTTTACCTTTCGATAAACTGAAAGATCTTTTATTACACGATTCCTTCAAGGTAACTGATAGGGAAAATGTTACCTAAAATAGAAAAAGATTTTAATGAGATTTTAGCACATGGGGGAAAATAAAAAAGGTTTACCTAAATGGTTAACACTAGAATCTAATCCGTCTAATTGACGATTGATCACATATAAACAATCAAATGATCATTTTGCTGGATGCGAGATTTTCTACGCTAAAGCGAATTATATCCAACCAATTTTCTATTTCATCTCGCATTCAACATCTAATGCAAAAACCCACCATTTTGTTATATCCACTGCACCGTTGAGAATGGGCTTGACAGCGCTGGCGCGAATTTACGATCAAGAGAAGAAAGGGAAAACCAGTGACAACCAAACTAACGGAGAAGCTTGGTTTTAAACACTGACCGTCAAACAATCAACGGGTTGTGAATTTCAACTTTATATCATGAATCGTCTTGAAACATTATATTAAATTATTAAAAATAAAGACTTTGTTTACATAAGATCAAGTCTCTTTGTAAAAACCAAAATTACCTGTAACCTCTCATTTTAGATATTTGAATTAATATCAAATAGGCATGGAAAGCAAGCATAACATGAAAATAGTATCTTTATCTTTTCTATTAGCAAAGTTACGAATCATGGATGTGTCGAAATATAAACAAGAAAACCTTTTTTAAAAAAGGAACTAAGCTTTTGTTACGCCCTTTTTCTTTAGATAAAAAGAATTATTTGGGAATATTGCGGTGGGTGTGAAATTGTTCCCACATAGTAATTACTAGCTTTCACTTCTGTATTTTTATTATTGTATTAACAGAATAACGATTGGTTAACTCTACTGACCTCTAGTACAGCTACTGTGTTTCCAAACAGACAAAGGAACACAACTAATGAAAAGAACAAGTAAACGGAAACTAAAAGCCTCTGAAATAAATAATACTCGCAATTACCAGTCTGAACTAATGGAAAGTAAAATCACACAGGTAATTAACGAACTTACTCTGGATTTAAACGGCTAAAGGTATTGTGGAAGCATGTGCAGACTTTCACGTAAGAGCCTCCAAATGAGTTCGAACCTGGACGTTACCCTAAAACATTCACTAGGTCGTCAACGGAAATGTTTACAGGGAACCAAAATATCCTATAACAGAGCAACTACAAAATTTTCATCACTAAAATATTTCAGAAAAAGGTTTCTTCACTTTAAACCGTGATTCACTACTAAGCGTTCTTTTTTCGTAATCCACAAATCCCTTGCAAAATCATTATTATAATAATAATTATAAGGCTAACGTAGGAACTACACACCTTGTTAATTTCAATTAGTAATAAAAAATTTAATTTACATTATGTGACTTTTTGTTTAGTTAAGAAAAAAGACGGGCTTGATGGTGATTTGATTATAAAAATTGAGGCAGTCGTCGCCGCTTTATTTCATATCAGGCGACACAAAATAGTCTTAAAAAAAACTATACGAATATAAATCCGCAAAAATGCTATCCAAATCTTTCAACGCAAGAAATTTAAGAAGGGTTGTGTACACAAAGTACACGCACACAAGTACGAATAAGTGCAGAATTTCTTCTAACGAATAAATGAAAAAAGTGAAATTATTATATGAGTGCCACTAGAAATACAAAAATTGCAAATGTTCTTCATACGTATTGACATTTACATTAAACCAAATATTTACAATGTGCGGTTAGAAGTAATTTTGGTTTATAAGGAGCCTTGATCTTATGTAAATAGAGATTTGATAATAATAAACACTTTTTACAGGTGAAAAATGTAACTATCTTTCAAGACGATTAATAAATTTTAAGGTATTTAGTCTTGGCAGTTAAGGTAAGTTTTGGCAATAAACGTCTCCCATAGAGAATTATAAACAAGTTTAGATTAGAAAAAGTTGTTTTAGAAAATTAACAAGCATAATTTTGGTGTGGTTGCAAAGCGTTTTTGTTTACCATTTGGATACAATTTCAGGCTTTATTTATAGTTGGTATCAGCCCTACAAATAAGTGTGTCATCAGTTGGTTCGTCATAGAGAGAAGGTGTCATAGAGAGAAAACTTTCCAATCATTACACGACTGGGAAGTTTGTGATGTCGTGGGGCTAAAATGAAATGATAATTAATGGATTTGAAACTAGGTAGAAAAGAAGAGAGTTTATTTTAACTTACCTGTGTATTATTAGAATTTATTCTTTTAATTAATAAATATCATGTCAACTGTAAAGTAAGTTGCAAACTTGATTAAAAATATATTTAAAATCAAGCAAAAATGTATTAAAAATTGTACTAATATCTTTTATATTTTACAAAAGTTAAATAGAATTTAACAATAAACAAAGACAGGCAATTAAATATTAAATAATTGTATTTAGAGTTCATACAAGTACGGTTATTTTATAAAACAAGAGGTTAGAGTCATAAAAATATTATTATTCTTAAAAAAAATGCTGACTACTGGAAGTCTCATTCATCTATTTGAAACAAGTTGCAGTTGGGTGTATCACTATATACATAACTAAATTTAAAGGTGTAGGGTAACACCTCACTCATTCATCACAATACAGTTACAGTTTGATAGTTTCTGTAACTCCTATAGAACATGTTAAATTGAATAATCTGGCCTGGTTAATGATCACTTCAAAAATTTTAATCCACTCATTTTCAATTCTAACCTCAAACTAGTGCAAAATAAGTAAATTGTTTGTCTGAAGTGAAGTTAAATTTAGGGCAAACCGTAATTACGCTTTAGCCACTTACATTTGAGTTCTTGCTAAATTAAAACTTTTTTTATTGCAATTATGACTCAGAAAATAAAAATGTATGAGACTCAATTCCTTAATGGTAGTTTCTTAAGTTCGTAGCGTGTAATCGGAAAGAGCTTTTTGTAACTTTATTTTTTTTTCTTGAGAAATCTTAATATAGGAACATTCCGTTTCCCAGTCCAATTTAAAAAATGAAGTAGATCCATTGCAGAAAAGAATTCCTTTCATTTCGTTCATTCGATTGTTTCAAATCTGAAATTCGCGGAACAATTACAAGCTTTACGCCCTTGTAAGCACAAAATGGCCATGTAAGTGGAAATCTGAATTAAATAATTGTGTGAATTTTGAAGGGGACATGTAAATGGGACCATCGTGAGGAAACCTGCAGTCAATCTGAACCGCAACAGTTGTTCGGAATTAATGAATACCCCACTTAGGACATTAATTAGACGCTCTGATAGATTTTATTCCCTCGCGTGCACTCACGCCATCTTTATTCAAATGCCCTCGGTATTTCAAAATCAATTATCCTTTTCATGATTATCATCATTATTTATCCTTTTTTTTATACCTATGCGAATTTTGATTTGTCATTTTGTACAACTAACAAACCGGCTCGAATAATAAAATTTAGCCGAAAGTTATAAGCTCGTTGAGTTAATATTACATAAAATGGTAGCATGTTAATCAAGGGGTAGCGGCCGTTTTGTAATTTTGGGCCTATCGTTTTAAACTGGTCCTTTACACGAGGCACACGATGAGAAGTTCATTTTGAAACCAGCACTGTCTATTTAAGGGGGGGTGTATATATATATACCAGCAGCAGCGGCAAACAGGAAGCGAAGCAAAGGGTCTCCCACTTCCGTCCTTTGGAAATTACAGATCGCTCCAGGGCGAATACAGATCAAGGATAACAGGGGAAATGCTCTACAGATAAACCGGCTAAAGGCCCTCCAAAGAGAACTTTGCATTTTGTGTCATTAGAAAGAGTCAATAATATTCTCTCTATCTAACCGACCACAGCCGGAAAACCAACGGATTTTTTCCTCTCTCGCGTTCTCTTTCTGGGTCTCGCCCACTCACGCTCGCACTCACATCCCTGCTCGTTTTTCATTTCGGGAAAAACGAAAATTGAAAACTATATTTTTATAAATTGATGCATTAACTCGTTTTGTTGGCTTACCGAATTTTGCTCTATCAATTTGAGAGTTGCTTAAAGGTGAGGCTCTAAGAAGAAGAGGCAAGGAGGAAAAGAAGGGTTTCTGTGCGAGATCGCGTATGTGTAAGCTTGTTGGAAAATTTGTCACGCACTCGTGTGAGAAAGTTTCCCCTTATGAAAAGAGTAAACCCCGGAAAACTCTATATAGATATTTAATGTACTTAAGACGTCGCTACTTCATTTGTAGCGGCAACAAGAGAGCGGTTAGCTGACAGGTCAAAGTGGCCGGACGGAGAGACAGATTAATCACCCCTCGAGCGGGAAAAAAGCGAGATCCCTAAGTTTTCGATGATGAATGGCGATGGTCCCGGCAAAAAAACAAACAGCCAAATTCAATTCTGACAGAAAAAAAAAATTAATCAGTACCGGGATGCGCTACTGTTATTTTGATACTGGAACGCTGTAAATGCTTTGCTTTTCATTTTAACTTCTTGTACCCTCATTAAATTAATGTTTACGTTGACACCAGTTTTTCGCTGTTGAAAATCCTTTTTAGAAATACGTGAATGAGGAAAAAAACACAAAAACATACGACTTCATACAATGTGAAAGGTTAAATTAATTTAATTAAAATTTCAGTCCACTCCCGTCATAAGTTCAAGTCGCTATGTGATGTTCTAGATTTGTACCTGAAATATCTGAAAGGAAAATTTTCAGTTTTTTTTTCATTCAGCACTTTTATAAAAATATTTTTATCTTTTGCTTTACTGATACTTTAAAGATGTATAAATACCTTTAGAAAAACTTCCTTTTAGTAGCTAAAAATATAAAATTTTACGAATAATACTCTTTAGAGTCTGACAGAGGAATGATTCTTTGAAGACGAGGATAAGATACTGCTCGAAAAGTTATCCTAATTAACAAACAGTAGAAACAAGTTAACTTACAAGTAATTTGAATTGCTTCTAAATGTTCTTACCTTACATGTCGTTTATGATGTTTTAAACTACTTGAGCAGTTATAAAGTAAGTTATGTATAATAAAATTAAGACACGCTTGCATAATTTACAAATTAGATAGAATTATCTCATTTATAGCTGAAACTGTTTAGTGAATGCAAATAGAACCTCGCAGAATTGTTCAAAGTTGATCTGAAACTGTATATTGCCATACTATTTAAAAAGTTTACTAATTTTTAATATGTTGATGTTTAGTTACAAGCAATTTACTCAAATTTATAAAAAATCTCAGACTAATTAATTAATTTAACACATTACAATAAAACAGATTTGCCAAAAATATGCAGTAACAAAATTCAATATAAAAAACTGTCATAATTACTTTAAATTGATTGCCACCAACTTGTACGTAAACGATCGTAATTAAAATGATGTTAAATTAATATCTGCTCGGAATTTGAAAAGAGTTGATATCGATCAATTTTTAAATTAAATCAATATAAAGCAAAAGATGTTCTTAAAACTTCTCAAATATTGCGCAACAATCAATTTGATGTTCTCCAAACAATACAATGTTATTTTTTAATTTTAAAAACACTTTGTTAAACTTTAGCCCGGTTTGAACATAAAACACAATACCAGTTAAACAATATTAGTTTGTTTTAAAATAGCAGTTTTTAATAATTTCTGCTAGAAAATAAAAAAGGGGATTTCAATGCATTGAATTAAATAAAAATAATAACTAGGACTGTATTTAAAAATACTTTGAACAAAAGTAATAATAGTTTAAATTAATTTAATTTACCTTTACAAAAATATTGCGATGATATAAATGATAAAATAAAATATATAAATTTTTGCCTCACGATGACAGCGCCATAAAATATCTGCGGTGAAATCTAATAAAATAAAAAATATACACCCCAATATTTTTTCTCCCAATCGGCTAACTCAGGTTTAATTCGATAGAGCATGAAATAAATCAAATAATAAAATCTTATTGATTCTTATACCTGGAAGAAAAGAACTTACTTAAAAAAACATACTACCAAGACACTTGGACTTCCGCAACTGGACAACAGCAAGCTAAACTCTATATGTGAAAAGAAAAAGAAATGAATGCTTGTATAATGTATACACATCAAATAAACACATAGATAAATTAAAAACGCGGTCTTTATTTTTATTAATGTGAATAATAAAAATCTAATTCAAGAAAAATAAAGAAATATTATTCAGAACAAAGCAATAAAATAAATTAGGAAATTCTTCCCTGAGCTTGCTCAAATGTGTTAATTAGTCGTTATTAACCTGACTCTCCATTTGAGCAAACTGACATCAATCAATGTTATTAATTAAAATATTTACAAATATTAAAATAAATTTAATTTATGATAATTAAATTTTAATAAAGAACTTTAAATTGGTTTATTCGTAAGAATTTTATTATTTAAAAACCTTTTAAAATGAGAAAAATGAATTCTGAGATTATTCAGATTGTTTTTATAATTTTGTTATTGAAAAATTCAATCAAAACCTTTTATTTTGACCAACCTTGTATATAAAGTACGTCGAGATCCACTTCAATCTTTTTTAAATTGGTAGTACTGCATTCAAATCCGTTAGATGATTTTATAATGTAAATACGTCGATTATTTAAATAGATAATGTAAATAAATCATCTTGAATTTATTTTAATAAATAACTCGTTCACAATTCCATACAATTGTTGAATAACGGATAAATCTACTTTAATTTAAAGTATCCAGGTAAAATCTTTATTACACTTTGTTAAATTTTATTTGTTGACATATAACATACGGTTAACACTTTTAACCTCAATTAATTTACAGATTTTTGATCTCGAGTCGAGCGTGGATTCTCCAACAGCTTTTTAGCGACTGAAATTGTTAATTTTTGCTGCGCTTTATATATGATTTGGCAAAACAAATGAAGATTATTCAATTTTTCGAAACATCCGCCTCTCGAATGTTTTTCATGACGTCACAAGACCGACACAGCTGATAAAAATTAACACTAATCTTAATTCTAAAAAGATAGGATTGTAGCTGGCAAAATAACGATGAAAACAATATAAAACACCTATATTCTACAGTTTACCATAACTGAGAAAATTAACAAAAACGATTGACGATCTCAACGAACAAATCTCATTAGGACTTAATTATACACACAACTCATTAAATCCAGCTTTATCCTTTACAAAATGAATACATAATCACACTATGTAACTGATACATATAAAATTTACACAAGGACATCTTTACAATAAAAGAAAAACTCAAATTAAGATTCCTTTCTACGGTTTGATAGACCCAATGATGCTTATACAGAATCCATCTTCAACATCAACTTAAATGAAGTTAAATTGTAGTGAACTTGTCAGCATACAGTGCTCCAAGTGTTTGAGTTAAAACAATGGTGAAAAATGTTGTATAAGAATCAATATTTGGAAAAATCGAAGCATATCAACAAAGCCGAAACCTTTATTAAAATAAATGCTTTTTATTATTATACAAGATATTGTAAGTTTATTGGGCTAGATTACTCATTACAAAATTGACCTAGTTTACATATTTTTAGTTAAATATTAGCCCGAAACTGTGTCAGTCTCATGGAAAAAAGAAAAGATCTTCCGACGTTATCGATCGTAGAACACAAATTTAATCAGGAAAATTAAATCTTCTAGACATATGGAAAAACCATCCTAATATGTGACGTGGGTTGCATAAAACATGTATTATCATGAAACAATCTAAATGATTGATATCCTTTTTATAATTTAGACTTTTTATAAATAAAAATTTAGGTTATGTTTGCATGAAATTTAGTCCTTTGATTTCTATTTTAGAAATTGTTAAAACTATCTGTGACCTAACATGTATCCTTTAGATTAAATAAACCTATCATCCTACCATGTCTATCCTTTTTATTTTATTTTATTGCATGAAATAATTATTTTTATGTTTAATAAATTCTCAATGAGATGAATTCAAGACATCTCAATATTGTTAAACTTTCTACATTTCACAATCTCGCAAAATATTTAGTTTAATTTTACGAAACTTACACTGTGAAAATCTGATAATGTAAAAAATGCTTTAATATAAAGTTGGAATTTAGCTGATATGTAAATCTTTGTTTATGTTAAAACGTTTATGTTAAAACAGAAACTTTCGTTCGTTCACCTAAAAGGATCTTATTTGTTGTGTGCACTGAAGAGATTCTCGCTATTTGAATTTTCTTCATATTAACACATTGTCAATAGAAATTATCCAAACCAGAGCAAATGATGTATAAAACACTTTCCCCAAACTTTCCTTAATCAGAAAAGTTATTGATACTGTTAAACTTGTTGTATAATACTCAAAACTAAATTAACTTAAAATGCAAATTACTCTTGGAAAAGTACAGAATTTACTTTCGAAAGGCACTTTCGACAGAAAACTTTCTATTTTAAAAACCACCACTAAGATTAGAAAAGTTTAATAGATATGGCATAACAATTTCGGAATGCCGCCCCTCAAATTCAAATTCTACCACTATTTAAACTTAAAAAATACTTTAAAGGATCACAACTAAATTAGATTAATATATGTCAAGCAGTACGCAAGACTTTGTTTAAAAACTTTTACGAATTATCTTACCTTTGAAACAGATTTTAAACAATCGCCACAAAGTGTATTTACATCTCAAAGCTCACTACATACTATTATATATCCGAGCGGTATAGTAAATCTCAACGGAATCCTTACTGAATTAATTCGAATTGGTTTAAACTTAATCAATCTCTATACTTCAAAGTTGAACCATTTTCATAAAATTTACTGAAACGGGGGCAAGACTGCACCGTAACGGTGTCTGGCAGACTTTGGTCACGTTTCTCCTATCAACCATTTTCGCACATTCTGAATTACACCAAAATAACACCCTTTAACATACGAGTAAATTGAACGAAGAATTCTATCAAATTATTTCGAACATTCTGGTTATATCACGGTTTACCAATAATAAATAAACAAAATGAAATATAATCAAATTAAAAGATTAATTCAAAGTTTCATTCAAAGTTTTATTAGTTTATCTTAACCTGACAATATTGTTTCGACATTAAAATGTCATTATCAAAGGTAGATAATGACATTTTAATGTCGAAACAATAAACTAAAATAAGAAACATAAACTAAGAGAAAAAAAAGATAAGAAAGATAAACTAATAAAACTTGTGAAACTTTGAATTAATCTTTTAATTTGATTATATTTCATGATTATGGAGTTCCACCCAGTAAGGCTGGAAACAGTAAACGCTATAAATAAACAATATTTGTCTCTCACATTTAATATTTTTATCTCGACGTCGAAATGAAACGAATCATTAAAATAAAACATGTTTGCTTTCAATGAAGTTTTTTATTTCTCAAGCTATTAAATTTTTATTACAAGACTAACTGAGACGGAACGCGCCCTTTATTTGTCAAATGGGATCATAAATAAATCTAAAGATAAGCTTAACTTTAAATTTTTTATAAGCGGCTTGGCCTGCAAAAAGTATTAAGTGAGTCCGCGAACTTCATAATATTCTCAAAGATCTTTACTATCTTTGTTACTACTACTAACACGCATACCTCTAGCGATCCGATCACCCCCTTGCGGGCTACACTAATGATGAACCGAAACACTCTGTGTTTCACATTTCGTTTGTATCAGACGAAAGCTTTTGAGTTGTAGATGATGCAGTAGATTCCATTTATGTTTGTCTGGCACGATAGTGATGCACTATGTTTTTTTCTGGTATGGGTGTTTCCGATTTTAATGCTTAGCGTCGATAAAATATGATGGTTAGAATTTTATGTTGTACTTGGGAATATGTGTTTATACAAAACTTCCTTTACATGTATTAAAAGAAAATTTCGTTGTTTTAATTTAGCGAATAAATCGTCTTAAAAATCATATTTGGGTACACCTATAGTCCCTTCCCTAATTAATTTGTAAAGAGAGAAAGTGTAGTCTTTAGTTAACTAATGGTTATTTATATACGAGTAGTTTAGTTTCAATTTTTCCTTAAATAGAGTTCACTACTACTGAATCAAAGAAAACTGAATAAGCCAAAGAACGAAATTTAAAAAACTTGACATTTAATGGCATTAAGTCATTGGCCGTTTCGGAAACTATTCAGATGAGACATTTTGCTATTGTTTAGGCTTAAAATGCTCTAAAATAATCTGCATTATTTCTAATTTCGCTCGAGGACACGAAATGTCGAATCCTTGCTCTTCGGCGTTCACTTTAATTCTTTATTTCACTAAAAACTCTCACGGGCTGGGAATCTCAGTTATATGATATTACATGCGTTTTCTATAGGCGTCCTCAAGTGCTCAAAGACGACTATCTATTTTCAAATTGATTAATACCTATATGTATTATGTATATGTATGTATATGGCTTTAAATTCTATAATCTGGAACTTGGAGCTAGGGGTTTCTGAGGATGAGATTTGAAACCTCATATTTGAATCTATCTTTGAGTCTGAAATATTAAGGTCTGATGCAAAAGCAATGGATTCTCGAGACTATAAAGTTTCTAAAAGCTCTGGAACTCCCTGACGTAATGTTAAAACTGCTTACAATAAAACACAATTTGAACTTCAAAAGTTTAAAACTTTCAAACTGATATCTGCAATCTTGTTTATTGTTTCCAGCCTTACTTTGTGGAACTCCATAATCATGAAATAAATAAAGATTAGTAAAAGTTTCACAGTTTTATTAAATGTTTTATTATCTTTGAAACAGGACAAAATGTACAACACATCTAATATATCACTTCTTCAATCTATAAAACACAAAATCACAGAGAACAATCTAATTTCTGTTAAAGCAGATAAGGGTAAGACTTTGGTAATTCTTTCAAAAGATATTTACATACAAAAAGTTAAAGAATTTATTAATAAAGAAAATTTAGAAACTTTAAACAAAAACCCAACCACAAAATTCTAAAAAGAAATAAAACAAGGTTTAGAAAACTGCAATATATGCTTTTCAGAATTAGAAAAGCAACAAATCATTAATAAAAACCCACAACCACCTAAACTATATGGACTAGTCAAAACACATAAACAGAATATGCCAATAAGACCAGTTGTATCATACATCAATGCACCTAATCACATTTTATTCAAAAAACTGAAACAGATTATTAACACGATAGGTTACAAATCGAAATACTCTGTTAGAAGTTCATTAGAATTAGTAGATAAGCTGCAAAACATACATCTTCCACCACATTCAAAACTTGTTAGTTTTGATATTTGCAACATGTTCTCCAGAATACCCCCACAAGAATGTATTCCTTTATTAGATAGTTTTTTATCAGTAGTAATATAGAATTAGTTAAAAGGTTAGAGTTAATTCAATTATTTGACCTTTGTATAAGTCAAAATTATTTCACTTTTAATAACATAATTTATTTACAAAGGATGGTTTACCTATGGGTAATTCTCTAAGTCCTCTATTAGCTAACATATTTATGGACAAGTTTGAAGATCGAATATTTGAATTAAACCTCTCTAAACACATTATCTTCTGGTTTCGTTATGTTGATGACATTTTAACTTGTTTTGACAGTTCTATTGAGGTTATCAATGAATTTTTAATTCTTATTAACGGTATCCACCCCAACATAAATTTTACACTAGAAACAGAACAAAACAGGGCTATAAACTTTCTAGACTTAAATATCAAGATTAACGTAGACAATCTATTTGAATTTTCCATATACAGAAAACCAACACAAATTGACATAACAATACCAAATGAATCTTGTCACCATAATACACTTAAAATAGCAGCCTACAGATCATTAGTACACAGAGCTTTAACTATTCCACTAACAAAATCAGATTTTAGCAAAGAGATATCAACCATTAAAGAACTAGCACATGCAAATCATTACAATCCGAACATGATTGATACTTTAATTAAACAAAAAGATTATAGGTTAGCTATCAAAAGAATATATCCCATTGACAATCAAACAGAAGACACAAATTACATGTCTATACCATATTTTGGCAAAATATCAGAAAAAACTGCACATATACTAAGAAAAACTAACAATTATAAAATAACATTTAAAACCAACACTAACACTTTTTCATTTTTTATTTAATGCTAAAGACAGAACACATGATATCATGAAATCGGGCATTTACCGTTTAAATTGTTCTTTTTGTAGTTCGGTATATATTGGGCAAACACTTCGAAATTTTGACATAAGATATAAAGAACACGTACGTCATTACAAAAATAAACATCCTGAAAAATCGAATTACGCCAAACACCTTTTAGAACAAAATCACACAATGACTCCTCAAAATAATATTAAATTCCTACATTTTTGTAATAACAAACGCAAATTAGACATTTTAGAAGCCTTTGAGATATACAAACACAAACTCAGGGTACCTTTAATGAATGAACAACTTGAGCTCAGTAATTCTCCGTTACTGGAAGTATTAGATATTTAATTCTGATTAGTATTATTATTTTATCTAGTTACCTATTTTTGTATCTACCTTAGCGACGTGTTTGTTTATAATTATATTACCTTTGATAATGACAGCATAGCTGTCGAAACAATATTGTCAGGTTGTATTTTAATTTGTAAGTTACTGTGAAACTTTTAATAATCTTTAATCTTTATTATAACCTTCGAATGTTAGAAGGCTAACTTGCAGATAATTGGATAACTTTTGGATAAATGAACAATTTTCGGGTAATAGGATAACTTTCGGAAAATCGAATGACTTTCAAGTAGCTTTCGAATGATCGGATAACTGTAAAATAATTACCGAATAATGAGTTACTTTCGGATAATCTGGTAACTTGCTGATAACTAATAACTTGCTGATAACTTCTTGCAGTTGGATAACTTTCGGATAATCGGATGACTTCCGGATAATCGCATACATTGGAATAATCGGATAACTGACGGATAATGTACCTATTTTTGGATAATTGAATAATTATGCTTTGGATAATTAAATAACTTCAGGATAATAGAATGACTTTCGGATAATCAGATAACTTTCGAATAATTGGGAAACTTTCAAATCATCGGGTAACTTGTCGGATACTGGATTTGCTTTCGAATAATTTGATAACTTTCGGATAATTGGATGACTTTCGGATAATCGGATGACTTTCGGAAAATCGGATAACTTTCGAATAATCGGATATTTTTCAGTAAAACGTATGACTTTGGAATGTTTAAATAACTTTCGGTTAACTTTCGAATAAAAGGATAACCTTTGGGAAATCGGAAGACTTCCGTATAATTGGATGACTTAAGACAATAAAATGATTAACGGATGATCAGCTAACTCTCGAATGATCAGATAACCCTTGAATAATCAGATGTGTTTCAGATATTCGGATGACTTTCGGATAATTGAATAACTTTCTAATAAGTTTTGAGTAATCGGAAAAGTTTTGGATAATTGAATATCTTTCGAATAACCAGATAACTCTGGGATAACTTTCGAATAATCGAATAACTTTCAGATAATCGGATGACTTTTGGATAACTTTCGAATAAGCAGATTTAATAACTTTCGGTTAACTTTCAAATAAACGGATAAGCTTCGCGCAACTTTCGCATACTGGGATGACTTTCTGATAATAGCATAACTTTCTGATAATAATTGAATTGAATAACTTTCTGATTTCTCCCGATCAATCGAATGACTTTCAGATAATCGGATGACCTTCATATAATTGAATAACTTTCTAATAAGTTTCGAATAATCGCATAAGATTCGGATAGTTGAATATCTTTCAGATAATCGAATGACTTTCAGATAATAGAATGACTTTTTAATACTCAGATAACTTTTAAATAAACGGATAACTTTTGAATGTTTGAATAACTTTCGAATAAGAGGATAAGCTTCAGGCAATTGGATAACTTTCGCATAATCGGATGACTTTCTGATAATCGCATAACTTTCAGATAATCGACTGACTTTCGGATAATTGAATAACTTTCTGATTTTTCCCGAGCAATCGAATAACTTTCAGATAATCGGATGACCTTCATATAATTGAATAACTTTCTAATAAGTTTCGAATAATCGCATAAGATTCGGATAGTTGAATATCTTTCAGCTAATCGAATGACTTTCAGATAATAGAATGACTTTTTAATACTCAGATAACTTTTAAATAAACGAATAACTCTCGAATGTTTGAATCACTTTCGCATAAGAGGATAAGCTTCGGGCAATTGGATAACTTTCGCATAATCGGATGACTTGCTGATAATCGCATAACTTTCAGATAATCGACTGACTTTCGGATAATTAAATAACTTTCTGATTTCTCCCAAACAATCGGATAACTTTCAGATAATCGGATGACATTCAGATAATTATTAGATAATCACTTTCTAATAAGTTTCGAATAATCGCATAAGATTCGGATAATTGAATATCTTTCAGAAAATCGAATGACTTTTTAATACTCAAATAACTTTTAAATAAACGAATACCTTTCGAATGTTTGAATAACTTTCGAATAAGAGGATAAGCTTCGGGCAATTGGATAACTTTCGCATAATCGGCTGACTTTCTGATAATCGCATAACTTTCAGATAATCGACTGACTTTCGGATAATTGAATAACTTTCTGATTTCTTCCGAACAATCGGATAACTTTCAGACAATCGGATGATCTTCAGATAATTTTTAGATCATCACATAATCACATCAATCTGGAAGGAGGCAATGTAAGTAGAAGGATATGAGTGCAAAATGACCAAAAACCACTAATTTATTCCATAAAATGCAAATAATCAACGCAATGCACACAATGTATTAATATAGCAGATACAACTTTTCTTTTGTTCGTAATTAGTTTCCGTCATAGAGAAAGCTGCTTATCTGTGTAGAAATATTAAAATTGCTTGATCCTATTTGCAAAAGCTCCTTTGTAAAGCAACCTGCTTTAAAACTACAATAGAAATGTAACATTGTAAAGCAAATTACATTTTGCGTTTGCTTCCGCTACTTAGTTAACAATTTCAGCCCCTTTAAAAATCAATTTTTTATAGTAGGCAGTAATTGTTACGTTATGTATTCTGCCAATACATTTTTAGGGTAATTAGTCCATTATACCACCGACAGCGTTTTTTGATCGCTTATAATCGCATTTACTAGAAAAATACCCTTTGCCACAATAAAACTCATTTTGTACGTTTTTGTGCTATTATAATCGGTTGTATGGATGAAAGCTAATTTAAATGTCATGTTTAGATGAAATTGAAAAATAAGTTAGGTTCCCACATTTTTAAATTTTTGCTTTAACACGGAAATTAACTTATTTCATATCGGTTCGGAAATGTAGACGTTGTTTGATATTGATTGATGCAGTAAAAGGATTTCTCTTAGTTTATTCATTGTTTAAAAAATGTAAAGCAGGTGCTATTGAACATCATCGTAATGATTATTTTATCGAAAAATATAGTTGTGTTTTGCTAAATGCTAAAACAAAAAGATGCTAAGTTAAATGCACTTAGACAAAAGATGTAGATTCTCAAACCTGAATAGATTTCCACGACCATTAAATTCACCAAATCGGGTATTGAGTACAGCTATTGAGTTTTACGTGCACCCGCCTGGCGGTAGATTTATTGTCATGGTTCCCATACTAAAGAGGTCGGTAAAGCTTAACTTTGCTTAACCAAGCTGAAGTTAACGATTTTAACGGATTTATACGAAGATTTTCAATTCAAACAACCGAAGATGACCTAGATAACACAAAAACCAAACCCAATTGTAAGATGTTGCGTTAACAGGTTTCTAATACAATAGTGTCCCAATAATGTGAAAGTTTAAACTGTACCAAGCCAAGTTTTGCAAGTTAGTCAAGAAAAACGAAATCAGCACATTTTTGTTCTTCTCAAATTTAAAAAAAGAGCTACATTGAAATGCAAATAAGATTTGAAATTATCATGGAATTTTGCAAAATCTAACTTTTTTTTTGTTTCGTATAATAACGGAAATATCAATGATGATGCTATTGGTTTGGGAAGACACTGTATACATAATAGACAGGAGGGTCGACACTTTCTAAGTTACTACACACTATTACTAAGTAGTAGGACGACCAGGTAAACGATGCACCAGTGCACCAGTTTCTAGGTCTCTAAATAAGCAGTAGGGGGATCAGGTAAACGAAACACCAGTTTTAATTTCTCTACAGTTAACAATATTAAAAGTAGTTACTCCGAGGTCTGGCTTCAAGATGATGGCCGTAGTGAGCACCCGAAGGAGCTCTCCAGCCAAAACCTCGTTTATATATCTTTTTAAACGCAAGCTAAGCAAAATTAGCGAGGAGAAATGCAATGTGGTCGATTGTAATGTAGGGGAATTGTGAGCGCTTATTAAGGCCACTCGTGCTGCAGTACCTCTCTTCTAGCATTTAATTTAAGATCGGATACAGATGTCCGGCTTGAGTTATTAATAGCATCAAGCTCGCACAAATAAGATATATGTATTCAGTCTTTTTTCCAAAGATATTCTTATATCGGATGAAACCGGGTGAAGGACCAAGCTTATATATACTGTGTTTATAAATTGATTTTGTATGGATGAAATTTGATATAGATTTATTTACACGTAAATTCCACTTTTTTTACATAAGATCTAAGATGGCTAACTTCCGGATTTGACGGAAATTATTCAAAATGTATATTTTGCATACTTGGTTTCTATAGGTCAGAATTATACAGTGTTCCATTAAAAATCGAAATTTTGTGTAATTTTCGAAAAAACGGAGGTTAGTCGTCTTGGATTTGTATGCCAAGAAATCGGAATTTATACCAAATTTCATCAAAATCCACATGTTAACAAAAGAGATATAAAATTATCCTTGTCCCCCGGCATCACCCGATATACTAGTGGTTGTAGATTATCCGTCGATGTTTCCCTTTTCCCTCTCAGAATGAAATACAAAAAATATTTGAAAACTTATCAAAGATAGTTAGTTGGAGTCCCATCCGGCATAGTCGTGGATAACGGGGTCAATTCTTCAGTTTCGAAGTAAAATGTTGGTATACCCTATACGGCTAATTACCATCTACAGGCAAATCTCGAAATGATGCTCTCGAACCTGCTTGTGCCAATACGTTCCAATCATTCCCCTTATTATATAAATATTTGGCACAAAATAACCTTAAAGGGATGATCAAAACCGATACCAATCGAAAAAACCCGGAAATATAAGCGGAGTGGAATTTTGAACTTATAATTTATGCCGTAGAGTCTTTAAATAAAGATCAATAGGTCTTCATCGAATCGTTTCCCATAGGAATACTAGCGACAGTCAGACGCATGCTTAAAACACTTGCAATGATCGTAAATGTCGTATTGTAAACGACCATAAATCTTCACATACTACTGACAGACCCTTTATAAATTATATAAAAGACCTAAAGATAAATATAAAACCGCACATTTAGACAAAATGTAGAAATAAGAAAATAATTATTATCAATAGAAACTAAATCTCATGCTTTAGTAAGAGTAAGTAACCAATTTTTCTTTTGTTTCAGGTAAGTCAGTCATAAGCTGCATATCTACTTAAAAGCAGACCATCTAGCTGCAAATCAAGGGTAACAGAAATTCTAGTAGTGAGTGCAAATAGACTTGTCGTGTTCAGTATTCATTGTGCTCTTAGAGTCATTCTGAGACCTCTTAATCGGATATTTGAGGAAAAAGTCGGTACTTTTCCACCAAGGTTTAACTGACTATACGACAAAAACTTATGTATTTTTACCGAACAATCGCAACGGTTCTGTTACTTTGATACTTTTGTGTACTCAGTTTTTAAATTCTAAGATTCTCCATTGAACATATAGATTTGGTCAAATTTCAATCACTATTTAATCTGAATAAAATAATTTAATCTAAATCTGAAATCACTTTCACACTTTTTTAATACTTAATTCATAAACGGTTCAACTTAGGGCTACAACTATTTCATTAAAAATACTTAGCTTATTAATACTTTCCTACTACTTAGCTTAACAGATTATCTTAATTTACTCCCCAAAATCAGGGATCAAAATGGTACTTTGCTTCGCTAAAAGATAAACTTTGTCCCGATCAATCTTCCTATGTTTTTATCAAACTATTTATTTCTACTTTCTATGTAAATGACACTTTATAGGCATTTATGGTAACTAAGTAAGTAAATGAGTAGTTACAATACAGCCCTGTAAAACTTTACGGGCTTCTAAAATAGACCTGTAAAATTCTATAGTGCTCATCAACAAAAAGTTAATAGAAACTACTTTGTTGCTTAATCGCAACACCATGTCTAGCTATAAATTGTCCTACGGCCATTGATTACAAAATGCCTTTTCATAAAATATATATATATAATAAATTATTAAAAAAAAAACGCTGGGGAAAGTGGAAATAAAATTTTGTACGCGGCACGCTTTACAATTAATGCTTACTGGGCTCACTGAATTGTAGAGGCTCGCTCCGTCGTCGCTCGCCTCCACAGACTTTCCAGCTTGCCCGTAAAGAATTATTTACAAAGCTTAGCACGTAAATATCTATAAAGATTCTAAATAGTCAGTTTTATTAAAATTTAGTTTTTCGACAAGTCTTTCAGAAATAAAGTGTTTTCTCCCTATGTGCTTTGTCCACTAAATTCATCCTCGGGAGGAAATTCTCACTTCTCACTTTTTAGTATTTTATTCGTTACATGCGTGAAAGAATTTCCAAGTAGGAAATAATAGTTACACGTTACTTTTTTAAATTTATAGAATCGGTGTCATACAGGGTGTCAGCAGGTGGTCATGTTATTGTTTCATAGAATTATGATAGATGTTTTGCAGTAGATCAGCGCGTATTCGTCGAGAAACATTTTTTAGAATCATGCAAACGGAAGAAACTTTGAAAAACGACAAATCGAAGTTCGAAGACGTGGAATACACCTAACACATGTTTAAGAATATTGAAGAAATTCTTATGCATATAACTTTCATATAATAAAGAGTTGAGATATGTTGAATTTTCATTTCATTTCAAGAAAACATTAAACGATAGTCCCCACTTGTCTAAAACACAAAGGATTATTCATCGTGACAGACGCCCGAGAGCCTTTCTAGGTTTGTTAAGGCTGTCATTTTGTTAAAAGGTTACAAGAAGAGAAAAAGAAATTAATATCCTGTAAACAAATTGCACTCTTTTGCTTTCTCAATATTATTTTAATAAACATCTGCATTTATCCTGCAAAAGTATAAGAAACTGTAGCATACAGAAGGCTGCTGCCAGTCAGTCCAACCACTCAAGATATTCTGCATTTGCCGACAAAGTTGAAAGCGTGCTTATTGAAAGGAAGACGGCATAAACACTGAAATAATTTACTTAAACGTTGAAGTATTCAACATTGGGAGTGATGGTGACACTTCTTCAGCTTGTCGCCTTTATAAAAGATAGATACAAGCTGGACCTGCTTGGAAAACGCTTTTAAGATTCCTAGAAGGAAGCGATAGTCGCAAGAAATTATAGGGCAACCAAATAATTATTATTTGCCCACAAGATGTCATAGTGAATTTCGGTGATAATGACCAGCATTATTGCTTGTTGATTTAATGTTCGGTACGAACAGGCCTAATTTATATTATATGAACTAATTTAGTGCGAAATGGAAGCCTTTCGGCAGACAAACTTCGAACAGTTGTTGAAGTTGACACAATGACTTCAAACGTCCGAGAGCTCTAGATGGCAATTCTGACCTTAACCTACCCAGCGGTTGATTCGAACTCAGAGGTTTAAATTTGTGACAGTTTAGACAGCGGCGGTTTGTTTATATAATTAGTTTGGAGTTAGCAAGATTAAGTCCATTGCGTAAGCGTTTAGCCAAAACATTCCAAATTGACTGTAAATGCTTTAGTACGTAACTGTAACTGTCCAGCCTGATTAGGTTACGGTAGATTAGCTTCTCTTCCAGTTGTTAAGAAAGGCTGAAACTGATGGCCCACAGCTCTGTATTATTTTGCTTCCATTTTAATATTTGAATCAGTTAAGTTGAAGGCCATCTAAATAATTAATTGGAATACCAAATGAACGTACGTATCCTGAAAATACGATCTCCTGAAATGTAAAAGTTATATGATGCGTAAACATACAGCTTTTGAATATCTGAAAATTTTCCTTTGAAATAAGTACCACCCACGACTTTTAATATAAATGTACTAATAATTATATTATTTATGTTAAAGGCTGCAGGCAACTCTCTCTTTTGCACTGATTTTAGCAAAATTAGTTCAGTAGGTTTGAGGGCAAATTTTAGACGGGTATTAGTAGGACAACTTGCACTTATGCCATTGCAATGTGGGAAAAAACTAAAATGTACTCGTAATTTTCAGGCATTATAAATTGCATATTAAGAGCGAATAAATTGTCTGCATTTACAGTTTTATATATGCATAAAAATTATAAATTATGTATTGGGCACATTTACTCATCAATCATGCATTTTATGCACAACATTTACTGCAGCGTGGTATCCGACATTTTGAATTACATTTTATGTTCGATCCTTAATTTGTTACTAGATTGTTTATGACTTGACTGTAAAATAAAATTACTTTTGACATAATAGAGACTATTAGCATGGTTCGTTTGTATCTTGCTCAATGTTTATTGACGGACTAATGCAAGCTTATTATATTGGGTGCTCTGCCTTGAATATTTCACAATCATGACATAAATCATTCTGCTGAATTCAACTAATTTCCTCCAATCAAAAAACATTCTTCTTCATGTCATCTGTTTATTTCATTATTTGCATTTATTTACGCTATATTCATACAACAAATCGTCAAATCAACACCCGGTATAGTAAAGCGTACATATGTCTGCTTTTTCTCTCCCTCACTATTGTGTTTGCTCAATGGGAAAATTAAGAAGATTAAGTTTGTTGTCCAAAAATGGATTTGTTGCCTTAATGTGATAAAATCCGCGATGGAAAGAAGAAAACGTGTTGCTAAATCGAATCAGTGCTCAACTAAATTGGGTTACAATAAAACACACAATTAACCCGAATTATGTGTGTTGTTTAATTCGTGAAAAACAGAGAGAATGAGTGGGAGAGAGAGAGAGAATGTGGGGAAGGAAATCGAAACAATACCGAAAGTAAGTTTTAATTCGAAGGTTTTAACGTTCAGATAGATAACAATATGTGTGTTGGGGTGTGTATTTGGGGAATTGCTGTTAGAAGGAAACTTCATTCTTCCGTTCCAGATTTGTCCCATTTTGCAGCAGGTGAAAGCATTCATCAATGAAATATTTATTAAATGGGGGAAGAGGTTCGGGGAAGAAGAGAAGCATTTTCTTGTTAAGTCTCAGAATAAAATATTTCCGTTCGAGTTATCTCTCTGTAATGTCTCGCACACCATTTAGTATGTGACATATATGCAGTGACAGAGGGATATAAGGGATAGAGCTTAGAATTCTCGTGTGGCACTAAACTCGTAATAATAAACCGAATATATACATCTTCTCTATATTCTAAAATCACGAACGCAACCCTCTAATGCCGTGTCCTACTAGCGTATCACTCTTCGTTATCCCCCTTGTTCTACATTGAACTCCCCAAAGTCTTTTTTTTATGTGCTTTATTGATGTTATTGATTGCAACAAATCTAGTAGTCTTCTTTTTGTCTTCTCTAAAAGGATGAATATTGAATATGTAGAGATATTGGGGGATAAACTGACATGAGCAAACTAAAAGATTTCAATTTAATCTTTATACATGGCGGGTAGCTCTTGAGACTTACAAACAAAATCATTGTGTGAATGCGAAATCCAAATAAGTGGGCACAAGAACTGTTTTCCCTGGAGTGGCCTTTGATTGAATTAAAGTGGGCTTAAGTCTGCATCAATTTTACCTGAACAGACTAAACTTGAATATGTATATTTTATTGTCAAAAAAGGTAGAAAGCAACAATAAAATAGGACCTCCAGACATCAAGTTATAAATAACGTATGAAGATATTACGGAAAAATATGAATGAGGTATTAGACGGGTGACATGTTCTTGCCTAAGTAAAATTTTGACGCTACATTCTAAGTTAAAAATTTCATGGTTCAGATTTGCCAACCACTTCCTAAATAACTTTTATGCCAATTAACAAATCGAGATATGTATATTACATTAGACTTGTTTATAATTCTGTCATTTGTATTGCTACCATTTTTTGCTAAGTATTTTATTATAAAATAATTAAAAAAAATCAACTAGTAAAAAAGGGATATACAGGTTGATATAATCGTCAAGGTAAATTAGTTTGCCATAGATTAGGATAGTGTATTTAGTTGATTAGGTTGTGATAGTTGAAGTTAAGGAATATAGTGTTTACAACTAAAATCGATTATAATTATATTTTAAATTGGAGGGGATAGATGCGGTGGATAGCACTTATAATTTTTTATATCACAATTTTTAAAAAACTGTTTTTTCTTATAATTATCTCGCATACTAAAATAAATTTCAAGTTAAGAGAAAGTAAGTTTTTAATTAAAATTATTTACAGAAAATGTTAAGTTACACAACTAAGTTACGACTCTGATCTTATTAGAGTTTTCCAATTTTAATGCCCATATTTTCTGGATGGCTTCATACCTTTAAAAACACATAATTAAGCAATTAGAATGCAGGCACACTGCTAAAAATTTTATTTAAGTGTGTGCTACATCGGGTAATACATAGGCAGCCTTACACGTGTAAAGAGTATCATCAACGTGAAAGTAAAAAGGTCTCCCATCTGGCTTGTACCAATTGTACACAGTGTGTCAGATTTCAACAATCCGATAAGTAATGTAAAATGGTAAGGAAAAAGTTGGAGTGGCGCTTGGTGCCTTATAAATTTTAGGAATATTAGTGAACAATAGTAGGAGCAGTCAATTCATGAAAACTATGGAATTTTTTTCTTGTTTTTGGCCATTTCGTGTTGTAGCAAATCATAGGAATCGATTAATGAGGAATTTTGCCTGAAATAAGAGTGTGACTTAATTTTCTACTATAATTGCGGACCACGCAGGTTCATTTTATATAAAATAAAAACCTGGTAGGAGTTTAAAACTAGTTAAATGTTACGTTTGTTTTTTAATTTGTTTTAGCACTCGAGCTATTCATTTAGAATTAGTTACACATATGATCGCAGAGACATTTTTTAAAACATTTGTCTCACGAAGAGGTAAGCCTCAATCAGTATACTCGGATAACGGTTTGAATTTTATTGGGGCAAATTAAAACAGTTGAGTTCATGTTTAAGAGATAAATCCCAATTTTTGACACAAACATTTCATAGTTCAGGTATAAAGTGAAACTTTATTCCTTATTCCTACAATTTCGGTAAATATTGGTGATTTATGGGAAACAGGAGCAGCATGATCCTCAAAATATCATTTAAAGTTTGTAATGGTTAGTACAACTTTAACTTTTGAACAATTATATACAGTACTGACGCAAGTTAAACCTATACTTAATTATATACCTTTTACTCCTGTTTCTACGAATTCTAATGATATGGACGCTTTAACTATTTCTCACTTCCTTATTAGTCAACGTTTTACTTTAGTACCTAATTCAGACGTTAACAATTCCGTTAAGATTTTTCCAGAGAACAGATTTTCAAAGACTTAGATACTGAAATTCCTACTACACCCCCAAAAACCCAGAAATCTTTATCTGATAAGAGAAAAGCCTTGATGGTATAAACTTTAACAATTCAAAGCAATTGATGAAGATCATAACAATATAATTCGAATATAAACTAATAGAAATGCAAGTAAACAGGAAAAAGCGCCATTTCTACAAAACAAATCAAAACTAAAATGTAGTCGACATGCAGAAAACATTGGAAGAGAATTCCAATTAAATTATGCAATAGTTAATTTACATTATTTTATTTTGTTTGAGTCAGAGAAGAGTTATGTATACCTCCGAAATTGTGTGCTAAAACATGTAAAACGCGCGATTCTGTAGCACCGATATTTACAAACAATATTTATAAAATATTTACACATAGTATAATTACAAGTTTACGCACATTTTATTGGAACAAATATAAATATTTTATTAGTAAACGTTTTTTATACATTAATAAATTCAAATATACAGGGTGTATTGATTCAATAGGTAAAACTCTGCAGTACAGTATTCTACGACGAAAACTGAGTTAAGAATTTTAATAACATTTTCTTCTTCGATGACTCCTTCAAGAGATATATATTTTTTTATTTATATTAAATTGCAAATTTAGAACCATGCTTTTTAAAGCTATACGTAAATGTGATCAATGTACTACACATGATGGGAGAACTGAGAAGTTATCCAGTGATAAAGTAACTGATAAAGTAACCGTTCATTGACTTAAATCATCTGTAGGTCACTGTTTTCGTAACAGTCTTCTGATTTTAGGCTTTAGCCTGAAACCAGAGTTATCTTAGTTATGAGAGTTATACAGAGTTGTCTTGCTTCCTCATTGGGATGTCCAGGGAAGTGTTCGAGGTAATTCCTGATTAGTCTGTTGATTTCTTCTTCCACAAGCTGTATACCAGATCATAAAGCAAGGTCTTATTACTAGTGTATCCTGGTGCATTGCAGTGCATTCTAAGTATCTTTGATTGGACTCTTTATTATTTTTGTGTTTGATGGTTTAGCAGAACCCCAGAGTTGGATTCCATATGTCAAGATAGACTTTATTATACGCTTATATACCAGTATTTTATTTTCTGTGGAGAGTTTTGCTTTATGAACTATTAGCCAACCCATTTCCTGAATTTTTAGGTATACTTGAGTTTTATTTGCTGTTATGTGTGCTTTCCATGCGAGTTTTTGATCGAGTCCCAGATATTTCCCTTCGCTGTTCACTGATAATTGTGAATTTAATGTGACAGTAGGACATATTTCAATTACTATACCTGATTTCATAGGATATAGTTGGAGGTTTCAGTGTTGAATCTTACTTGAAAGTATCGGTCTATGAGATTTGATTTTAGGATGAGATAGTGCGGTGTGGGGAAGGATATTTTAAGTTTATACAGGAGACCTTCATGCCATATTCGGTCAAAAGTTTGTTAAACGTCCAAGAAGGCAGCTGTATATAATATTTTCACTTCATGACTTGTGAATATGTTTTTAACGATCTTGTGGCATTGTTGTCTAGTTGAGTGACTTTTCCTATAGTCAAATCGGTGAGTTGGTTTATTATTGGCGTTTATTGCGGTGTCGTCATAGATTCTTTTGAGCAGAAGCCTTTCTAAGGTTTTTGACATGATCAATAGTAAACTTATTGGCCGGTACGAAGCGACGGCATTCGGAGGTTTATTTGGTTTATTCATCATTATTATTTCAACAAACTTCAGTGTGATCCGGTAGTATGCAAAATACGCTGTTATAAATTATGGTTAGCAAAAATAGTGCTTTTCTAGTCAACATTCCCGTACATATAAAACAAACACATCGTTGCTTAAAAAGAAGAGCAAGGCGTATATGGCAAAGGAGTCGTAATCCCATAGAGATTAACCCGACTGCTTAATTTAGATTTAGATAATTTCGATAACTCTCTTAAGGAAGTTGTGGTGGGATAGCCTGAGCCAAAAGTTATGGAGCTGCGCTATTTCTACAAATAGAAATAATTACCTATTTTGCTTCAAATAATGGCTCTAACGATAGTAGTTTTATTAAAATGCATGTGAAAGCAGTTTAGTTATTATTTATATGTGTAGGTTTTGAATTAGTTATTACTCTTTTTAAAGGCAAAAACTAACTTTTGAATGTGTAGTCCAAACTTAAGAACGTGGAAAAATGACGATAAACAATTCTTCTAATCAGGAATTTTATTCAAGTTTACTTTTTTATTAGCAAAAATAAAATAATATTACTATATAGACACTAAAAAATAAACAAATCTCTCTAGCATATAAATAAATTATACGCTTCTAGAGCAGTGACAACGTGACAATGTTGCCTTAAGTTGGTACCAGTATTTCGTTTGTTGTTCTGATGAAAACAAATTAATGTAGTAATAGTATATTGTACAACTAGCTATGAAAGTCATACTGTTTTTCACAAATTTGCACTTTGATTAACGACGGCGGAGCCTGAATTTATCAAGCAAATGAGAAAGATGGACTTTCATAACGTGTTGCACACAACATTTTTTGCATATTGTAAGTTGAGAAATTAATTAAAAATGATTTATGCTAAATTTAAAAAAATCAGAAAAACAGTATTCTTTGACAATAATCTTCGAAGAGATTGAAGTCTGTTTTTTACAAACATAATTAAAAAATAATTAAAAAAGTGCTACTTTCATTACGATTTTTTGTTAAAGAAGTCAATTTTCATAATCAATATGCAAAAAATGTCTTTGGCTCAAGTTTTGAGGTTATGAAATAAACAATAAACAAGGTTTTGAGGTTATCTTTGCAAATATTACAAATATAGGTATATAAAACGTTGGATGAAACACTATTTATTCAGATTCATTTAAAACCTAGCAGTAAAAATTTCCGGATTATGTATCTTTTTATAGAATACAATTGATTTAGTTTTCGAGTTGTAAATTACGAAACGCCAGTAGTGCTGCATGTAGCTATATAAAGCATTCAAGTTTCCCGTTAGTTTGTCGTAAAGCGACATTGTTACATTGCGAGCTATATCAAACGTTCAATCGACAAATTCTTCGTATTAACTTTTTTTTTGGCAAAACTATCTTCCTAACAAATTTGAAACAATAACGACATACTCTTACAACGTTTTTACGTGATATGTTTTGGTGTCAAAATTCTTTCTTCTTTTTTTATGAAGTTATTATAATAAATGCATCAATAAATTACCATTTTGCATAAGATCGCGTGTTATTTTTAAATGCAATTAACTCATAAGCAAACTTCCTAAACGTTAAAGATTTTTCAGTAAATAATTTTGATCATTAAAATCTATCAACTTCACTAAATTCTTTTACACTTTCATTGTTTTCTCTACAGCCACAACTTCATGAAGATAAATATTAATATAAATATAAACAATATTAAGAGTCCGTCCATTGGCTTGGATTGAATCCATTTTTAGCTCTACGCTCTTAACGTTTTTCTGTAAAACAAATGAGTCTATCGATTTCAAATACAAAAATTATTCAAAATATATCTTTTTTCTAGGACCTCCTTGTAATACTTTTCTATATGCTTTTTTTTTGTTTTTGAAAGGTGTATGAGTAATAAGTGATCTAAATCTGTTAATTTCTATCAGATATTTCCTGCAAACAGAATATTAGAACGAAAAACGTTAAAAGAGGAACATAAAGGAATATCCCAGTTTTCCAATGAACCAAACCAACCCTGATTCCATAAAGATTAATTAAAATTTTATACTAATTTCTAAACGTCTTCTAGGACTCTCTACATAACTTATATGTAAAAGTATTATAATTGTCACTTTTGAAGTTGCAATGTTAAATTAATGATTTGAATCATATTGAAGTGCCACCCAGTATGACCCAGAGCGCACTGTGTGGCGTAAACAGACTCGTGGAAATGATGCCCCCCCCCCAAGCATATATGCGACTTAATACAGAACGAATTAATTTCATTTCTTCGCGTGCGCTCGTAGGAATGTATCATTTATCACGAATCTCTTCTACTATTAACAACTTTTGATAAACAATGAGTTTTACATTAAGTCATACGAAATATAGAAATATATTTAGTACTGACCCACTTCATATGTTCTTCACAAAATGTTGATAGAATCCCCCCCCCCTCACCCATGCACCTTATAATTTTTTACCTGTTTTTTGAAATAAACAATATTTTAAAACTAGCATCCCCACTCCCCACCCCGAAAGAAAATCCTGGCTACAAATTTTGTACAAGGATACAAAAAAAATTTGTACCCTTGCACAGGTTGTTTCCTAGATAAAATCAAGGGCTTATTTCCATTTGCTTTTATTTTTACGTTTTTAATTTTTTGACTCGTGCCGTTCTTGGAATTCTTAAAGTAGGTCAAGTGTTATTAAGAATGAATGGGGGCATCTTTTATGCACGACCTTAGAACTGATAAGTAGCCACGTACTGAAATAACACCCCCGTACTTGGTCATGTCATTGTAGCGCTAAAAGCAAGTACACTTGTGCGTTAATTAAATGTACTGTAGTGTTTAGAAGACCAATGTAGTAATGCAGGTTGCTTGTGTGGTCTTGTACACTATCTTATGAGTTATCTCTTCTAGAAGATAATAAAACACATTTAACTTCTATGAGATATTCATTTATACTCTTGTTATTGATGACTGTTGTCATGGCAATCACTTAGCATGCAATGCCTTCTTGAGGTAATATGGATGTAATGACTGATTTTATGATGAATATCATTACATTACACCCCGGGTAAAAAAGGCTGAACGTGTACCAAACGAAATGAGCCGTGAGTCAAAAGGGCATTTAATGCATTCCTCAATAAAAAAAATAGCATATATTAATGTCGTACTTGTATGTATTGGCATGTTTAATGTATACTAGCTACAAGAAAATTGAGGTCGTTTGCATCTTTTGAATGGTTCCTTAATGCTAAGACAATAAAACTTATGTTAAGAATTAATTGCTAATAATCAAAGAATTGAAAACCTTTGCCGCTGGTAGCTATTAGTAGGCATCTATTGCTTAAGGCAAAAACATGAGTTGCTTATTGCAAGGTGTTGCCGCAAACTTAACCTAAATAAAGTAAACTTGATATACAGGAATCACTTGTTAGGACGTTCTGTAATCCTTACTAGAAAGAAAGAAATAAAATTTAGGAACGTGAACAAAACCAAGGAACAATATATAATGCTTCATGCTGCATGCTGCATATATGATGCTTCGGTTACGATTTATTTGTTGTAACTTTTAAAATTAAAATTAACTATGCTAATTGAATTTAAAAGCGTTAGCCTAAGTAGTAAGTTTGTGGTCAACATTGATAAACGTAGTTGTATTCATTTTGTCCGTAGGATTGGAAGAAGTGGGTTTGATCTCATAAAACGGAGGCAGCATTCATAGCATTGTCCTAAGGTTGTAGGAATTACTAGGTGAAATTGCCCGTTGGAGAGTATGATTGAATCTTCTTGTATCCTGTTATTTGAGTAGAATGAACACTTGAAGCTTAATCCGGTAGCACATATATTTGGGAGGTCCAAATGCTACTCAGGATTGATTAGTTGAATGTTATCAATGTATGATATCATGTAATGTCGAGTTGACAAGGCTCACGTGGCAAAATATAAGTCACTACTGTTATTTTTGCACTTGTGTTTATGGTGTATAACTTGAAAGTTGATACACTGCACATAATGCCAAAGTTTATTAGCGAAATGGAATTTGCTATTATGATAAGATATTTTGAGCTCGGTCAATAGCAATTGCACTGTTGTAATTTTCTCGGTTAGCAAAAAGAATGCATAGAATTTCGCGTTTTGACATAACAAAATTTTGTTGGTTAAGGTTGTTGCGAAGTTCGTTGATGGTTATCCGAGAAACCAAACTAAACATCAAAATTAAATAAAGAAAAAAGATATTAATCCTGTTATATCCAAGAACAATCTCTTCTTATGGCATCGTTCAAATGGCGAAACGAGAGATGTCGGCATCGTTGTGTCCGAGAATTGCTGAAGACATTTTTCAGGAGTTGTTACTACGGATGTTGTAGCTTTTGGTTCTTGAGGAACGTTATTGATGTGATTTCCATCAGGAACTGGAGGTGTTGTAGCTTGTAGATTCCAGGAATTATTTTCTGGATCCAAGGAAGTCTTCGTAGAAGATACGGCGGTTGATATCCACAAACCGTCGGACTTCGGAAGCTCTTGCATTTTCTGATTTAAAACACATTGGTTAGGATTCAATTTTAGCTGTACCCTAACTGACTGTGATGTTTTTTGAATGTTTGTAGGAGATTTTGAAAATCTCATTGAAAAGCTTATTTTCAAAATCTTTCTCGTCCCCAGAACTCACAGTTCAATTTACAGTTTTCTCGTGGAAACTGTAAATCGTGTCTTTCGCATGCCTAGAACTATGTGTTATGGTGCTTTATTCCAAAATAACCCAAAAAACCTTGTTTATAAGAGCCAAAAGACCTTCATTTCCACTAAGGTCGGGCACTTAAATATCCTACGTTGACGACAGCCTCATCCTTCTCACTGGTTAATCTTTGTGGTAAATACAGTATCACAAATGCAACCAATATCCTCCAATTGTCATATTAACTGCTCCAACAGTGCAGACTATCACTAGATGTGTCCGCCCTTGACCTAGTTAAATTCTATTTGTGTTGGCATAAAACAGTCATCCTTTTCATTCCTGACCTTGATTTATCTACGTAGATTCAATTTGGAATTATCTTTATCTAATCTTCCCAAACAAAACTCTTACTTCTAAACAAGCTTCTGAAAATGGATTTTGGAAGATTTTAATTCACCAGATTACTTCACTCAGCAGCGTTTGTCTCAGATAGATGATCTAGCTTTGATCTACATAGTTCCATTCTCAAAAATTCAAAATGACAAGGTTTTCGGGTTTTTGAGAGTTAGCGAGACTGGCGCTGCTTTAGCTTTATTATAAGAAAACTCCAAGTCCAATCCTTCTCAAAGTACGTTTCCGAGTTAAAGAAACGTGTACAACATGTTTCTGATTCCGATCATATAACCTTCCCAACAGATAATGACAAATTTGCCAAGAGATAGGGTTAGTTTCCAGACCCTTCCTAAAAGTAGAAGTAAATTCTGGAGATTTTTTTGATCAAATTGTTACCTAAACCTCAAATTGTAACCAAGTTACCTAAAGCGCTGGTTATCAAATATTATATAACAGTTTGCTTGTATGGCCAAGAAGGCTGCGCATATAGAACTTGCCTCATCCATATTCACAGCATCGTTTTTGCTTACTCTAAAATGTTTCGTTTTCAGACGAGACAATCCCTCTATCATACACAGCGATAACGGTACAAATTTCCGAGGGTCCGAAATCATTCGATTTTTCCAAAATTCAGAAAATGGTAGCCGCATTGCTACCTCTACCGCTAAGACTAACATTAAGTGGAAATTCATCCAACCTCAGAGGCCTTTGTGAGGTGTAATTTGAGAATCCGCCATAAAAAGCACGAAGTGAAACGAATGAAATATTAATTTCTGTCCATTTTTTTTAATTGGCAGCAGTTTAAACTTTGCTCTGAACGCGATATTATGCGTATCCCTAAAAGGAGCTTTGTATTCTGGAAACGATGCTTCTAGCTCCAACTAGCCAAAAAATAAGTTCCTTTTTAATGAGCTCATTGTTTTTGCTTTCAACAAGCAAATGTATGTATAATTTTTTTGTCCTTAGCAGCAGATTCTCTTGTTAACTCTTATTACTCAGAATATGCCGTGTTAAAGGCCGTAACTTGTAAAAAAAAAGTTTACAAAAGAAAGTTTCCCTTGTCTGTACTTGAAAATAGAAAATTGAAAATGGTAAGTAAACATTTAAAGAGCCTGTGGCAAAAATGTTTATAGTTACAATAATAATAATAATAATAATAATAATAGAGAAAAGATGATTTTTCTGAAACTATGTGCCGGAATAAGTTTTACGGTTTAAATTGTCCGTCTAATTTTACCCAGCTTGCAATTAAAATTCTCTGGTAAACCAACTTATCAATATCAATTGACATGCATAAAAGAGCTTGTTCGAGTGTTGTTCTGTACGTCAACGTATTACTTTTTATAAATTCTTTATATAAGGCTGTATTATATAAGAAATCTAATTTGCATTAAATAAATATTTGAATAATTTTTGTACTTTTTTTATATTTATTTATAGAAGCTATTGCTGTACGTATTATTGTGAATTTTCTTTTGGTTCAATTTAAAAATCTGTTCACTACACCACCGTAGGTTGTAGTTTCAAGTTGCACATCGCCATATTTAGTAATAATTTAGTAATATTCCCTTACGATAGATTATCATAGGAATTTAATCAAATTCTCGTTTCCCAAACTCACTTTGAACTCTTTCATATGATTTACTAATTGACTTTTGACTAATTGACTCTATCATGGTGATTATTAATTGTCTTAAATTTGGTTATCGTATTTATTTTTATTCATTTCAAGAAAGTAGTTAGTTAATCTTTGTTTTTCTAATAATCTAATTCAAAATCGTTTATTAAAGGTTTTTATCTGGGATTTTATTCCAGTCTGAACTGATTGTCTTTCAGATCGTTTCCCTTAAGTAAATTGAAATCAACTCATTCAAACTCGAATTGACATGGTTTTTAACAATTAGATGGATTCTGCAATCTACATGACTTAAAAAATAAATTTGAAAGTTTGAAGTAGCTTATGCAACAAATTGCACGATGAATTCTTCAAGTAATTATTATTATTATCGGCTAGACAATAAAAAACGTGACAGCTTTTAAGTTGTTTGAACCTATTGCGCATATAATGAGCAATATTTTCAACAATTTAGATTAGCCTTTGTAATACTCCTATTGAAATAAATGTGTTTCAATTCTATTTAGTTTTGTAACTGGAAAGGATTTATTATTAGTATATTAGTATCATCATCAATTTGTAAGTAGTAACATAATACCCATAAGTCAAAGAAGCAGTGTGGACTTGTAGAAGATAAGCACTCCTAAGCATCATACCAGCGACAATCCTTTATATCCAAGGGAGTCTGTTTAATCAGTTCCCAGTGTAGAATACTTATAATACGAGTGGGTAAAGGGAATATGTAAGCACCCGATATAACCACCATGCTAAAACAAAGTCGTTTTTTATTTAAACTTTCATAGGTTAAACATGAAAATTATTTAACTAGGATAATCGTTAATATCACATCAACCCCTTCTACTAATGTCTCTCGCTTCATATCGAATCACGACATTCTACAGCAAATCCATAATCCTAAATGGGCAAATTAATGGCGGTTTGTACTTTGACTGAATAGCATTTGATTTGTTAAAATATGTAAGGACTGTCGGTATGGATGGTATATTGCTTTATGTTTATGGCTCGTTTCTATCCCTCCCTATATTTCTGTCTTATTTTATATAGTATATTATAAAATAATAAAATAAGTTTTGGTATTGTACACGGGTAGTTAAAGTGGTATATAGTAATATACCTTGAAGTTAACTAGCTCATCTGAATTTAGATTGATAAAAGCTCTCGAAGGGGTAACTTCAATTAAAATCTAATAAATTCCCTGGAAATTTTAATTGACTACGGCTTTGCCAATTAGCCTCACTTGAGAATTTAAAGCTTTATTTATATTTTATTTCAGTTTTTGCTAATGGTATATTTTTATTCATGGTAAGTAAGCTCTACGATATATAAATTGAGGTTTGATTTTTTATTCTGTTTTCGGTTAATATTTGTTTTAGTTAGAGTCATAGGCGGCGCTAGACATTTTTATTGGGGTGTGCACATGTATAATAACTTTGAGATTATAAAAATAATTGATTGGTAAGATATAGAGAACTAGTTTATACCGCTTTATCAATATTTTAAAATTAAGAACACTTCATTCGTGACAATATGAATATATTATTTAAATATATTAATTCTTTGCAGATTAACAACTAAAAAGGTTGATATTTCATTGTAATGCCGCCTATGATCAGAGTTGAATTATTTAAGCTTTGCCAGGAAATTAGACAAAATTGATCATCTGATCACTATTGAAAACCTCACGCCTACAAAAAATAACATAAAATGTTATTAAGTCATTCATGGATTATTTCATTCATTTGGACTAATATATGAAGGCTGATCGAAAAGAAAGGCAATTAGCAAAAATATTTTTTTCGAAACAGGACACCGAAAAAATTTCTTCTCCTTTAAAGCTGAATCTAAAACTACTAATTTCAAAACCCCTAGTCATTAGGGTGCTACTTAATTATTTCCGCCAGTAATTTAGAAATTAATATGCAAATAATTCTTTTTAATATGGCTATTATGAAGGAGTGCTCCATCCTGTGGAGATATGTCTTGAGACGAATTTTGTAACAAAAAATATTATACATGTAAAGGGGCCCCGGGTTTGCCTCGGTAAGCATCTCTGCTTGGGTGCCAAATTTGTACGGGGCTTGCTTACAAAGTGGCGCAGTGTGATTTTCGGTGCTCGGCGGTAACTCTCGGGCGCCAGTTCTTTTAATGTGGTATGTTCCACGGATCCAGGTAACTGCTACTAGAGAAAACGTAATCCAGGGAACTGGATTGGTGGTTGGTGTTGCTGATGTTGGCCCTGTCTGGATCACTTTACCTGTCTCTAAAGCTTTCAGAAAACAAGAGGGTGTTAATACTAACAAATAAAACACACAATCATCAAATAAGTTACCAATACAAGTTACCAAAACTCCTCCACTCCAACAAGCGTTAATTATAATAATAACAAGCGAGGTGCAATACAGGGTGCGGTATCAAGCAAACATGTGGGTTCGTTAGGGTAGAATAGCGGGTAGTAAGAGAGGCTTCTAGTTTACGGTAAAGAGTGGAACTTAGGATGAGACCTCCAGGCACACGCACAATGAGGTCTCGGACAAGGTAAGATAAAGCGGGTGGAAACAGGATGAGACCCCAGGCTCACGCACAGTGAGGTCTCGGACAAAGTAAGATAAAGCGGGTGGAAACAGGATGAGACCCTCAGGCACACGCACAGTGAAGTCTCGGACAAGGTATCGTAAGGTGTGAACGGAAAAGTTCGGGCAGAAAGTCGGTAAGACGACTTACTCTTATATCTGCTGGGCTGGCTGGCTGACTGGGCTGGTTGGTCCGGCTGGTGAGTCCTGGACGCTGGCTGAATAAATCGTCGCTTGCACCTACTTAAATATGTGCTCTAGGAGCGTGGGGAAAACAGTAGGAGTAAGACGGAGCAGCGCACGCCAAATATCGGTTAGGGAAGGGACGCGTGCTCTTGCTTGAGTTGGTCGCTTAACCGTACGGCGACTGATTGCAACAGTCCATAAGCACTTTTATTCTTACACCCAAAATAATTAATAAAATTTAGTAAGTTCGTTGCATACAGTTCCCTGTTAAGTGACCTTTAAATACATAAGGACTCATGATCTCCTCTCTAAGATATTACAGCAAACGCTTAAGGTAAACCAATTATGAAAATGGCGATGATTGATAGCTCTATTATCTTCTTCGGCTCAATAGCAGCAAGTAGTAGTTCAATAACACGAGAAAACGTGGTTAAGAAAGGTGTGTATCTCTTCCTGGCTTCCCCTAATGTTGATACAGCTTTCCAGAGAATAGACATTTTAGCTACATACGTGGTTGACATGTTGCTGGACTACTGTTGCATTAATTTATTTTATTGTTAAATTGAATTTTGAGTTCTATCTCTACTTTTAACTACGTCCCTTGTCACGACGATCTCTAACGTGACAAAATACGAATGCAAAGACGGCTCAAGCTCAAATGTCTCCACTACCAGATTTTCGTGTGACCCGGTAGTTCCTAGGAAAGACACATCATTCACTGCGTGAAAAAGACTTTACACGCTATCTTGAAGAACAAGATACCTATCAACGAAATACTTCGCTTTGTTATGATCGAAGCTGAATCAACGGTAAATAGTCTGCACCGAACTGCTTCCTGATGGGTACTACGAACAAAGACATTCGGGGTGTTCAACTTACCCACAGAAGACAGTGGATGGTTTCTCTGGATGAGGCTTTTGGTCTTTGCGACAGTACTTGTCTAAATGCTAGATAAAAACTAGTAAATACCGCTAAACCTTAACGAAAAATAGCGTTAAATAGATGATCTGTGGATAATAGGTTAGGTTAGGTTAAGTTAGGTTAGGTTAAGTTAGGTTAGGTAAGGTTAGGTTACGTTAGGTTAGGTTAGGTTAGGTTAGGTTAGGTTAGGTTAGGTTAGGTTAGGTTAGGTTTGGTGAGGAAGTTCCTCTACTCCTCCTAGTCTGTCCTGCTGAGTCCACCTCAGCGCTTAAAACTAAAATACTATTAGGGGAAAAAGGTGGAACGGTCAGGAAAAAGAGGAGACAAAATGCGCAGACAATAAGACAATAAGGCAGTCGTAGGAAAGGGGGAGGGGGGCAGAACTATTTATACCTACCACACACTACACATATTACACACATGTACACCTCTTGAGAGAGGCTTACACTGTGTGAGAGTTCAAACATTATTCTCAAGCTGATCATGTCCAGGGACGTCGGAAGTATTTTCACTTAGAGGGAGCGAATTTTGATTTCACAGATAAGATAAACAATAAATGGGAACTGGACATTACGCCGAGATTGGACAAATCTCCAAAACCATAAAGCGACGCCGAATAGATCGGAAACGTGGAACCGATGCCGAACTCTCAATTTTGTCCAACTCACAGACATGCTGCTCTGTCCAAAATACCGAAAGAGGTTAAGTCGCCGAAAGACATCTGTGGACCAATAACCGAAACTTATCAAAGCGCTCAAACTCATCTCTGGACAATCGCCGAAACTGGTCAAAACGACGAAAGATATTTGTGCACAAATGGCTGAACGTGGATGAAACGCCGAAAAATATAAAATGATGCTTATCAAAACTAATGAAATAATTCCAAAAACTTAGGGCAAGATGTTTTTTAAATAGAAGCTCCAATATTGGTCTGTAACTTTGGATGGACGTCATCTGTGGTTTCTTGGGTGTATTTTGGAGAGCGGGATCGGTTGATGGCGGGCTGCCAAGACAACTTTAGTGACTCGAGCATGATTACACACGCGAAATGTTTTAAGATTCAAGCAGTTAAGATGTAGTACGTGTAACCGATCTTAGACCTTTTTTTTTCAAATTCTAGTCCTTCCCAAAAGTAAGATGAGCTTTGACAAATTTTGTCCACTCTGATGTACCAATTAAAAGCCTGGTGTGCCTAGCGAGAGAGCTTCGTCCGACTCTATCTAATAGTAGAGATCCGGCGTATACCGCGTGGAAGTGAAATTGTCTACCAAGATGTAAAATGCTATATATTTGCGTCAACATCGCTTAAAGTGATCTCCGAGAATGGTATGTGTTCCAGAATAGCCAACTGCACTTAAAGGCGGATAAAGTCCCCGGACACTCCACGGTTGTCTATAAACCAACACTGACAGGATAAGCCTGACTAGACTCTCCGCACTGGATCCAGCCTTAATCAGAACCACCCGTCTGCACAGTATTGGGGGCCTGACACCGGTTCGGTGATGAAAGAGAATTATGATCACCCCGTCCCATTGCACGAAAAATGCCAAACTCTACAGTGTGCAGATTGCTAGATAAAGCTGTTATTTTTTTAATAAGATAATAATTTCAAATTTTCGTTATGTTTAAGACCTGGAGTGAAAAGGTGCAATTTTCAAAATAAGTCTTGTATTGATCACTATAAACTCGGTGTACTTATGTTTAGGATCTAGTACGGGTGGATTCTGGTACTTCAGTTCTATCAATTCTTCCACGCAACACTGTAATATCCTCGACATTTAAAGCTATAGAGGAAAGTGTACAAATGGCTCTTCTTATTGACTGGGTTTACGTTCTTTAAAGCAGCATATTTTTCATTGAAACTTTTATCTTCACTTTTCTCTTGTCAAATCTCTGAAGCAGTCTTTTCCGTTATTGTCGCTTCAAATACAGGAAAAATACACAGTGGTTTATCTATCTCTTTTAGAAATTCTGGAGTATCCTCCTCCGTTATTGAAATTCCAAATAACAGCAAAATAGACAGTTGTTGATTTATCTCTTGTATTTCTAGAGTAACAGTGGTGCATCTATTCTAAAATTCCTGAAGTGCTCTTTTTCGTTAATGGAGCTCCAAGTAACTGAAAAATAAACAGTTGTTGATTTATCTCTTATCGGATATATGGAGTACTCTTCTCCGTTATTGGAGTTCCAGGTAAAGGAAAAATAGACAGTTGTGGATCTGTCTCTTGTCATATCTCTGGAGCACTTTTTTCCGTTATTGTCGCTTCAAATACAAGAAAAATACACAGTGGTTTATCTATCTTTTTTTAGAAAATCTGGAGTATCCTCCCCCGTTATTGAAGTTCCAAATAACAGCAAAATAGACAATTGTTGATTCAGTTCCTGTATTTCTAGAGTAACCACTTCGGTGATTGCAGCGCCAAGTAACAGAAAAATAAACAGTTGTTGATTTATCTCTTATCGGATATAAATATGCAGTACTCTTCTCCGTTATTGGAGCTCCAGGTAAGAGAAAAGTAGACAGTTGTGGATCTGTCTCTTGTCAAATCTCTGGAGCACTCTTTTCCGTTGTTGTAGCTCCAAATAGTAGAAAAATACACAGTGGTTTATATATCTCTTTTAGAATTTCTGGAGTATCCTCCTCCGTTATTGAAGTTCCAAATAACAGCAAAATAGACAGTTGTTGATTTATCTCTTGTCGTATTTCTAGAGTACCAACTTCGGTTATTGCAGCTGCAAGTAACAGAAAAATAAACAGTTGTTGATTTATCTCTTGTCGGGTATATGGAGTACTTTTCGCCGTTATTGGAGCTCCAGGTAAGAGGAAAATAGACAGTTGTGGATGTGTCTCTTGTCAAATATCTGAAGCACTCTTTTCTGCTATTGTCGCTCCAAATAGTAGAAAAATACACAGTGGTTTATCTATCTCTTTTAGAAATTCTGGAGTATCCTCCTCCGTTATTGAAATTCCAAATAACAGCAAAATAGACAGTTGTTGATTTATCTCTTGTATTTCTAGAGTAACAGTGGTGCATCTATTCTAAAATTCCTGAAGTGCTCTTTTTCGTTAATGGAGCTCCAAGTAACTGAAAAATAAACAGTTGTTGATTTATCTCTTATCGGATATATGGAGTACTCTTCTCCTTTATTGGAGTTCCAGGTAATTGAAAAATAGACAGTTGTGGAGCTGTCTCTTGTCAAATCTCTGGAGCACTTTTTTCCGTTATTGTCGCTTCAAATACAAGAAAAATACACAGTGGTTTATCTATCTTTTTTTAGAAAATCTGGAGTATCCTCCCCCGTTATTGAAGTTCCACATAACAGCAAAATAGACAGTTGTTGATTTATCTCTTGTCGTATTTCTAGAGTACCCACTTCGGTTATTGCAGCTCCAAGTAACAGAAAAATAAACAGTTGTTGATTTATCTCTTGTCGGATATATGGAGTACTTTTCTCCGTTATTGGAGCTCCAGGTAAGAGGAAAATAGACAGTTGTGGATGTGTCTCTTGTCAAATACCTGGAGCGCTCTTTTCTGTTATTGTCGCTCCAAATAGTAGAAAAATACACAGTGATTTATCTATCTCTTTTAGAAATTCTGGAGTATCCTCCTCCGTTATTGAAATTCCAAATAACAGCAAAATAGACAGTTGTTGATTTATCTCTTGTATTTCTAGAGTAACAGTGGTGCATCTATTCTAAAATTCCTGAAGTGCTCTTTTTCGTTATTGGAGCTCCAAGTAACTGAAAAATAAACAGCTGTTGATTTATCTCTTGTCGGATATATGCAGTACTCTTCTCCGTTATTGGAGCTCCAGGTAAGGGAAAAGTACACAGTTGTGGATTTGTGTCTTGTCAAATCTCTGGAGCACTCTTTTCCGTTGTTGTCGCTCCAAATAGTAGAAAAATACACAGTGGTTTATCTATCTCTTTTAGAATTTCTGGAGTATCCTCCTCCGTTATTGAAGTTCCAAATAACAGCAAAATAGACAGTTGTTGATTTATCTCTTGTCGTATTTCTAGAGTACCCACTTCGGTTATTGCAGCTCCAAGTAACAGAAAAATAAACAGTTGTTGATTTATCTCTTGTCGGATATATGGAGTACTTTTCTCCGTTATTGGAGCTCCAGGTAAGAGGAAAATAGACAGTTGTGGATGTGTCTCTTGTCAAATACCTGGAGCGCTCTTTTCTGTTATTGTCGCTCCAAATAGTAGAAAAATACACAGTGATTTATCTATCTCTTTTAGAAATTCTGGAGTATCCTCCTCCGTTATTGAAATTCCAAATAACAGCAAAATAGACAGTTGTTGATTTATCTCTTGTATTTCTAGAGTAACAGTGGTGCATCTATTCTAAAATTCCTGAAGTGCTCTTTTTCGTTATTGGAGCTACAAGTAACTGAAAAATAAACAGCTGTTGATTTATCTCTTGTCGGATATCTGGAGTACTTACTCTTCTCTGTTATTGGAGCTCCAGGTAAGAGGAAAATAGACAGTTGTGGATGTGTCTCTTGTCAAATATCTGAAGCACTCTTTTCTGCTATTGTCGCTCCAAATAGTAGAAAAATACACAGTGGTTTATCTATCTCTTTTAGAAATTCTGGAGTATCCTCCTCCGTTATTGAAATTCCAAATAACAGCAAAATAGACAGTTGTTGATTTATCTCTTGTATTTCTAGAGTAACAGTGGTGCATCTATTCTAAAATTCCTGAAGTGCTCTTTTTCGTTAATGGAGCTCCAAGTAACTGAAAAATAAACAGTTGTTGATTTATCTCTTATCGGATATATGGAGTACTCTTCTCCGTTATTGGAGTTGCAGGTAAAGGAAAAATAGACAGTTGTGGATCTGTCTCTTGTCAAATCTCTGGAGCACTTTTTTCCGTTATTGTCGCTTCAAATACAAGAAAAATACACAGTGGTTTATCTATCTTTTTTTAGAAAATCTGGAGTATCCTCCCCCGTTATTGAAGTTCCAAATAACAGCAAAATAGACAATTGTTGATTCAGTTCCTGTATTTCTAGAGTAAGCACTTCGGTGATTGCAGCGCCAAGTAACAGAAAAATAAACAGTTGTTGATTTATCTCTTATCGGATATAAATATGCAGTACTCTTCTCCGTTATTGGAGCTCCAGGTAAGAGAAAAGTAGACAGTTGTGGATCTGTCTCTTGTCAAATCTCTGGAGCACTTTTTTCCGTTATTGTCGCTTCAAATACAAGAAAAATACACAGTGGTTTATCTATCTTTTTTTAGAAAATCTGGAGTATCCTCCCCCGTTATTGAAGTTCCACATAACAGCAAAATAGACAGTTGTTGATTTATCTCTTGTCGTATTTCTAGAGTACCCACTTCGGTTATTGCAGCTCCAAGTAACAGAAAAATAAACAGTTGTTGATTTATTTCTTGTCGGATATATGGAGTACTTTTCTCCGTTATTGGAGCTCCAGGTAAGAGGAAAATAGACAGTTGTGGATGTGTCTCTTGTCAAATACCTGGAGCGCTCTTTTCTGTTATTGTCGCTCCAAATAGTAGAAAAATACACAGTGATTTATCTATCTCTTTTAGAAATTCTGGAGTATCCTCCTCCGTTATTGAAATTCCAAATAACAGCAAAATAGACAGTTGTTGATTTATCTCTTGTATTTCTAGAGTAACAGTGGTGCATCTATTCTAAAATTCCTGAAGTGCTCTTTTTCGTTATTGGAGCTACAAGTAACTGAAAAATAAACAGCTGTTGATTTATCTCTTGTCGGATATCTGGAGTACTTACTCTTCTCTGTTATTGGAGCTCCAGGTAAGAGGAAAATAGACAGTTGTGGATGTGTCTCTTGTCAAATATCTGAAGCACTCTTTTCTGCTATTGTCGCTCCAAATAGTAGAAAAATACACAGTGGTTTATCTATCTCTTTTAGAAATTCTGGAGTATCCTCCTCCGTTATTGAAATTCCAAATAACAGCAAAATAGACAGTTGTTGATTTATCTCTTGTATTTCTAGAGTAACAGTGGTGCATCTATTCTAAAATTCCTGAAGTGCTCTTTTTCGTTAATGGAGCTCCAAGTAACTGAAAAATAAACAGTTGTTGATTTATCTCTTATCGGATATATGGAGTACTCTTCTCCGTTATTGGAGTTGCAGGTAAAGGAAAAATAGACAGTTGTGGATCTGTCTCTTGTCAAATCTCTGGAGCACTTTTTTCCGTTATTGTCGCTTCAAATACAAGAAAAATACACAGTGGTTTATCTATCTTTTTTTAGAAAATCTGGAGTATCCTCCCCCGTTATTGAAGTTCCAAATAACAGCAAAATAGACAATTGTTGATTCAGTTCCTGTATTTCTAGAGTAAGCACTTCGGTGATTGCAGCGCCAAGTAACAGAAAAATAAACAGTTGTTGATTTATCTCTTATCGGATATAAATATGCAGTACTCTTCTCCGTTATTGGAGCTCCAGGTAAGAGAAAAGTAGACAGTTGTGGATCTGTCTCTTGTCAAATCTCTGGAGCACTTTTTTCCGTTATTGTCGCTTCAAATACAAGAAAAATACACAGTGGTTTATCTATCTTTTTTTAGAAAATCTGGAGTATCCTCCCCCGTTATTGAAGTTCCACATAACAGCAAAATAGACAGTTGTTGATTTATCTCTTGTCGTATTTCTAGAGTACCCACTTCGGTTATTGCAGCTCCAAGTAACAGAAAAATAAACAGTTGTTGATTTATCTCTTGTCGGATATATGGAGTACTTTTCTCCGTTATTGGAGCTCCAGGTAAGAGGAAAATAGACAGTTGTGGATGTGTCTCTTGTCAAATACCTGGAGCGCTCTTTTCTGTTATTGTCGCTCCAAATAGTAGAAAAATACACAGTGATTTATCTATCTCTTTTAGAAATTCTGGAGTATCCTCCTCCGTTATTGAAATTCCAAATAACAGCAAAATAGACAGTTGTTGATTTATCTCTTGTATTTCTAGAGTAACAGTGGTGCATCTATTCTAAAATTCCTGAAGTGCTCTTTTTCGTTATTGGAGCTCCAAGTAACTGAAAAATAAACAGCTGTTGATTTATCTCTTGTCGGATATATGCAGTACTCTTCTCCGTTATTGGAGCTCCAGGTAAGGGAAAAGTACACAGTTGTGGATTTGTGTCTTGTCAAATCTCTGGAGCACTCTTTTCCGTTGTTGTCGCTCCAAATAGTAGAAAAATACACAGTGGTTTATCTATCTCTTTTAGAATTTCTGGAGTATCCTCCTCCGTTATTGAAGTTCCAAATAACAGCAAAATAGACAGTTGTTGATTTATCTCTTGTCGTATTTCTAGAGTACCCACTTCGGTTATTGCAGCTCCAAGTAACAGAAAAATAAACAGTTGTTGATTTATCTCTTGTCGGATATATGGAGTACTTTTCTCCGTTATTGGAGCTCCAGGTAAGAGGAAAATAGACAGTTGTAGATGTGTCTCTTGTCAAATACCTGGAGCGCTCTTTTCTGTTATTGTCGCTCCAAATAGTAGAAAAATACACAGTGATTTATCTATCTCTTTTAGAAATTCTGGAGTATCCTCCTCCGTTATTGAAATTCCAAATAACAGCAAAATAGACAGTTGTTGATTTATCTCTTTTATTTCTAGAGTAACAGTGGTGCATCTATTCTAAAATTCCTGAAGTGCTCTTTTTCGTTATTGGAGCTCCAAGTAACTGAGAAATAAACAGCTGTTGATTTATCTCTTGTCGGATATATGCAGTACTCTTCTCCGTTATTGGAGCTCCAGGTAAGGGAAAAGTACACAGTTGTGGATTTGTGTCTTGTCAAATCTCTGGAGCACTCTTTTCCGTTGTTGTCGCTCCAAATAGTAGAAAAATACACAGTGGTTTATCTATCTCTTTTAGAATTTCTGGAGTATCCTCCTCCGTTATTGAAGTTCCAAATAACAGCAAAATAGACAGTTGTTGATTTATCTCTTGTATTTCTAGAGTAACAGTGGTGCATCTATTCTAAAATTCCTGAAGTGCTCTTTTTCGTTATTGGAGCTCCAAGTAACTGAAAAATAAACAGCTGTTGATTTATCTCTTGTCGGATATATGCAGTACTCTTCTCCGTTATTGGAGCTCCAGGTAAGGGAAAAGTACACAGTTGTGGATTTGTGTCTTGTCAAATCTCTGGAGCACTCTTTTCCGTTATTGTCGCTCCAAATAGTAGAAAAATACACAGTGGTTTATCTATCTCTTTTAGATTTTCTGGAGTATCCTCCTCCGTTATTGAAGTTCCAAATAACAGCAAAATAGACAGTTGTTGATTTATCTCTTGTCGTATTTCTAGAGTACCCACTTCGGTTATTGCAGCTCCAAGTAACAGAAAAATAAACAGTTGTTGATTTATCTCTTGTCGGATATATGGAGTACTTTTCTCCGTTATTGGAGATCCAGGTAAGAGGAAAATAGACAGTTGTGGATGTGTCTCTTGTCAAATACCTGGAGCGCTCTTTTCTGTTATTGTCGCTCCAAATAGTAGAAAAATACACAGTGATTTATCTATCTCTTTTAGAAATTCTGAAGTATCCTCCTCCGTTATTGAAATTCCAAATAACAGCAAAATAGACAGTTGTTGATTTATCTCTTGTATTTCTAGAGTAACAGTGGTGCATCTATTCTAAAATTCCTGAAGTGCTCTTTTTCGTTATTGGAGCTACAAGTAACTGAAAAATAAACAGCTGTTGATTTATCTCTTGTCGGATATCTGGAGTACTTACTCTTCTCTGTTATTGGAGCTCTTTGAATTTCTGGAGTATGCTCCTTCGTTATTGAAATTCCAAATAACAGAAAAATATACAGTTGTTGATTTATCTCTTGTCGTATTTCTAGAGTACCCACTTCGGTTATTGCAGCTCCAAGTAACAGAAAAATAAACAGTTGTTGATTTATCTCTTGTCGGGTATATGGAGTACTTTTCGCCGTTATTGGAGCTCCAGGTAAGAGGAAAATAGACAGTTGTGGATGTGTCTCTTGTCAAATACCTGGAGCGCTCTTTTCTGTTATTGTCGCTCCAAATAGTAGAAAAATACACAGTGATTTATCTATCTCTTTAAAAATTCTGGAGTATCCTCCTCCGTTATTGAAATTCCAAATAACAGCAAAATAGACAGTTGTTGATTTATCTCTTGTATTTCTAGAGTAACAGTGGTGCATCTATTCTAAAATTCCTGAAGTGCTCTTTTTCGTTATTGGAGCTACAAGTAACTGAAAAATAAACAGCTGTTGATTTATCTCTTGTCGGATATCTGGAGTACTTACTCTTCTCTGTTATTGGAGCTCTTTGAATTTCTGGAGTATGCTCCTTCGTTATTGAAATTCCAAATAACAGAAAAATATACAGTTGCAGCTGCAAGAAACAGACACACAGACTGTTGTTGATTCATCTCTTGTAGAGTTTCTGGAGCATTCTCCTTCATTACCAGTGCTCCAAGTAACAGAAAACCAGACAGTTTTTGTTGAATCTCTTGTACAATTCCTGGGGTACTCTGCTCCATTACTGTAGCTCCAAGTAACAGAGAAATAGACAGTTGTTGGACTATTTCATGTCGAACTCTCTCCTCCGATATTGGTACTCTAAGTAGTTGAAGATTGTTTGAGAGTTTGGTAAATTACTTTTATACCGGGAAGAAATTCATTTAGTGGAATATTGTTCTCCATTTTTCTTTCTAGAGATAAATTTGATATAAAGAATCCTTATCATAATAATAATAATCGCCCTCTCCCTCCCGCACAAGCTTATAGCTTCTGGGGCCTTGGATTAGGTTATGGGTTGTAGTAGTTATTATTATTATTATTATTATATTCCATTCATGGTTCTGTTATGGAATTGAAAGTATTTCTAACAGTCACTTATAGGAAAATGTCGCCCATTTGATGTTTGACATTAACAACGCCTAGCGTGTGCTGCAACTCAACAGTCTCCTTGTGTTTTAAATTTAAGCTAGTGAATTGTAGAACTAACAGCTATTGGGCGTATACCTCTCTCGTTTTTGGCAAAGTGCATTGAGACAATCACCTTGAATAAAGTGTTAACCTCAAACATAAAATTTTACAGCTTTATTAGATTTCAGAGGAGCTGTTGTCCTGCTACTTACGTGCTCGCCTGTCAATCCAAGCAACCCAAGTATCGTGTGGACTACTTGCTCACCACGATGTACCAGTCTTGGTGTCCCTGTTACACTATAATATGTCCATATAATTAGACAATTAGCAATTTAAATCTTTTCTGCTCCCTAATATGGACATATGGGCAAATCACGTGTCATTTTTATATGGCTGTGTTTCTTACTCTCGGTCGACGTTTGATGAAGTTTATTTTGAATAATTTTACGTTAAATATCTCGCCATCTTTAAAATACCCACTAAAGAGAATATAGAGGAAAGGCAGACTAATATTAAGTAAATTCTGTTAATTTTGTATAAAGTAACAAGAGAGGATAAAGAGCTGTTCGTTTAGGTAGCTAGAAACTTCAAGACTTTTGATGAATTTCAACAATAATAGAATCTTACCGCCTTGCGGTCAGAACCTCTTGACTGTTTGTTAGTGTCGCCGAAATATATACTATAATAGGGGAAAAAACACTTATGTACTTATCAATGTAATTTTTTGTCTGTGTTGTATTCCGGTCCTGGTTCTTACTGATATAGAATTCTGCCTTTAGCATTCGAAACACATTTTACAGATTCCGAAGCAAACAGAAAAGAAAAATTTGAAAAATCTTAAATTTATGTATAACGAAAAAACAAATATATAACAGTCTAGTACAAAAATGTTCCAAGGAGTTTGCCTTTTTTATCGTTTTCCATTCTCGTCGTCCTCGAGTATTTAAATATATGAAAAGAAGGATGAAGGGACCTATGTCGTATTAAAATTTATATCCAAGAGCGCGTTCTAATTTGTGCTGCGGTATGTCCATATTCCGCTTCCAGGTTGTGCCGTTATGAACTCGACTGGAATTTTTATATTACATTGAGTGTTATTCGATGCAAGTATATTTGATAATGCCGTCTTTCGTGCAAGAATGCCTACTAGTCCTTTTTCCAAGTTGAAATTTTACATAAAACACACACAAACACAGCGCACGAACGCACATTCAGCCATAGTAAAACTGTTTCAGTTTTAAAATCCACTAAAATTACCACATCAAACGTTCTTTTCTCAAACGTCTCGTTCAATTCTTTGTAAATGATCATAGAAAATATGAACCCCTCAAAAGTTAGACTTTTTTCTCAGAGAGTCTGCTTCTTCCAGTATTCCACCTCGTGTGACGTCTAAATTGGATAAGGAGAAAGAGTAAGGCCGTGTAAAAGGGATAAAGACAGAGAGAACCTAGAAATGTTCCTTTACATCTCCGAGCGCAATTCCCCGTTACCTTCTACCGTTTTACAGATTTGCGTGGATCTTCAAACTTGGAAAAGCTCGGTAAAGTACACACAATTCCCCTGTAACTTGATAACATTACATCAAGAAAACTTCCCTAGAGGATCCCTTTGTGATTCGGCTATAATTTAAAAGCATTCATTCTAATGTTACAATATGACTCCCCTTATCTAAGGTAACGCTCCTCCAACTCGGAACAATGACATTTCTGGATTGCAACTGTACTAACCATCCCCATGTCCCCTACCACCTAAAACAATCCCCACTAAATATTTCAGCTTTTGTTTCTTAACCAACCCTTCGTCGAGAAAGTGAAGCGCATAATTACAGATACAGTAAAAGTGAAATGTCTTTATGAAAATGAACTCCGGCAGCTTTTGTTGTTTATCGAAACGAAACAAGCAAAAAGTTATTTAAACTTATTTAGTCTGAAATGTTTTGGCGTAAACAAATTTTGTTTTGTTTGTGGGTAATTAAAGATTTTAGGGATGCTGGAGAGTTCAATGTACACATGTACAAAAAGTTTTTTTAATAAAATTTAATGGATAAACAAGAACGACTAACAGGGTTTATTAATTAAACATATTCTATGTTACATTACCACAGTATTTATTGTTTGTTGTAACAACAAAACATTTATTGTAATAAATATAAAGGCAGCAAAATTAGGATGGTATTATTTTTCTTTTAAGATTAATAATAACAAAATTTATGTGTTTGTTTATTTTTAGCCGGAAATCGGAGCGGAAATAGTACATAATGGTTTCTACTATTAAATATGTTCATATAGCCGACCCTACTAGAATTTACCCGAACCTTGAAACTTACAGTCCCAGTAGATATTTCTAAAATGTAAACTATTCACGCGGTATTACGGTTTTATTTTCTGAAAGTTGCCTACATTTTATTTTAAACGGGAGAGGATACATGCTGTGGATAGCAATCTTAATATTTTGTAAAATTTTGAAAAAAAAAACTGATTTGTTTCCTGGAATTATTTGTCTATTAGGTTAAGAAAAATAAATCTGTCTACAGAAGTCGTTAAGCCGTGCAACCTATCAACTAGAAAAATCGAAAAGATCAGAGCAAGGGTGTTGGCATGCTTCGTGCCGGCCCTGACGCCTGCAGAGTGTAGGCATTGAATCACGCAGCAACTTCAGCAGGAAAATTATGAAGAGGATAATTATGGACTTCTTTATCGGCTTGTGTTTAGAGACGAAGCAACCTTGGGCGCAAATTGTTGCAAGGCGTTGTCGAAGGTTACAGTTTTCTGCACTAGAGGTTTACGGGCCTTCCTTGGTTGCATCATTTTCCTTATACTTTTAAAAATCCACCGCACAGTCAGAAAAGATGTTTGGATCATCATTTTCTTAAAAATCAAATCTCCCAACCGATAACTCTCAACCCGCACAATATTATATCCTTCGCAACGATTTACAGGTGCAGGTTTTCCCTTTTACTATTTGTTTCCAAAACACCTCTATGCTTAACAGTTACTGTTACACAATATTTCTTCAGTTTAGATCCGCCAGCATCAGCCGCGCGTGCTATATACCATTCGATGCGTCTCATCGAATTGAATAAAATTGACCATAGTGAAGATTGGGGAGGGCAGTTTGATTTCGAGATAATTGCTAAAAACTTTTTTGGTAGCAGAGCCATAGATCTCCATGTTAAATCTCCCACCCTACCTAAAAATGCATCTTTTGATGCGCATTCGCCCTAACCTAACCTAACCTAATCCAACCCAACCTAACCAGAACTAAATTAAAACATGAATTATAACATTATTAAATGAACTTAAATCTTGGTTATGTTAGGTTAGGCTATAGATTAGATTATAAGTTAGGTTATAGTTTAGGTTTAGGTTAGGTTGTAGGTTAGATTAGATTAGGTTAGGTTGTAGATTAAGTTGTACGTTACGTTGTAGGTTAGGTTGTATCTCTGCCGTAATATAGGAAAATCTTTTTTTTTATTAAATATTCCGGATCGGTACACTAGGGCCATACACAGTAGAGTTTAAATTAATTTTCGTTATACAACTATATAGCACAATAACAATAAGGAACAAAGTTAACAGACTGGGGGGAGTGGAATTTCGTTCATAAATATGTTAAATATGAAAGGGGCCAAGGACAGATCCTTGGGGAACTCCTGTCCTAATGTCCTTTGGATTGAGAGGGCTGTGTTTATTTTACTTGAAAAGTAAAAGGACTTCTTCCAGTAAGGAATTTCGAAGTTATGTTGATGATGTACTCTGGGATTTTCAGTTGGATCATTTTATGCAATATAGGTCATTATGCCAGACCCAGTCAAAGGCCTGGGCAACGTCGAGGAATAGTATAGTGGTGTATTTCTTGTCTTCAAAGCCTTTGGCGATAGTTTTGTTAATTCTGATGAGCTGATGTACTGTTGAGTATTTGGGTCTGAAGCCAAACTGGAATGGTGGAAGAAGGGTGTGCTGAGATATATGGTCATTAAGGCGGCTATAGATGACTTTCTCGAGTAGTTTCGATAGAGTACAAAGGAGGCTAATAGGACCATACGAAGTTGGGTTGCTTTTACATTGACCAGGTTTGTGGCAGTGCAGTACATATGCATGCTTCTAGCTCTTAGGGAAATATCCAGCAGAGAGGCAAGAATTGTAAAGAGAGGTGAGGTAAGATCAACATTTAGGTGGGAGATTTTTAAGAATTGCGTTGGTTATCATATCAGGTCCAGGAGCTTTCTTATTAGGTAGGTGCTGAATTATTGATGCTATTCTTCCGGTGTTGTAATTTGGACGGTAGCTGTGTTAAAGGGGAGTTGTTTTGGTACGCTTTGGTCGATGAAGTTAGTGAAGGCAATATTTGCATTGCTGGTTTTAACAGTAAATTCCACTTCTAGGTGGTTGCTCAAAGCCTCGCATTTTTCAGTGCCGCTAGAGTATTGAGCGTTGTTTACTATTAGGATAGGTATTGTTGGTTTGTGGTTGGTAATTCGTTTGTCTGCTCTCCACATTGTTGGGTCACCCGCTTCTAGTTCGCCTATGTAGCGCCTCTAGGAAGTGATTCTGTAGTTATCAATTTCCCATTTGACTTGTCGGGTTAGGTGCGCTAAGGTACTACGAGTGTAGGTTAGATTGTAAGTTAGATTGTAGGTTAGGTTATACATTAGATTATAGGTTAAGTTATAGGTTAGGTTAGGTTAAGTTAGGAATTAACCAAAAATTTTGACAATTATCTCCAAACTACTGCTCTGTACTATAATCTACTCTGTACTCTATGCTATTGTACTATAAATATATGACTGTATATAGCATGTGCGGTGGTGGATCTAATCTACAGTTTCATTAGCTGCTCTTTCATTCCAATCATTTGCTGTACAAAACTCGCCGTTAACCAAACACTTTAAACTTTGACACGTCGGACCATAGCATACGTTGTTACTGTTGGTATATCAAATTGAAATGGTTTCTTGCCTAGACTAGTCTTTTTCACTTATTCTGAGGTCTTACAAGCGGCGTTTTCGTAAAAAGGTCCGCCAAACAAACCTACCTCGTTTAGTCTATGTTTTGAAATAAATTTAGTAGGATACTTCTGAATGGTACTATATGTATTTCTGTTAAAGTAGGAAATATCTAAACGTGGTTGCGTTATCTCGTAAAACCATTTCATGCTTACCCATTGTCTATGACTTAAGATTTTTCTTTTTACTATGAAAAACATCAGAAGAATAACGACTGTCCGTTTAAATGTCGCGAATACACATGGACACGTGACGTGCTGTAACTTCGATTTGATATATCGAATAAATGTATCGATATAGCAAACTATACCTATAATATAGGAAATATACAACTTCTTTCGATACATCAGTTCCATGTAAGATAAAAATCGCATTTCTTATTCATCATTATCTCATAATACAGTAAGTAAGTTGTAACGATATACACAATATCAGCAATCATGTCTGACCGTCACATACGGCACACATCCTCCGGCCGGCGCGTGGTTAGAAATAGGATGAAATTCAGAGCCCCGTAGCCCGTCTCACGAAATTAGATTCTAGTGCACTTTGTATATTTGCAATTATCTAGTTCACGTAAAAAGATTGTCCGCCTGGTAGCCCACTTGGTAGAGCGCCCGCCCAGAGAACTGGAGAACTGGGTTTGATCCCTAGTTAGGGTGAAAATCTTTCTATATGGATTTGCATTTAGAATATGCTTTAATGCGAAACGTAAAATAAAATATACAGGGTAATCCACTTTCTTGATTTAATCTTGCGATCATTATTTGTCTTATCTGATGACAAATACTAGAGGTCCAGAAAAATCCTGCAATTTTTTTCAATTAAAAGTTTTTACTCTTAAAATAAGGGTAGTGGGAGTTGTCCAAAATGTATAGAATTATCCTGTTGTGCAACCATGCAATGCTTTATACATATGCATTATCGTTTTAGAGGGATTATGTCTATAGCAAGATGTGATTATGCCTATTTAGTATCTATTTACCTTTGACATAATTATTATAATACAATTGTTATTGATTTTCACCTATTGTTCTATAACAATGCTGTAAAATAAAACTACTGTTTTCATTATCTGTAGTTTTATTTAATACAAATAATACTGTCATGATTGGATATTTGATAAATGCAAACTATTAAATTATTAAAAGCGTTATACTATTTCAATTAGAATAGACTATTAAATTGCAGCATTAAAATTTCTTTCACATAATTATAACAATTCACTCTTAAATTTTGATCAAATGAACTAATTAACGCTTCCACATACAAAATAAAATATAAAGAACCCACCTGGTTATTTCTATAAACTTAATTTGGTTTACAAACGTTGCTGCAAATGACTCGTTGGAGATGGTCACCAGATTACTGAGGACCTTTTTCAAACAAAGTCTAACAGCAAACTAGGGTTTAAGATCTGTCAAGTTATTGCGCTAACTTGATTGCAAGTCTGGATCAATATTCTCGAACTAAATCTATAGTCTATATATATAATTAATCACATCAATGAAACAACAAGGAAGTTTAATTAAAATAAAGATTTTTTATTACCTTTTCAAAAAGGTTTGTTCCAAGATGGACGATGAAACGTGACAAAGAAAAGTCTAATTTCTATATCTTCAAACTTTCCAACAACAATTTCGTACTTTTAATAAATCACAAAACCATTCTATGCACCAATTAAACTATAATTAGCCCATCAAAAGGGAATTTCACTATTAAATCCAAAAGTTTAATCAACCACCAAAATTAACGTCTTGCATTGTCAAGGGAATTTTACGTCAAGAGAACGAAAGGAGCCAAATCTTTTTTAACTAACAACAAGCGTGGGTCTCGTGACCAACAAGCTGCTTTTTAATTGGTTTAATTAAGGCGTCAATTTCGTCCTATCTTGGAGCGAAACTGCCAAACCAGAGATTTATTATTGATTAACGAAAACGAACAACCAAAGTGATTTGAAAAAATTGATAATTAGCAATAAAATGTTAAATTTAATTAACAGTAGAGAAAAATACAATAAAAATTAAGTTATCGAAATATCGATAATAATTTTGCAGTCAATAATACTAAACCTAGATGGCGTTACAAATAAACATTGAGAACTGAATTTATTTTAATATACAGGGTGTCTTGAGACAATAACCTAATAACATTTTTATCACTATACAGGGTGTTCTTAAAATAAAAGAATATGCAGAAAAACTGTCTATTACAATAAAAAAAGGACATTAACGGGGCTAAACTCTCTAAATTCAAAGAATGAGAGAAAACGAGAGAAAATTTATTTAATTGGTCAGTACTAATTCCATTTTATTATTTTAATAATCCATTTTATTATGAATATTTATTGCGGTAAATTGAGAATAGAGAACACACTGATAAAACCTTTTAAATCTCAAAGGTTCATTAATGATTGAATCTTGTACTACCCTCACAACGTGTCGCTTGTTACTTGTCGTAGTAACCAAGATAATTATTTATTTAAAATACTAGATCCAGCAATTGCCTTTCAAAATCCTTGCATATGATAATTTTCTATTTTGTTTTAATGTAGGTGAAACCCTTTATATTTTTGAAAAACTTTGCAAGGAACCTTAAGATAACATTTACAATTTTTTGTTACGAAAAAAGAACAAGATATGAAACTTTTTCACATGGTCTTGCGGTTTTGCAGCATGACTACCCTAGCGGAAAAACTATAAGAAAATTCTTTTTTTGTCGTACGTCTTTCAAAATGGTGATGATGAGATAAAAACAAAGCCCATAAGACGAAATAGAGGCACCAAAAGCTTGAACTTGAAGGCATTTTCTCTTATTTTATTTGTCATGTTCAATTTTCGGGATGGAAGGCAGCAGTAACTGTAAAGCAACACATCAGCGACGTGGAGCGCGATATGAGGAGATGTGAGTGAGTTCCGCCGTGTCGACATACGCCCACCCCTCCCCTCTCGCACCCCCACGATTCGCCATGCCACGTTTTGCTATATCCGTGAAGCTCAAAACACAATTATGCCGCACTTGCCAAAATCCGTCCTTATGAATATTAATACCCTTGCAAGAGTTTACGCTATTTTGGAAATGATTTCTATTAAAATTGCATTACAATTTGCATTAGAATAGAATATTGTATTGTTTAGACGGCGGGAAACAAGTTTATACATTTTAATTAGTTTACTTCCAGAATTTCGCGCAAGCAAACTTTTCATATAATATTAAGAAGTTTAATTTTAATATTTCTTTCACTATCTTTCCCTGTGTATATTAAAGCTAGACACATGTTCTTAAATTTGGGTCAAACATTTCTCTTAAGAAGGAAGAAAAATTGGAATGGATCAAATTCAATCTTAGAGTGACTATCTGTAAAAACAGAAGCTACTACTAGGAAAATATTATGATTAGGTTCCGGTTCTGTCTTGAAAATAGAAGGTTTAAGACATCCATGTTCAGTTTGAATCTTGTAGATTTAGTCGATTTTTACAACTTTACTATAAGTAGTCGACCAACATCAACACTAGTTGAAACTTAAATCGGAGTTAAAGATTCTGCTTGCAAGAACTTGATGAATTTGTTAAAAAGTTTTAGCCAAAGTTTTACGAAAGATATGTATTCATCTTTTTTTTAAAATAACGATCGGTCAGTAGAAATTTTCATTTATTTCATAAGAAAATCATTAAAGTGTTCAGAACTTTAAACTAACATGACAAATTTTAACTTAATTTATTGAAAAGTGTCTTGTCTTTTTTGAAGGTCCTTGGTTGTTAAATTGATTGACATCGATCGATTTTAGCATCTACATATTTAGCAGTAATAATAATCTCGAGATTAGAAATAATTAAATCCTGATTAACCCTTAGGTGCTTCCAAAATTATTTAGGAGCGTAATTCACAGTTTACATTCCTCATTAGAGTGATAACATCAGTGTAGTTGGACAAACAGCGTTGGACTGCACTGAGGCTATCACATTAAAGAGACATGTAAATTATTGTTCTTGTGAAGTAGCTTCTAAATGATCTTGCGAGCATCCAAGATTTAATCAAGGTTTAATTATTTATAATTCCAATATTATTATTTGAGTTTCAATTATTTAATTGTTTAAGTCAATTTCTTATTATAGTGTACGATTGTGTAAGAGTTTCGGTTCGGGCGCCAATATCATTTAGGTACTTAGTTAAAAATTGCTTACGACGGGCACTGAGTGGTTTTTGGTAATCGACAATATTTTCCAGGCGCCAGTTATTTTAACGTGGTATGCTCCACGAATCCGGGTAGCTGCTAGTGGAGAAAAGGTAATCCAGGGAACGACTGAAGTCGTAGAGGTCAATACTGTCTGAACGATTTCGTGGGCGTCTACCTGTTTCACTAAAGCACTTACAGAAAGAAGGGGTGTTAATTTCGCCGGAAGACAGATTTAATCAAAGATTAACGGTAGTAGAAAAAGACGAAACTCCCAGGCACACGCACAGTAAGATCTCTGGAGAAAAGGAAAGCAAGGGATGAGACCCTCGGGTACATGCACAGTGAGGTCCCGGGAGAAGAGGAATGTATAGGGGTGGATAAATGGATGGGGTTTCGACGGGACGAAAACAGAATTAGAACTATAGTTAAGAGGTCTTACTCTTAGCTTCCTTGAAGATCATAGTACGAGTACGCCTGCTTGACTTAGCGGCTTATCCGGCCGGCTATAGATTGCAACGGTTGATAAATTTATTATTGCCACAAAAATAATAAAGTAACTTCGTTACAATTGCATTTGCGAATTTTGGAGTCAGAATAAAGAAGGTCTAAATAAACAAACATAAAGAAAATGAAATCAAATTAAAGATTTTTTGAATATTTACGTCTAGTGTTCGTTATCATTAAAGCACTAATACTATATTTTAGAATTGCATTGATACTGCAGATTACATTTTTGCGTTTTTGTTTCAGGATCGGCTACTGTATGGTACAGCAAATATGTTTTCAATTCGTCTATACACGTAAGTAGTTTCTTTTCATTTGAGTGTAGCTCTGATATAAATGTTATTAGTAAAAGTTTGTACATATTGTTATGATTTTTATGGTGCATAAGAAAAAAGAAAGCACCACGTTCGGGCGCCATATAGTTATGATTATGGAAGGTCAATAAGAAAAAAGAAATATTTATTGTTGTGAATAATAAACACTTCAACACTTAATGAAAGATGAAAGGTTCTAAATTGCAAAATAAATTTGTTATTGTTGAAACTCACAAACACAAAATGATGTCAAAACAGTCTGAAAATATACACAACTAAATATCAATTATCTTTATAAAAAAAATCTCCGGCTATAATTTCTAAACTGGAAAACAAGTTCCATAAATGCATGAGACGAAATCAGGCGGGTCGATAAATAATTAGGAAGCTATTTAAATTATATCTGTAAAACGTTGTTAATGGACTAGACACAAATAAATACACATTTAAATTTCTTTTTAAACATTTAAATGGATACTTTTATTTATTAACACAGAAAAGAAATAAAATTTAAAATTCCATAAAGAGAAAAGAAAAACTATTAAAATTGAAAATTAAAATTAAAGAAAATCAAATTAAATCTCGGTACCAAAACAACAACAACAGTAACAAAATAAGAATTAAGAGACATTCTAATTCTCTTTGTCCTTCTTCATTCTTATCTGATCAATCCAACAATCTTAAATTACTATTGTAACGTTCTGTTTAAAATAATAACAAAAAAATGCTGTTTAAATCGTCTATTAATAAAGAAAAGATTATTTACAATGCACTTAATTAAAAACACTATAACTATAAACTATTTAACAAACTAAAACATTTAAATAAATGCTAGGTATTTACAAATTTATATGAGGACTATTTATATAAAACTATTTATGTATTCACTAATTATTCAGAGTACATATCACTTTGCCGGACAAACATTAACTGCCCTCCTTCTACCCGCGAATCAATTTATATCTTTCATACGATGACTCATACATCTAGAATGTTCGATGACGTGTTGATGAGTCATACATGCAGCTGTTTATAAGTGACGTCAATGAGGCATGAGTCATACTCGCAGGTGTTGATTGATGAGTCATACAGTTGATGACTCATACACCTAGAATGTTTGATGACGTCATATGTGGGTTTACTATTCGTTACACTATTAATAAAAAAAATTAAAAATTGAAAATTATTTTAAATTTTAAAATTATTTGCGCCACACAAAAAGTTAATCTCTCTACTCAAAAAAAGTTAGCAGATTCCTGTTATAGTTGGTAAAATTACCAGCTTATTTGTCGATAAGATGTTCACATTCCATGTCAACCTTCAAATGGATTTTGTTTGTGATTTTTGAAGATAATTATAATTATCAAAGGAGTAACACGTGTCTTACATGTCGTGAGTACATAAAATAATTCGGTTATTTGTAACAAGATTCCATTGCCTTCCTTTAACTCGTTCCATACAAAATAAAAATTCCAAACATTTCTCCAAATAATAATAACAGTTTGAACACCAAATTTTTAAAACTGCACTTTTGTTTATTTCACTTTAAATTCACTTTGATTGTTCATTTTAATTATTACTAATCAAATTATTAAGAACTTATAAAAAAAAATTTAAAACGACATGACTTTTGTCATAACCTCACTTTGTTGACATTTGAATTACGTAAAATTCACCAACATCGAAATCTTATTAAAATAACGTACAAGCTGACACGATTTCTAATAGTTACTAGAAAGTAACCAAATTTTCGTGCAGTCTTTATAATACTTGGAAAACAATTGCGAATCGCTAGTGATTTTCCTAGTTCGGAACCAGATTAGTCTGGTTTGAAACTAGAAACAAAACAACATCTTTCCCACCAAAAACCTTTCTAACCAAATTGTTGATAATAAATTAAATTAATTGTTTAAGTAAATGTTAAAAAATGAAAAAGGATAATTTTTCCTTCATTTTGGTGCCTAACACGACTATTAAAATGCAAATTTAGAGTTAGGATTCATTGACAACCATCTTGGATTTTCTCAGAAACATAACTTTACAAAAATTGAAATAAAAATATTTGAACATCTTGCTACATCCTTTTCTTATCACAAAACTAATCCTAAGATCCTATCAAACAAAAATTACATAAATTATGACGACAAAATTATACATATAAACTAAATTTTCACATTCTAGCCGACTCTGCTGAAACGTTACAATTTTGGGATTTCAAAGGCCTAAACCTTCTCTATAAAAAGTTCCCCACTTTAACATTCTAGTGTCAAATGCACCCTAGAACTTGATTAATACTATTGGAGTAAAATATTTTACTTAGAAATTCAAATAACATTGACAAATATCCATTTACTATGGAAAATTATGAATCGTCAAAGAAATAGGACATTTCCTTGAAATTCAATAATAAAAACTGTAAGTAAAGTAATAAATACTTGTGTATACTTTCTCACCTAAGCCTTTCATAATTTTCAGGTGAAAGCATGCCATAAAATGGCTTCAAATATCTAAATGTCAAAATATCAACCAACGACATAAGATCGTCCATCATGAAATTGAGTTTGTGAAATTCAGAATGAATTTGTTTAAAATTGATCTCTTATCAGCTCACAGTGTTGTAGTGTATGTCTTCAACATAATTAGTGCAAAATTTTATTATTTTTAAAATAAAAGAAAATTGTTAAATCCTTTTGCCTGGAAGATCGGCAACACATCGTGCATACATGTTATGAGGGATGCCTCTATCACAACAATATATATATATATATATATATATATATATATATATATATATATATATATATATATATATATATATATATATATATATATATATATATTTACATCAGTCTAACAAATGGACGTCCTTTCATATCTAAGTAATTGGACGTCCACCACAACTAATAACGTTAGAGAAGATTTAGTTCGTGTATATACACTATCTCACATAGTAGTGTTACGTGTGCGAGTTAGATTTTGAATAAAATCAAAAATAAAGAAGTTAATATACACCGCCATTCGACGTCCGCACATAATACAGTCTTACAACGTCCACTGTATATCCATATAAGTATTTCCGACTAAAGGACGTCCCAGAGATAAACGCTAATGTGGAATTCGGTATTTTGACGTCCTGCAACGTTGTCGCTGTGAAAGAAACATCTGGCTCTTTCTTACTCTGTTGTACTGTATGTTGTCTTATTCTTTTTCGCTGATATTGAATTTAAGGCGAAACGAATCGTTAGACATATTTATGACGCTTTAAAAATCTGGTGTTCGTAATATTGTTATGGAAGTAGGGAAGAAACGTTAGAATTCCTTTCTTATCTTATTATATTTCAAGTTAATCCTGAAAAAGTCTTGATTCTTAATAATTCATTTATTTAGTTTGTAAAAAGTCATTGTAAAATAAAAGTGTAAACTTTTTGATTGATACATTATTAAGAAAGAAATATTAATTTACCTGAAATTTAAATCACTTAGAGAACTTAAAAACATCTTTACTTTAGCATTTTAAAAACAATACACAAGAATACAAGAACACAAATGTATTTTTTTTAAATTATAATATTGCACGCCTGTATTATTAACTACATGTATAAGAAGTACTTATTAAATATAAGTAGATACATGTATCAATCTGAAGTATTGATATCCAATTAAATTAAATAGAATATGTTGCAGCCAAAATGACTCATTCAACAAAATAATTTTTTTATTTCTCTTACGCCAATTTCAAACAATTTTTTTTTTCGTTATTCCTAATATTATGTATCTATATAATCTCTTGCGGTAGGTAATTATAAAAGTCTAGGAGTGAGATAAGTATAAGTTCTTTGTCCTCCGGATTTAGTTGATAATGGAGTCTTAAAAGTAAATAGTTTTGTTCTAGTTTCATAGTAATGATCAATTATGATCAAGTTTTGTTTATTTTGATATGTATATAAGACTACTATTAAAAAAATATCTGACGAGAATTCAGTATTTTAGCTTCTTGGTAAAAACATTCTCATGAGCAAGTGGGTTCTTTATTTAAAATAATACGCACAAATTTTTTTGAATGATTTGAAATTGTTTTACGTAATTATTAACCCAAATTAATCAATCCTGGAATAATTAATTAATCTAGTAATTCCGTAAGATGTGTTTTCCACGTTTCCGTTAAAATTAAACAATCTAATTCTGTTTGTAATTGACTTAAATATATTTTTAATTCGTCGAAATTTTTATTTATGCTACGAATATTCATATGATATAAATTAAATTTCTCAATATTTGGAAATATATTATTAATTGCTAATGGACCATAGATCTCAATTGCTTCAATTGATACCAAGTTTACATCCGTAATAAATTGGTTCATGGACCTATTTAAAAGAATTGTATATTTTATTTTATTTGAGTAAGTAAATTAAATCACTGAAGAAAATTTGATTGCAATTCAAGAATTTGTTTAACTTATTTCTCCTTTAATCAAAACAAGGAAAAAATGTAATTTAAATTTAAAACTAAAGATGAGTAATGTACATAAGTAATAAACGGTATATTATAAATTAAACTATGGTAAGACTATTTAAACTAGTCCTTTTTTCTCTCTATTATTTAATATTAAATAACAAAGTACAAATTAATTGAAACACAATAATATTTTAAAATGTTTGCTTGCAATAAAACTTATTTTAGATTGGAAGGTAGGTATATGAATTGTTTAACGTGTAAATGACATAAAATTTCATACAAAACTAAAATAATTATTTATTACATCTTAGTAAGAAACAGAAATTTACTATACTTTTAGTAAACATAATAGCAACATAATTAAGTATTATTTTATGCTTATAATATAAAACAACAGTCCCTAATATAATAAAAACTCAAAAATCAAATGCCATTAATATTTTCATGGTTCAAATAGTTCTTTATAATACTTAACGAGAAAAGGCGGGTAAAATTGAAAGCAACAACTACTCTTTAGAGGTCAGAACAAATATAAACCCTCGAAATCGTTTTACAACCTTTCTGACATGTATTTATTACCTTTCACACATTTCTTCAAGCGAACTTTTAGAATTTTAAAATAAATCACATTTTATAATATTATCACATAATAATAATATCATCTAATAATCAGAGCTAATAACAAAATCAGTACATTAATAATACTATTTTTTTCAGGGTTCACTATAGATATACCATACTGAAATAAAACATTTTTTTAAACGCCTTACCCGGGAACACAAGAATGAAAAGTAAGACTCGCTATTACTTTCATTTGTTCTTACGCGTATTGTAGCATCTTAAATTGATTCTAAATTCTAATAGATAAATTAAAAATTAGTGTAAGTATATTTTATTATAAACAAATGCATATACAATAAATAATAAACCTATGTGACATGTTATATAAAAGTTTTTTGACATGACAGTTTTTTAATGATTCTCTGAATTGTTAATCAAAAACCCAGCCCCTAGCATTTTATCGATAACCAAAACTATACATAATAATATTAGAGTAAAAATGCGACATACATTTTATTTACAATCGCCCACTATCTCCTTGAATACTACTGTAAAGTGTACACCTGTAATTCTTTTATCAACGGGCCGATCTTATTTGAATTTTTAGAGTCCTCTAAAGCGTGTTTGTCATTTTTGGGACCACCAACGTCGGATGAACACAGTAATCCCAACTAAGTAAATTCATTTGGGTACCCATTTACTGTTGAACCTGATTACACAAGAGTTAAGCAGCGAAATGTGCATGCGTCTTTTGTGGGAGCAGTACTTCAGATTACACTTGAACTTTTCGAAGCCGAATCTCATTTAGTATATTATTATGCTATTACTCGTATCCACCGTCCAGAGACTCTACAGCTCCACGTTTTCCAGAATTCTTCTCTGATTTCCTCCTAATTTCTTTGATTGTCCTAGTTTGAAAACAACTGCTTGTTGTTGTTGAAAGTGTGAGTTTACCTTTTCCTAATCCAAAAACTTTTGGCATTGTATCACATACTAACAGTGCATTGTCAAGAACAATGTGAAAACAAACTTATTCACCAAATTCTTGTTTAATTTTCTTGGCGTCCTCGAGCGGTCTAGACAGTCTCGTTTGTGGACCCCCTTTGGCTCTAAGTAGAGAAAAATGTTATAGAAGAAATTGATGATGCACTAAAAGAATCTACATAATGCGCAGGAATGGAATTTCTAATTAGCCCAGTAACATTAGCATTTTACTTCCGAGAGATTTGCACCAATGTAAATTTTCGCGCACACCTTTATATAGGTTTTATAAGTAACGTGCAAAAAGTCGCCATCGATATCATGTTGGGTTCGAAAGTAATACAAGGTCAAAGGTCACGAAAACTGATTTCTATTGGTCGAACGATAATTACGGTTATTATGAAAGTCGTATATTCAAAATTACAGGAGTTATACAAAATCGCATTTCCTAACGTGTATCCTACAAGATTTGTTTCTAATTTTATTAAAAAATGGGTTTTAAACTTTAAACCAATTTAATCATTAGTTTCATTAATTGTATTAAACATCAAGTAGGTACGTTTATTTTGCGTTAACTCTCTAGGAAAAAGTGTTTTTTCCATTCACGAAGTGTTTTTGATCTGGGCTCCACCACTCTCTCGATCTCGTCCAGAATGGAAAATATCCCAATTTCTTAGCTTGTTGCACAAATAGCTATTTTGGTTTTAATCAGTAGTCTGTTATGTTATACTATGTTACTCTTACTGCGGCGACATGATAAAAAGTAGATCCGCAACAAAACTCAAACGCCGTGCTTTGATAAGGACATATCACATACAATTGTATTGTATTTTAACAACGACCGTCATATGCATTCTATAGAATATTGTTCGCATCTCGCGAATAAGGAATTTTACGTAAAGGAATCTACGTAACATATGAAATATGGGTATATTCCTACAAGTCAGAACGTGAGCTTGTGTCCCTCGCCAGGCGGTGTATTCCAATTTAATGTTTCCGATAAATCGCATTGAAATCGCAAAACTTTTAAACTGTTTAGAAAGTCAGTATAGGTGGATCCATATAAAATAAGAATGAAAGCTAATAATTTTATAAAAGCTCTAGAGGAAAGTGCCCAACAAGAAAAAACTAGAAAAAACATCAACAAAACTAACAACAGACAAAATAGCTTTTAGATGCAAGTATAAAAATATCTAGCATGAAAAGCTAAACTTAGGGAAGACAGGATAAGCGATGAAACAAAGAAATTAATGTATAAAAGATGAGAACTTACTAGTAAAAGGAATCTGTTGATGCGGAAAGCAGAATAGAATTATAAAGAAAAATATCAGAGAAGACATAAGGAAATATAAGAAGTAAAGATTGGAGATGAAGAAGTAATCGAAAATAATAGAGGTATGAAGTGCCTTAGATGAAAGTCAGGAAGAACTAGCATAATTTCCATAAAAAATGAAAACGGAAAGGAAGAAAAAGATAAAAGTAAAATATCGGAGATAGTTATACACAACTACAAAAAAATTGTATGCATCCAAAAAGCACCAGGAGCTTAATATACAGGAAACAACTCACAAGAAACAGAAACGTAAATTCCAAAGAAATACCGACATAGAAATCTAGGAAATATCTTATAACACAAATAAAAAACAACAAAGCACCCGCCCTAGATGGGATTCTAGAAACTCAGACAAAAATTTTATATTAAAGATCCTTATTGTTTATGTTTAATAATTAATTATTATTATGTTTAATTATGTTTAATAAATGTCTCCATAAAGCAGAGTGATTGACATGAAAGTATAGATGTTTTATTAAACAAGAAGGGAAATAGCGACGAATTAAAAAACTAACGAGGTATTTCTTTGCTATCTTAAATCGACAAGTTTTTCATAAAAATCATCAATAACCGATTAACACCTAAAATGGTTTCGTATCAACCTTCAATCAAGCTGGATTTAGGAAGTAATATAGGACGTCAAATCGTCTCCTATGCATCTTAAATCTACATGTTCTTTTATAAAAGTGAATAAATAACAGATTAATAGCTAAAGTAGATTCGTATCAACCGGTCGAACGAGCTGGATTCAAGAAGTAATATAGCACGTCAAATCCTCTCCTTAAAGGCATTCTACTGCGTTGAAGTTTGGGTTGTGGAACAAGCCATGAATAACTGTAAAATAGATTCTCAACACAGACAATTAATCCATAACATCTATGGAAGACCCGCAATGAAAATACAATTGGCACTAAAGACTAGTAGTAACCAATTAAAAAGTGTAAAACGAAAAACGACTGCATCTTAGAGTGGGTGAATGAATACGTATATCTAAATCCTGAAAATCCTGAAGCCTTGAATAAAGAAAACAATCAACCGAAATAACTAGAAGAACACGATTGGAATGGGTAATGTTTAGCAAACTAAAATTGATTTTTAGAAATCCCAAAATGTCACAATATTTAAAGGTTGAATGTTCAACTCCTCTATTTATTTGTGTATGTATTTTATTGTCACAGTCATTAATGTTAACATGGATAAAATCATTACAACGCAAAGATTCGTGAAAAGATCAGTTTTAGGAATAAAGTTAACTGAAAGGAAAATAAACACATGGATCAGAAACAGTACAAGAGTTCAGGAAGCTGAAGAAAACATCACAACATTAAAATGAAACAGAACACAACACAATGCATGACAACAAAATGAAAGGTGGAACACTATTATTCACAGACACAGAACGAGTGGACGACCACAAATTCAAAACAGGGCAAAACATAAACCATTGGCGAGAATTCGGAGAAGCATAAGCTTCTTACATAAGTCCAAAGTTGGATCACTGACAATTAAAAAAGGTCAGCAGCCTAGTGGCTATGAGATTATTTATTTTGTTCAACTGTTAAATTTTTATATTATCCTCTTTACGAAAGTAATAGTAAAGTTGTGTATCATATGCATATAAACGACAATTACAAAATCCTATCTAAAGAAAATTATTGTGTTAATGCTGAATAAAATGGGTTCGAGAAATGAGCCCTGCGGCACACCACAATTTACTTGTAATTGATTTGAACTCCACGATTTATTGAACGAGTGAAACATTTGTAGTAATAACTTGGAACCTTTTTTAAGATAGTTATCTTTAATACATTCTGTTACCGATTAAAGAGATAGATAATGCACCAAAACAAATGAAGTAGCAATATCGATAGCACTATATTTTGGTTAGTAGTGTTAAACGCTTCTGTAAATGCTAAAAGAATAAGAAACACAGATTTATTTTTATTTAAACCATTAAAAAACATCATTTGTTATTTTTGATAAAGTAGTTTCACAACGATAATGTTTACAAAACCCTGATTGAAATTCTCGAAAAACATTGTTTTTATTAATATTTTTCTGTGTATAACTGTGTAGTTATTCAAAATACACATGCGAATAATAATCTTTGCTTTTGTTTATCAACATAGTGTTAATTAAACTTCAGACTAAAAAGTAATTAATAGCAATGCAAGAAACAAATAAGCTGTATGGCTTGAAAATCGAAAAGCTATTGACTTCAGGATGTAAGATAATTCTTCGAAAACCCAAAAACAAAAATTAAATCTAAATTTGTAGTTCAGATATTTTCTGTATTTAGATAAAATTTACGTTTCTATTGCAATCTTACTTTTTACCTCTTCGTACTACGTTTAACGGCAAAGTAAATATTTCAAAACATGTGTTAACAGTTAGGTCACCAGTATTCTGTTACCGAGACAAAGAGACGTCAAATGCACGAATAATGCCAAAGTTATCCTGAAATATACAAAAGCGATGTTGCCAGCAAGAATGTAGGTCTCGTGATGGACACGGACGTCTTATACACGTAGATCCTTCCGTTTACAAAATACTTAGCTGTATATATTTGTCGAATTTAGCGCATCTAGCGGAATTCGCTCGAACTACGATATACACAATCTCCGGCAAAAATCAGTAATTTGACGTCTAAAACAAATTTTCACCAAACGATAGAGGATGCTTTAGTAATCCCAAAAAAATTCAAAGAACAGGTGATACAATCGGACGTCCGATATACGGACGTCCAATTACAACGGACGTCCAACTGATGGTAAATGCGTAATGTACGGACGTCCATTTGTCAGAATGATGTAAATATATATATATATATATATATATATATATATATATATATATATATATATATATATATATATATATATATATATATATATATATATATATATATATATATATATATGTATATATATATATATATATATATTGCTGTGGATGGTAGTTTCAAAATTTTGGAAAATTTTGAAAATTTTGTGAAAATCTAAAATCTTTGCTAAAAACTAACACTTTTGAAATATTTTTATCAACTTTTACAGTTAAAAGTAAATTTAAGTTATTTAATGGTGTGTCATTGATTTTGAAATCAATGTGTATACTTTTTAATAAGGTTAAATAATACATGTTTCATTATTTATTATCAAATAGCTTACTCACTGATTACTTAAGTGTACGTAACATCCAGTTGTTCGCAAGTTTTTGTTATGATGTAATTCAATTATGTATAATTTCAAATGTGTATATCGACGGGTTATGTGATTCTTTAAGGTTTTTGTTAATGTAAATAGATCGTTATTATTGCGTAAAAGTATTGTGTAATTAATGTATAATAGATGTGTCACTTTTATAAGAATATTAATCTGCTATTATGTATCATATGAGTGTACAGTTTGTATTAGATGATAAGGTGACGTCAAATTAGGTAACGCGATTATGTAAATAGCAAATAGTATATAAGTTTAGAAAATCATAAGTTTAAGGCAGTCAGTAATATAAAGCGACGCAGTAAAGTCGTGTTAAAAGACATTAGTAAAATGTAAATGATACTTACTGATAGAAAGCGACGGAGTAAAGTCGTGTAAGATAAAAGAACACTTACCAATATTAAGCGACAGAGTAAAGTCGTGGTTGAGAATATTATAAAATTTTAAATAGTTTAGTCTTAATATAGACAAGTTAAGTTAGTTGGTGATTTGAATACGGCGAAAGTGTAAAAAGTATAAATTGTAAAAGTGTATATGATTATAAAGAAACACCTTTAAGATAAATTACTTGCTAAAGTTAAGCAAGATAATAAATCTACGTTAAAACCATAAACGGGTGTTTTATTTAATTAAACACAAAAACAACTATAAGTATCCTACGAAAAAGGGAAATTGTACCCGCAATTAATAAACAAAAGTGAGTTACCAAAATCAAGTTTTGGAGGATATTATATGGGAGATCCGTGCAAAAGGAAGAAAGTCAACCGGAATTGGAGACCAGCCCTGGGTCAACATAAAGTGCTCTGCCAATGGTTTGGGAAAGAGGATATCTACAAAAAAGGAAAGAAGAAATATTATAAAAAGGTAGGAAGTTATTTCCTTTTTGTATTGGCATTTGGTGAAGAAAAGACTATCGTTTGTGAAGTGAAATAAAGTGATTTGAACAATTTAGTAATAGTTAAAAATTAATTAAGATTTCAATTTTAAAAGTGATTTTAAATTTCAATTTGTATATTTGTTTTATACCACAAGAAACCACATTCACCCTGAGATGAGTCTGTATTATATTATAATTCTGTTAATTTAAGTTATTAACTGGCGCCCAACTCTTTTACGTAAACTTGAATTAGTCAAGAACTAACGTAACACTAATTTTATATAACCATTGCATTATTAAACCTATGAAAAGGTATTTTCAAATCATATTAGATATTATAAAAGAGGGAAGTTGAGAAGCATTTCCAAAGTTCACAGTCATTTTAAAAATCAATTTAATTATAAAGTAATTATCTACGATCGAACGGCAATTATTCACAGTTTCAAAATATATAATAAAATTATTAAAAATAATTTATTATTTTTAATTATCCAATATTACAGCATTTATATATGGCGACCGGCAACGTGGGACCTTTTGTGGTACATATAGCCTTTTGTGGTACATATAACCATTTGTGGTTTATATAATCTTTTGAAAAATAGTAGGCGTATAGTAGTTTTAATAGATTATTTGACTTTTGATATTATTTAGTTTTTGTAGGTTATTTTGCTTATAGTAATAGTTAGCTTGTTAGGATTATATTAGCTTGTTTAGATTATAATAGCATAATTAAAAGAAATAGAAAAGATTTTTAGTGGTTAATGTATGACGTCAGTTAAAAATATATATTCTGCCGCGGAAAGTAATTTAGTATTAAAAAAGAAGTATACAGATAAAGAATTAGTTGTGTCTGAGAAGCAGAAAGCTTTAACCAGTTCAGTAATGGAGGGGAACGGCGAAGAAGGCAAGCCAGCGCAATCTGAACTATCACAACTTATAGCACTTATGCAGGATATGAATGCTAAATTCGATGCTAGATTCGATAAACAGTCTGAAGACATGAAAACTAAATTAGACAAACAATCCAAAGATCAAGAGAAACGTGATAAAGAAATGAAAGAAGAAATAAAAATTGTATCGGAGACAATAAAACAAGAACTAAAAGATAATACTGAGACGATTAAGAAAGAGATAGAAGCGCTAAAAGTAGACAATGAAAAAAAGTTTATAGAATTAGAACAAAAACATGAATCCGTTTTACAAGAAATAACTAAAGTTAAAGGAATTCAAGATACGCATCTAGTATATTTTAAAAATAAGATAGGCGAAGTTCAAGGAAATTGCATTCAAAGATCCGAATGTATAGAAGAGGATTTAAAACAAATTACTGTTCAGGTTAATGAATTAAAAAGTATCCATACTGAATCAAGTTTAGGACAACCTTCATTCGCACCTATTTTGTTACCATCTTTGAGTGAACAAAATATTACCAAATTTTATGGGGATAAGAGAATGCATCCCAAGACCTTTATAAAGAATATAAAATCTTATTTGGGTAATGTGAAGATAAGTCTTAAACAATCATATAATTTTGATTACGAATTATCAATTATTCGTGGACTGATGAAAGGAGAAGCAGAAAAATGGTTTTCAATAAATGAAAACAAAATCCTTAATTTTGAAGATTTCGAAAGATTATTTTTGACACAGTATTGGGGTCTATCGGAACAAGAAAAAGTGGTAGAAAACTTAACATTTGCAAGGTTTAACCCTTTTCAAGGAACTACAAGGGAAAACTATGCCTTGAATAAAATTTTTATGATTAATCAATTAGACAATCAGATAGAAGAGGCTGTTGTAATCAAACAATTAGCTAAACATTTTGAGAGACCTATACTCGAGAAGGTCTATACGGACGATATAAAAGAGTTTGAGCGATTTTTACAAATACTAAAAAACTTTGACGTATTAGATAATCTTAAAAGAGAATCAACGAGGCCTGGTCTGAGAAATGTGAATTTTACACAGTCTAACTCTAGTTTTTCATATAGAAATAGGGATAGTTATCGGAAAAGTTTTAAAAATACAGCTAGTGAAAATAGGTTTGACGAACGTGATGAGTTTAGAAAATATGACAAATATGATAAGACTGAACAGGAGAGCGCAAGGGACGCTAGATACGCTAGGAATGGTAAACAGGGTAACTGTAGTAAATATAATACGGAGCGAGAGGTATCACGTAACATGCCTAGTCATTTATATAGTCCTACAAAGGAAAAATTTGTAAGTTTCAAGGAAAAGCAATCGCAACACGATGAAGAAAATTTTTAATTGCTTGTACCACTACTCACCACGATAAGATACAACCACAAGTATATTTTCATTTTCCCAAGGGTGGTGGTACAGAATCAAAAGATAAAAAACTAGTAATAAATTCAATAAAATTAGGAAAGATAGATGTAGGAAATAATGCCAATAAGGAAATTTTAAAGGAGGAAATAGTGATTGACAAATTAGAATGTAGAAAAAAATCTAAGAAGGAGGATGTTGTAGTTAAACATATTAATAATATAGAAGTGAAATTAACAAACAAAAAGAACGTGAAAAATTTAAGGGAATTAGGAAAGGTAGATTATAATAGAAAATGTAACAAAAAGGTTGTTATAGGAAAAAAATGTAGGAATAAGAAAGTAAAGTTGAAATACAATGAAAAGAAAAATAAAAAGTTTAATAGAGGAAAGGGGAAAGATATGAGGATTGTAAATAAACCCTGGAAAAGACAAATATTACCAATTAGTAATTTTCATCTAAAGAACTATAAAAGCAGAAGAAAGAAATAAAGATCTTTGTAGAATATTATTGTAATTAGAATTTACATAACCAATTTGTGACAAGAAACCCAGATATGACGTAATTTAAAATGATTCAGACTTAATAACTGATTTGACTTTATATAATAAACAGGCTTATGGAATTTTATACTCAATTAGGACTTATGTATTATGTTATTAAAAATGAAAGAGGGAAAGTGTATGAATAAATTGAAAATTAAAATATAGATGAAAAATGTTTATGAAATGTTTATAGGGGAAAATGGGGATTAGGAAATGATATTAAAATAAAATTATAAAGATTAATGAATAATAAGAAGATATAAGTTTATAAGGTGAATAGTGATGAATTTGATTATGATAAGTATAAATCTTATGAAAATGAAAATAAAAGTAGGACGATACAAAGCAAAAGAATTATGAAATAATTAGATGAATATATGATGGAGATGAGGATTGATAAGATATAATTATTGTTGTATATATTGTAAATAGTTTAGTTAGCAGATTTAGAATAGGGCAAGTTTATTGGGATAAAAGATTAAAATACAAAAAGATTTTTGGTATTTAAAAATATAAAATTAATTATTTGTATAACTTATATTGTTATTGTTGTTGTTTTAACTTATATTGTGTTTAAAAGTAAAATTGCATATTTCAATTTTATTTGAAACAGGAGGGGATAAATGCTGTGGATGGTAGTTTCAAAATTTTGGAAAATTTTGAAAATTTTGTGAAAATCTAAAATCTTTGCTAAAAACTAACACTTTTGAAATATTTTTATCAACTTTTACAGTTAAAAGTAAATTTAAGTTATTTAATGGTGTGTCATTGATTTTGAAATCAATGTGTATACTTTTTAATAAGGTTAAATAATACATGTTTCATTATTTATTATCAAATAGCTTACTCACTGATTACTTAAGTGTACGTAACATCCAGTTGTTCGCAAGTTTTTGTTATGATGTAATTCAATTATGTATAATTTCAAATGTGTATATCGACGGGTTATGTGATTCTTTAAGGTTTTTGTTAATGTAAATAGATCGTTATTATTGCGTAAAAGTATTGTGTAATTAATGTATAATAGATGTGTCACTTTTATAAGAATATTAATCTGCTATTATGTATCATATGAGTGTACAGTTTGTATTAGATGATAAGGTGACGTCAAATTAGGTAACGCGATTATGTAAATAGCAAATAGTATATAAGTTTAGAAAATCATAAGTTTAAGGCAGTCAGTAATATAAAGCGACGCAGTAAAGTCGTGTTAAAAGACATTAGTAAAATGTAAATGATACTTACTGATAGAAAGCGACGGAGTAAAGTCGTGTAAGATAAAAGAACACTTACCAATATTAAGCGACAGAGTAAAGTCGTGGTTGAGAATATTATAAAATTTTAAATAGTTTAGTCTTAATATAGACAAGTTAAGTTAGTTGGTGATTTGAATACGGCGAAAGTGTAAAAAGTATAAATTGTAAAAGTGTATATGATTATAAAGAAACACCTTTAAGATAAATTACTTGCTAAAGTTAAGCAAGATAATAAATCTACGTTAAAACCATAAACGGGTGTTTTATTTAATTAAACACAAAAACAACTATAAGTATCCTACGAAAAAGGGAAATTGTACCCGCAATTAATAAACAAAAGTGAGTTACCAAAATCAAGTTTTGGAGGATATTATATGGGAGATCCGTGCAAAAGGAAGAAAGTCAACCGGAATTGGAGACCAGCCCTGGGTCAACATAAAGTGCTCTGCCAATGGTTTGGGAAAGAGGATATCTACAAAAAAGGAAAGAAGAAATATTATAAAAAGGTAGGAAGTTATTTCCTTTTTGTATTGGCATTTGGTGAAGAAAAGACTATCGTTTGTGAAGTGAAATAAAGTGATTTGAACAATTTAGTAATAGTTAAAAATTAATTAAGATTTCAATTTTAAAAGTGATTTTAAATTTCAATTTGTATATTTGTTTTATACCACAAGAAACCACATTCACCCTGAGATGAGTCTGTATTATATTATAATTCTGTTAATTTAAGTTATTAACTGGCGCCCAACTCTTTTACGTAAACTTGAGTTAGTCAAGAACTAACGTAACACTAATTTTATATAACCATTGCATTATTAAACCTATGAAAAGGTATTTTCAAATCATATTAGATATTATAAAAGAGGGAAGTTGAGAAGCATTTCCAAAGTTCACAGTCATTTTAAAAATCAATTTAATTATAAAGTAATTATCTACGATCGAACGGCAATTATTCACAGTTTCAAAATATATAATAAAATTATTAAAAATAATTTATTATTTTTAATTAACCAATATCACTGCAATATATATATATATATATATATATATATATATATATATATATATATATATATATATATATATATATATATATATATATATATATGCGTTGAAAGTATTAAATGATAATTTTTTTGAACATAACATTGCTAAGATATTATCATTGTTAAATAGCTTTGTATTAAACTTATCTTGTGTATCTAGGCAGATTTTACTTTACTACTGCTCATGACAGATTGTCTTTATTTGACTATTGTGCAAGACGTAAGGGATTTGCGTTTACAACTAAAACTACTTTTCCTAAAAATGATTACCTAACCTATTAGTATATGTTATCTTTCATGACATATTATACATGCCAAAAATTATAAGAAAGTAAGTGATTTAATTCAATTTGACCTGCTAAGCTAAAAATGGGCCCCTTTCAGATAAAAGATTAGAATCAACAAGAATCGATTAACTTCTTTACTGCGTAATAAAACAACAAGCACATATCGAAAACTTATGTAATTATTAAAATAGATCGCACTAATAAACAAGGATCTCATTTTAAAGTTATAATATTTACATATGTTACTGCGATCTCAGATTTAACATGTTTCAGCTGCTATAAATCGGCCAGTTTCTTCTTCAAACTTTGATCTAGTCTTCGAACAACATTTGCATTAAACTGTAGCCGTCTTGGATATTTGCTAAGATGCTCTCGAGTGGTTACACTGTTCGAATTATTGAAGTCGCTGAGGATTTAGTACATGTTGGAATATACTTCCGTAGACGTGTATTCATTTCATTTACAAACTTTGTTACAAGTACGTAACGTATTATATTGCTAATGTACATAAAAATAAACAAAGAGGAGATTCTGTGGATGTTATGAAAATCTAGTAAATATAAACGATACGACCTCTAAACTGTACGTTAATTTACTTAGTGTTAATTAAATTTCGCATTATTATTACATAATAGGGATCGTTGATACTAGAATATGGAAAGGCAGTATGATAAGGATGTATTAACAAGCGACGTGTCGATTGCTTTTTTATTGAACAGGTAAACTAAGTTGTTGAAGCAGTGAGTTTTTATTTGTAACAAACGATTCTTGTGCGTCTTCACTTAATTTACCATTTCCATGTAATAGTGTCACATCCGTATAAAACCAGCCACACAAACTGACATATACCATGAATCTGAAGTTTTGTTTAACGTGGCCCATCTGCGTTTAGCTTAATGGCCACATGACAACGGATTGAGTTACGCTCAATTAACGCGTCACTTACTTTTGTAAGAGCTACCAGTACGCTCTGGTGAGAGCGAGGTTATCTATCCACCTTTTATTAGCTCTCCTGGCCAGTGCCGGGAGCTATTTACGTGCTTACCCGTCGCGGTCCATCTCCGAGAGAGTTTCATCACCCCTAGCGTTCGTTGTACGGACGAGTCCAACCTTAAGTGCGACTGGGACTTGGTAACACCCCTTATAAGGTGATTCCCCGGAGTAACCTTCCTGTGGAATCAGCCATACGTGTGATTCTTGAGTCAACTCAAGTCACCGATCCATAGCAGAATTGCCTCCACTGTATTCAATTCAGTGCCGTAGAAACTACACCAGGATGAAGCCTGAAGCAACTGGCAAAACGGTTTCCACTAAGGCAGCGATCAGGTTGTCCTACTAATCCTACTCGATGAGATCTTTCCACCGATATGATGCCCAGTAGGTGTTGTAATGACACCATATTGTGCAATGATGATGTTTGGTGCAACGATAACACATTCTACAATTTCAGTTTTTTACGTTGTTTCTGATGAGACTGAGCCTCTTCGATCCATTAAAGGCCCTAAACAGAATAATTGAGATGGAAATGCCGATCTTTGCAAATTAATACGTCTACATTTACAGGTCGTCAATATGTCGAAATTTGTTTATTTATCCAATTAACTAAAATCTCCCTAAATCTCATCAGTGTTGCCACCACCCTTTTAATATTACATGCAAACTCTTTTGTTCTCCCTTCCCCCTTTTTAGAAAGTCGCTAAATATTTCAAAACGTTATACGTTTTCAATAAGTACACTGGTTTTCAAATTGTGTTCACAGCATGAACATCAATCGTGTGTAAAAGAGCGAGAGAAAAGGGGACAAAGATAAAGACAGAAAATCCATAGCTAATCCAAGTATCTCTCGCTTAAAATTTAAATCCCGCACCGGGTCATGCAAAATGCAGCGAACTGCGACTACTAATGGCATTTGTTTTGCTTTACTATTTTATTTTTAAACTGGTCCACCATTTGCTGAAACTTCCTCATATATAAATTACACCCCGTTTTGAATTATTCACCTAACCTCCAATTAATTTCCTAAATTCAGTCTCATTTTTGTTTATTGTTAATTTCTTGTTTTTTGGGCCCTATATATTATTGAATGTTGACTCTTTTTTCTGGTTATAACCACAAAAAATGTATACGCCAGACATACTGCGGTGGAAATAAATTGAAATAAATGATTTTAACTCGAGATTGGATTTATTGGTTATTAGTGTAATCTAGTGATGATACGAGTAAATAACCTCTAATATTTATCTTTTGTTTTAATACGACATAAAAACAAAAAGTAAACAGAAGAACGTAGAAAAAAACAATTGATCCTACCGCGTAATGCTGTTTATTTTGTTAGTTTATCTACGTATCTGTAATTTTTTTTCTTTTTAACAAATATTTGTATTGATTTTTATAGACATATATATGGCCTAGAACTCGAGACTGAACTTCCATTGTCAACGACACGAAACAGGGATTTGGTTCTGTAAACCGTCGATTATCGAACATTTTCCAGTAATTTTAAGAATTAACAAAAGAGACACTTGAAGTTTTCGCGTTTCTTACAACTCGGCTTTGTTTCGTAAGGGGCGGGGTGATGAAGTCTACTATCTATAAGTCTATAACTACTTTCTAAGTGTTTTTATATATAATAGTTAGAATCGTACTAAAAACTATATTAAAACAAAACAATAGAACTTACTCAAGGTAGTTCTAACAGCGTATACGGATTTTAAGGATCAAACAGAAAATCTTGCATTAACATTTTATTTTTTACTGTTTTATGTGCATCTATTTAACAAAATAGAAGCGCATTTTACTTTAATGGACGTTTCGCCACTACTGCTATCCTCTTCCATTCATACTGGCGTGGATACTTTTAAGCCTTAGATTTCCTGGCAGCTGGGCATATCTAGTTTTATTGCAGCCAGCGTCCCAACAACTGTTAGTTATTAAATAATTTTTGGATCAGGAATGCATTCCATTTGCATAATATTATGATAAGATAGACACTGTCTGCAATAAAACTTGATATGCACAGCTGCCAGGAAATCTAAGGCATTAAGAAGCCACGCCTGTGCGAATGGAAGATGATTGCAATAGTGAGAAAGCGTCCATTAAAGCTGTAAAATGGTGCGGGTACGGTTGTTCTTGTGGTAACATCGCCGTATTCCCGCTCTCCTTTACAGTCTTAATAGATGTTTTGCTACTGGCAGTATATATAACTCGCAGCTCTTGCAAATGCAACTGACGCGCTAATTGAGAGTAACTCGTAACGCCCCCTAAGGGGCTGCTAAGCCATAAGCTACCGCAGGTGGGCCACGTTAAACAAATCTTGGATATCGTATATATCGTGTCAGGATATACCAGGAGGTTTATGTACAAAATCCTTGTTAGACCTTCAAATCTCAAAGAGGTCAAAACTCGGATTTGTAAAATTATAATTTTCAATGAAAGAGTTGATGTGGCTTGGTAGTGGACTACCCTTTTTGAGGTATGATGATGGGATAATCCTTTAACACAAAAACCTACGCGGAAATGTACGCAATGTTTCGAAACTGGTTAACAAATCCTTACTTGTACGTAAAGTTTAGACTCGACTTTTATTGTCAAAGTGCAAACGATCTATCGGATTGCTTTAAGGGTAATTTAAACAATTTTCGAAATAGGTCTGCAAAGCAATTCTACGAAATTCTATATTTTAACACATTTGATCTTTGATGACCTCCGAAGGTCAATGATCTATCTATCGCTTGAGGATAATTTAGACATTGCCCAGGATATCGAATTATATAAATATGTAGGGTTTAAAGCGATTCTACTCATTTTCATATTTTAGTGTAACTACTTCAACTTTGTGACCTCTGCGAGTCAAACGATCTATTGGATCGTTTTGAAAGTAAATTAAACATTGTTTAGGAGGTCCAGTTCTTTATGTGTGCAAAGTTTGAAGCAATCCTAAAGCCAATATTTTAATTTGCTGATCTTTGATGACCTCTGGAGGTCAAATGGTTTATCGGTATGCTTTAAGTATCATTTTAACATTATTTAGAAGGACAAGTTTTACAAATGGGTAAGGTTTGGAGCAATTCTATTAATTTCTTATATATTAATGAACTTACCTTTGATGACCATTGGAGGTCAAATGGTACATCAGGTCACTTTGAGAATTATTTATCGAATTTTATCGAATTTAGTATTTGAATATGTCTTGCCTTTGATAACCTTTGGAGGTCAAACTACACATCGGCTCGCTTTGAGACATCTAAACATTGTGCGAGAGGTCTAGTTCTTCATGCGTGCAAAGTTTGAAGCAATTCTACTGAGTCTCATATTTTAACTTCAAATTTATGACCTCTGGAGGTCACTGAGTCCTCGGATTGTTTTGGGAGTTAGTTAAACCTTGTCCAGGAGATCCAGTTTTTGATGTGTGCAAAATCTGATCTTGATCTTGATCTGATCTATTTGATCTTTGATAACCTCTGGTGGTCAAACGATCGGGGTTTTGGGAAATTCTAAATAAATTTTAAAATGTATTCGGGTTAAGTTGTACATACTTGCAAAGTTTGAAGCAATTCTACTAAATTTTTATATTTTAATGTACGTGCTTAACCTTTGATAACTTCTGTAGGTTAAACAATCTGTTTGACCACTCTGGGGAATATTTTAAACATTATTCAGGAGGTCCAGTTATTTAAGTGTGCTGACTTTGAAGCAATTCGACCGATCTATTTTAAAATTATTTAAACATTATTTAATCACGTGTGCGAAATTTGAAGTAATTCTATGAAATTTAACATTTTAAATATACTTGACCTTTGTAGGTCAAACTACACATCGGATCGCTTTGAGGGTAATTTAAGCATTGTTTAGAGCATATTCTATAAGTCGGCAGTTTAAAGCCAAGTTTAAAGAAATTTTATCAAGTTTTATATTTTAATATGTCTTGCCTTTGATGACCTCTGGAGGTCATTTCTAAGGAGATCTAGATCTATACGTTAGATATGGGAAATCTGAATCAAGCCCTACGGAGTCCTTTTAGTCATGTTCAATGTATCTTTTTTTTCTCATCGGGTCTCTTTGAGAGATTTTAGCATTGTTCGAGAGGTCTAGTTTTTCACGAATGCAAAGTTTGAAGAAATTCTACTCATGCCCATATTTAAACTTCAACTTCATGACCTCAGGAGGTCAATGATCGATCGGATCGTTTTGGGGGTTATTTAAACGTTATCCAGGAGATCAAGTTTTATAGGTCTGCAAAGTTTGAAGCAATTCTTTGAAATTTTATACTCTTTACCTTTCATGACCTCTGGGGTAGAGACCTTGGGGTTAGTTTAACCGTTTCTAAGGAGATCAAGATCTATACGTTAGATATGAAAAATCTGAAAAAGCCCTACGGAGTCCTTTTGGCCATGTTCAAACGTAGCGCGGTGTCAGACGCGAATATCTGAATCTTTGATTATCTCACGTCTTCGACATCTAAAACTCAGAGATGTTATAGTATTCAAATTCAAAAACTCAAACGATCTCTACTAATTAGTATCTTCCACTGCGAAAATTCTAAACCTTGAAACATGTGTCAATTTCTGAAATTTTGATACTCTGGGTCACTGAAGCTCAGAAACCAGAATGCAAACAACTTGTAGTAAACACTCCCTTTTTAGTATAAAAGATATGCTTCTCCCGACAAGAGCTTTAAAACTAATCGTCGCACGTAATGGAAGACGGAATTGTAAATAAATATAGAGCCCATATTACTATAATTAAGATCTAACTTAGTGGCTTTATAAATAACAACTCTGGAAAGAAAGATTAAGAAATGAATAAGATTATACCCTGGCAGATTACTTCTAGACTGAATATATATCTGTTCGAAATAAAGAAGGCGCAATATAAACACTCCTTGCATTGCCCAAACTTAAGCAGTGTTTATTAAAATCTATAACAGTGTGCCTTAACCAATTTTCTTTGTTTTGAATCTGTAGATTTATATTTTGATCACAAAATACAAATACTAGCTAGACTATGCCTCAAGATTCGGGATTTGAAAAAGTTGATATCTAGGGAGTCTTTATTTTTGACGAAAAATAGTCTAAGCTTTCCTAAAGATATACTGAAAAAGAAATTCGTATGAAATTTCCTGTATTCGATGTTTCCTGTGCCATACATTTTCCCTTTTATCAGCTGTTCGACCAAATGTTCAATAAAAACGTAACCCTCTAAAGTAAGTAATTTATCCTTTGTATATGTTTCCGTTGCTTTCCTGTTTCTGGAAATTCATCATTTACTTAGTTTTTGGCTGAATATTATATTTCTGCTCTTAGCAATCTAAGCTCTTGGGGGCTGTTCTAATTTTTCTGGTTTTTTACATTCTGCTCCATATTACTTCTGGGAATGGAGATTACTTCTGTCATTCCTTAGTCTTTTAGGGTTCGTTTAATCTTTTTCTTAACTGCGTTTACGTTTTTAATAACGGCCTTATCGCAACTTCGTTTATCTTGTATTATCCCTACGGATCCGCGTTATTGTATTGTTAGTGCTGAAAGAAACCGCTTTGGATGGTTGTTTTGTTGAAATTTCAAAAATTAGAAACCATGACACACACAATAGATTAGTTTGTTTCAATATAACTGTTAATTAATTTATTCAAATTAACACTGTAGTTATTATGGAAGGCAGTTTAATATTGGAATTTTAGCGGGTTTACCATCTGCTTATTGATATCAGGGCGGACTGATTATTATAAGAGTTATCGAACCATCAGGTGGTAGGTCAACGATCAATTAAGCATTCCATTTCCTCTAAATTCTTTCACCTGTCTATGTAAATTCTTTAAAAATAACAAAACTGCTTTAAATTCTCTCTTTCGTCCTAGTCTTTAAGTTTTTAGATTTCTCTAAAATTCCTTTAAATCTGCAAACGACCGGAGAATCTTTTGTAAATTTCCATTTCCTTATCTTTATTATAAATTCCCCTAACGTTTGAAACCTCCGGCAGAATTCCTTATAAATTTCTAAGATTTTTACAGAAATTCTTCATTCCCTTTAAATTCCCTCCCAGTTTGTTATAAATGCATTTTATTTCTTCATCATTAAGAATTTTTGACTTTCTCTGAAATTTGCTATAAATTCTTTAATACATCCCAATTCCTGCTTCTAAATTGTTTTATAGTACATATATTTAAGTTCTTCACAACTACTTATACTTCTATTAAATTTCCCATAATATTTTTCTTCTCCAAATTCCTCTACATCTTCAAACGAATTTTTTTAATTCTTCCAGAACTATATTAAATTTTTTAAAAATTTTCACAATTACTTCTAATTATTTTTAAATTCCACCAGAATTGCACCGATTTCATCATTTACATACTTATATTCTATTAAATTCCCCAGAAATTGTTCAATACTCCTAAATTATCCCATGTGTCTAAATTTTTTAAACGATTTCAGAATCGTTTTAAATTCTTGCGATTTTAATCAGTTTTCTCCATTCTTTTAGATGTCTTCAATTAGTTTCAAAATCTTTAAGTTTTCTCTAAAATTAATTTAAATTCCGCAGCGTTGGCAATCTCCTGCAGAATTTCCTATAAATTCTAGAAATTTTCCAGAATTCCTTCCAGTCCGGTCCTTTTAGATTCACTTCCAATTCTTTATAAAAGCATTTTGTTTCTTCACCAGTTAAATTGAAGTTTTTGGGTTTTTAAAATTCCTGACATTTCTTTTAAATTTCTCTGAAGTTTGAATTATTTAAATTCTTCCAGAACTATATTAAATTTTTAAAAATTTCCACAATTACACTCACGTGGGGTTTTCGTGACTGGGGACGTAGTCAGAGGTAGGGTGAGACAGTAAACACAAATCATAAACACATCTATATACTAAACAATAAAACAGTAGTATACAATGAGTACATTGGATTATAAATAGTATGAGGACAGGCAAGTCCTCCTAAATCTAAGATTAACATGAGGGCGATCGGGGCCACCCTGTACTAACACTAGGTCTACAAACTAAGCGCTAGGAAACCCGGTAATCTGGGTTCCTAGAATACTACAACTAATCATAGAAAGCCTGGGCACAAGCCCCTAATAACTAAGCCGAACTGAGCAGTAGAGGATCAGGTATTCAATACCCTAGGGTATCAGAATCTAGATCATTTACTATTATTTAATAAAAAGGTTGCTTACCCGCTTGCTCCTGGATGTGGTTTCTTCGAGTCATGGCACTGACTGAATTATAAGCCAAGGCAAGCGGGTTTATATACTGTCCAATGCGGAAGAAATTAGCATAGTAGTGGAATTCGGTAGGCGGTTTGCATGCACGGAACTCACGGCTTCCGGTTTATGACGTGGGTTGACTGGGATTCTCTGAAGGAGTGTAGGCGGCCCGCAGATGGTCGGATGACGTGGGCCTCTCAGCATAGACGCGAGTAACCTTGGAAGAGAAATGCATTAGTTGAAATGTAACTTGCAGTTCAAGTTATCGTATAAATGGTCAGTCGTGGGTGAAGGGGCAGCAGCTGTGGTTGCAGGCTCGTGGTTTAGCGTGGGCTGAAGCGGAAGGCGGAAGCGTTTCTTCGAATTAGTGTGCAGCTGGCTGGGGGTCGTACCTTACAAGATATGTGCACTAACGGAATGCAAGTTGTAGAACTAATAGAATTAGTCAAATCGAAATAATTCCGTTTGTGACATTACTTCTAATTATTATTTCGTCAGAACTGCTTAATTGATTTCATCATTTGCATTCTCCACCACTAATTATATTCTATTACATTCTCCAAAAAATTTTCATTATTACTGAATTCCCCCACATTTCTAAATAAATTCTTCTGGATGCTTTCAGAATCGCTTTAAATTCTTGGAAATTTTAACAACTGTCTTCATTCTTTTAGTTACCCTAAGTTAGTTTACAAATCTTTAAATTTTCTGCAACCTACTGCAGAATTTTTTAGAAGTTTCCAAAATTTCTCCAGAAAATTATCCAGTCCCTTTAAATTCTCGCACAATTTGTTATCAATGAATTTTATATCTTCATCATTTCAATTAAATCTTTTAACTTCTTAAAGTTAGTTGAAGTTAGTTAGTTCTAACTTTGTTTTATTTTTAAAAACCCTGCCATTTCTTTTAAATTCATCTGCATTTTTTACAAATTCTGTAAATTCACTCCAATTCCTGCCTTTAAATTTATCTACACATTATTTAAATTCTTCACAACTTATGTTTCTAATAACTTTCCCGTAATCTTTTTAATTTCCTCCAAATCCTCCTGCATTTTCAAATGTATCATTTGAATTCTTCAAGAATTATATTAAATTTTTAAAAAATTTTCATAATTGAAGACATTTTTTTAATTCCATTAGAATTGCTTAATAATTTCATTTCATCCTCTACCACTACTTATATTCTGTCCAATTCCCCAATATTTTACCATTACTACTAAAGTCTCCCACATTTCTAACTGCTTTCAATTGAATTTTTACGTTTTAGATTTTTTTAAATTCCTACTTATTTATTTTAAATTTTTTTGTAATTCTTTAAAATCCTTCCCAATCCTTTGAATTTTCTACGCATTATTTACAGTCTTCACAACTAGTTATAATTCTATTAAATTCAATGAATTGTGTAAATTCTCCCAAAGCTATATTCAATTCTTGGAAATTTTCAACAAATTTTTTAATTCCATCAAAATCTTGCAATCCTTAAATTGTTCATTTTACATTTTCCATAACTACTTTTATTCTATAAAATTTTCCAATATTTCTTTCATTAATCTTAAATTCCTTCATATTTTGATGTAAATTTCCAAAATTCTTAGAGAATTCTTTTAAGTTCTTTAGAATTCTTACGTACAATTTGTTTAAATTTTTTTTATTTTCAAAATTGCCTAAATTCACTCGCAATTCCTTATAAATGTACATCTCTCTATAATTTTAGTTGCATTTCCTAGAATTTTTAATTTTCCTTAATTACTAAAAACCTCTCTAAAATCCTGACAATTGCTTTATTTTCTTTATTCTACCAAAATCCATCAGTAATCCTTTTTTTCTAAAATTACTTTGTATTTCTCCACGTTCACAAATTTAAATTTTTTATAATTTTTAAATCCCTTTTAAACCCCCCACAATTAGTTTAATTAAATTTTTAATATATCTTTTATTCTTTGGAACCATTTTAATTTTATCTACAATTTTTTGTGAATCGTTTAAATTTGTCATAATTCGTTTAAATTTCTTCATAAATCATTGAAATCTTCTATAATTACATATAAATTCTATTACACGTTCTATGATTCTTAACATTCGTTTTATACAGAAATGAATTCTTCTAGAGTTATTGTTTTTCTTGGAAACTCAGGTAATTCTTTTAAATCTGCCAAAATCGCTTATTAATCTTTTAAACTTCTATAAACCATTTAAAAGATGTTTAATTTTTTCAATTCATTTAAATTCCCCTTCAATTATTTATAAATGCATTTAATGTCTTCGTAATTTTATTAAATTTCTTTAAGTTTTAGATTTTCGTTAATTCTTCAGAATCCTTTCTAAATCTTCCTATCAAACTATTCCTACCTTTTCGAATTCTTCTCAATTTATCTGCATTTTTATAAATTTTCAAAATTTACCATAATTCTTTTAAATTCCTTCATAAATCATTTAAATTTCCTTGAAAATTCCTCTATTTCCGTATAAATTCTCTAAATTCTGGTAGAACTAGTTTAAATTCTTAAAACTTCTGACAATTGCTTCCAATTCCTTTAAATTCTACCAAAATCACTTACTATTTATTCTTTAAATTTCATTCCTGCAAAATTTCTAATATATTTTAGAATTTCTTTCAATTCCATTAAATTTTTTGTAATTTTTTTATAAATATACCTTATTTATCCATAATTTCGAATTTAGAATGTAGAGCATGAACCTAACTTAGAGTTCAATAAAATAAACTGGAAACTCAGAAGTCGGTACTTTCAACGGGAGAATTTAACAATGAAATTCATATTTCAAAATTTGGTTTTAGAACGTACGATTTAGAAAATTAATGAATTTTGGATGTAAAATTTGAATTTATGCAAAATTTAATACTAAAAACGAAATTAGAAGCCTTGAAAAAATAAATAATTTTAAAAGGAAAAATTTAAAAATATGAATTCTGGATGGAATACTTAGCGTTATAACGGGTGATTTTTTAAATTTCTGATCTAGTAAGTCGTGATTTTTACGCCGTATCGAAGGTCACCGAAACGTAGGGCGTAGCGTTGATCACACTGCTATTCCAAATGTCATTTATGTGACAAATTGACTACTTACTTTTACATTTATTAAACAAATTGATAAATATTTAAACAGTGATCATTTGCGAAACATGATCTGGAAATTTTTCTTGAAACTCCCGAAGACATGCTCCGGCTTCATACACCCATTGACCATTAACTTGATGACCATTACGAAAGTAAGCTTCGATCATAAATGTTTTTTGTTCCTGTGTGAACACCATTTTGTTGTGATGAAAAACACTCCAAAATAACGTTGAAAACTAAGCGTTCAATCACAAACGAAAGGTTAGTCTTGAAAAAGACTGATTTTTGATAATAACCGAGATAATAACTGGCGAAACGGAATTCAAAACACGAGGAAACAGTGAAGCACAAAAGACGGCAAAAGCGAGAACAACACTGGAGTAGGTTATGTTTATGTCAACATTTTTGAAATCTGACAGTTGTGACAAATCGAACGATTCAAACTACGCCCTACGTTTTCCGCATCTTTTGTTTTAAAATTATGTCATGGCTTTCTAGATCAGAAATTTAAAAAATCACCCGGTACTTTATAACCCGGAATTTCGAATTTTTATTTTCAATTCAAACAAAATTTGAATTGTGAATTTCAGATTTTGTATCTACAAAAAAAATATATTAAAATTGTTATTGTAGTAAAACTGTGGATTCGTGTTTCAACCGCTAGACAGACTGTCATCTTTGGCAGACACTGAAAAAACTAAACTAAAATCTAAAAAAATTTGGGATTTACTAAATCGGCGTGAGCGTGATAAACTTTTTTTTTAAATTACATGATAGATATTTTTAACCTCCCCTCCCCACCCCGAGAAACAACTACAGTTTCGTTATTTACCTAAGCTTGCTAGATAATTCTGTTTTATGAATTGGAGAGCTAGAAATCAAAGCCTACTAGTCGTAAATAATTTTTCACGTTTTTCTTGAAAATTTTCTGATGTAAGAGTATGAATATTTATTATGGTTAAAAAAAAGAACACAATGCTCTATCGATTTCAGTAAAAAAATACCTATCGTGTAAATTAAGAAAAAGTTCGATGACGTCATCACGCTCAGGCCGGTTTAGTAAATATAAAATTTCCTGAACCAGAACATAGAGAATTTTATGCCATTTAATAATATATATGGGTTGGGTTATACTATTTCTGGCCGAAAATAAAGTTACTACAAAACCAGGCTCTTTAAATCAAACATACTGTATATCAAACATCCACACATCATATGCAAGATTACTTGGTTTGTATCATTGGTCATCTGATCTCACTTTATACCTTTTTTGGTGTTCAGTGACCATTTTTGCTGGTATTGATGCATGCGACATTTTGATAGGTCATTTGGTTTGTATTTTGAGCGTCCGATATAACGCGATGGTCTCTTGTTCAACTCCAGGTTGACAGTTTGTATCTAAGTTGTTTTATCTTATTCGTGTTTTCATTGACTCTAACACTATCGGCATAGTGCTACAGAGGCTGCTTAGGTGTTAAATTTTTTTAGTTTTTAATCTGGAAAGAATTTCTGTATTTAAATAATATAATAATAATAATACTTAAAGAATTCATATTGTCACCAATGAAACCCGCTTTATGTTAAAATACTGTTGAAGCGTTTTAAACTAGCTCTCTACTCAAAAGCAGGATACGTAAAATCTATAAATAATTATCGCTGCCGGATGGATGCAACATCCCGGTTGCGCCATGTGAATGTTGATATGCCGGAGGTCAACAAAAATAATTTTTAGCAAGTTTATTATAGTCTGCTTTTATTTACTCTCTAGTTTTAGCTAACCTCCAAATAATGAAACTGTAACGTGACAATGTATTATCGATTGAAAGTTGGAGATTACTTGCTTTTACTGTATTTTTAATTTGCTAACTTAGTGGATTTTTATAAACTCAAAGTTATTTTAGTTGTGCACACGTTAATAAGAATATTTAGCGCGGCCTATGACTATCGAAGCAACAGCGGGTTTTTCAAACACAGATTCTGAGGAAGGCTACGGGAAACCACCTTAGTGCTGCCGATAATTCCTCAGGCTAATATACCATTACAAACTTGAAGGTTAGTCAAACATGACCAACCGTGAGGTTCTGTAGGTATATAAGGTTAAGTTTTTTAGATTTTAGTTTAGTTTTTTCAGTGTCTGCCAAAGATGACAGTCTGTCTAGCGGTTGAAACACGAATCCACAGTTTTACTACAATAACAATTTTAATATATATTTTTTAAAGCTACTTTAGAATTTCGTTTTCTTGAAATCACATTTAAGCCTTGGGCACGTACGGCAACGTTGTGTTCTATATAACTTACTGTTCTTTTGGACCACCTCATCTCAGAAGCTGGGACGCAGAGCATGTGCAATCAAATTTCACGTGGTTAGACAACGATTTGTAGTTCTAATTAGAATGAATAGTTCAAAAAGAACTTCCGAAAAAATGAAATTACTTAAATTTAATTATGGTTTATGGAAAAATTCTCATCTTTCCCTTTAGAAAATCAACATTTTAACGTCATCAGCAAATAATTGGGCTACAGATAAAATAAAGGAAAGACATTGTAGTACGTAAATGGATTGCCCTATATACATTTGGGAACAATTGAAGCAGATTGCGTTATTTGAAGCGTTCCAAATTGTTTTTTAATAATTTCTAAACGTTTAAGCAAAGAAATCTTCTGGGATGATGTGACCTACATTTCGAGAACTAGCTCTCTTTTTGAAGGTTTCCCTGTGTAATTCCAATAGTACTTATTTTGCGGGACGTAGCGTACCCATAACATAAATTTTATCGATCAGCCCCTACAGAATTTCTTTGCACTTAATAACTTTGGGCCTTTAGAGCTTTCTGCGTGGGTTGTATTAAGAAAAGGACTACTTTTTTTTTCACTTTAATGTAAAATGAGAAATGAAAGTGTAATCAACATCGTTTCTAACAAGCATTTTCCTTTTCACCACTCGAGTACCCTTAAACGACCCACTTAAAGTGAAGCATTTACGTCTTTCAGAGTATAAATTTCCGTCAACAACGTTGTTTGACACTTTGGGGGGCGCTTTTGTAGCTAATCTAATTGATGTCGACGTGATGCGCCACGATGACCGCTGCTGTTTTCCTCTCTGTCCCAACGACTCTGTCCACCGGATGCGGCTCGCTCCGGACCACCCTTAATGCGATTGTATAAAGTAATAGCTCCCATTATCTTGAATGCTTACTGAAAAGTTGCAAACTATACGGCACACAAACTCGTGGAAGCGGATATGGAAGGAAGGACGAGGACGCGATAAGGGAAAATTAGTCCAACGCTACCCCTAAAAAGCTCCGGGATATTCTGCGGATTTCGCGATTCGGCCCGGGCTTCATATATGAGAAAGTTTGCTTTTTGATCTGACCACAGAAAGCTTGCTCGATAAACGTTTTGCTGGTGGCTTGATTGTGGTGAATTTTATACTCGTGTGCCATACCTGAGGCTATCAGTGAGATGCGTCCTGACCTAGAAACCTATTAATTTTTTTCCCAACTGCCTACCAAGAGGAAAAAAATTCAATGTTCTTCAAGTTCCTTTTTGTTCGGAATTAAAACGAATAAGGGTTCGCTCTCTCGGATATCGTGGGCGTCTATTCGATTAAATCTAAAGGTCTCCGTGTTTCCTTAATAACAATCTAATAATATTTGCGTTAAATTGAGGTCTTAATCAATGGAGTGAATCATTTTGGGTGGTTGAAATAGACCCCCCGCCGCCCTTATAATAATATAACTGTCGGCGCATGACGTGCATGCTATATGCATCACATGCAGTTCCGGAATGCACTATTAGGTCTAACTAAGTTTTGATTGCATTTCTGGGCACGCAATTGCAATTTACTGCAAGCCCAGATGTTGCGAATATATTCAACAAGGGAAATGACTTGGTAATATGTAACCGCGGTGAACTATATCACCCTAAATAACAAATGAATTTTTTATAGTCATTACAAGAAAAATAAAAAAGGTGGATGAAATTTTAATTTTCGATTAAACCGTTCACGCGATACCCACCCCCCTTTCAAAAAAAAGAACAATCTAACCTTACCGACCTCAATTTCAAGAACCTAACCTAACTTATAGAAAGTAACGTTCAGTAGAAACAAAAATCAAACTTTAATCCAATCTAACCTCACCGAAAGTAATAATAAGTGCAGGCAAAGATGAAATTATTAAGAAAATAAAAATTCATCTTTTAATTTGTGTGTTAAAGACAAATTTATATGCTAGAAGCAAACGAATTTAAAAATTTTCAGGTTTATGGGCGCGTTAAATTGTGACATGAATTCGAAATTGCAAATAAAAAAGATAAAGTGAATGTTTCAACATAATTAATCATTCTTAAAAGCATATTTCAAGATTAGTTTGGTCGCCTCCTCCTCAGAATACATTATTCAATAATTTTAATCATAAAAATTCATCAGGCGACTTGTTCTTTCTCTCTTTCTCCTTCTGGATTTTTCAACATTACAGGAATTACATTTGTCTTTTATCTTAGACATTTTCTTGATTTCTTTTAAAATTTATTTCTGTTAAAATGCAGTATTTTAATCAAACTATGATTAACATAACCTCAAATTAATTTATTGTATATCACTAATTAATTTAGAAAAAAAGATTGCTATAAATATTTCAATTGGGTTAATTCAATTATGCAAAATTCAATTGTAAAGCATTCTGAATAATAAATCTAAGGACCCAGTTGGGCAGTTACACCCTAATTGGAATTGTGCCCATTCGAATATAACTCTGTTCGAATTCACTTACTAGCGAGTACCTCTTGTAAATTCTGCTCGTTAGAATCTTACATTCATTGGGTGAACAGTATAATAAGAAGTTAATACAGTTCTTTAACATTTATTTTGTCCTATTAATTAGCTTTTCCCACAGCTTCGTATACGTGAACATTTCCTTTATGTAGTTGAATAGACCGCTCGTTTGTTTTAAAATGTGCGTGGGACTAATTTATGTAACAGTAAGTTAGGGCATGTCTTCGATGTTTTGTAAATAAGTTATTCGCGGCCTCAGCTTCCTGCCGATTACTTATATCAAATAAAATTTGAATTAGATCACATTTGCTGATTGGTTTAATTTTTAGTGCAAAGTATATTATTTACGTGAATCTATTTGTTACTAAATAAAGTACTCTTTCTCTAACCGTCTTAAAGTAATTTGTTTTAATGTTATTAATTGTATTTAAAGTTGACGTTTTTGTTATTAATATAAAAATGTAGTTGTGCTAGGTTGCACTTTTAATCCTAGGAGTAAAAAGTAAATACTATTTATACAGCGACATCATCAAGAAATTGCTGTCATTGAACTCTTTGTAAAAATTACTATCTGATGCAAGCCTACTTGATAACGTTTGCTTCTGAATGCAGGTTATTTCAACAAAATGTGTCAATCGTTTTAAAGTTTCAATATAATAATAATTATATATTATAATGATAATTTCGCAGGTTAATTTTTTCATACATAGCCAATATGAAATACAAAGGATTAACAAGATGTTCTGTATTGGTATTTTGGCCCATCCAGGGCTTGTAGCAGAACTAAAAGGGGAAAGTAATCGTGTTACGCTTTCTTATGCATGTTTTAATATAAAATCAAACATTTGACATTGAAAAATTTGAATTGTAAGTTTAGAAAGAATTTTGGTTTGCATGTAGATTTGATCTCACGTCTACATAATGAACACCTTATAAATCCAGGAGGAAATCCAACTATCTTTTAAGACGATTAATTGAATGTTAAGGTGTAGTATTGAAAGGTAAGTTGGTCAATCAACGTCTCCCAGGGAGAGTTAGACAAACAAAAAAGAAAGTTTACTAAAAGTTGCCAACAAAAGAGTACAAGTATAATTTTTGTAATGAGAAAATTTATAAAATATCCAATTCAAATATTATAAAGTATAAAATATCTATAATATATCAATATTCAAAATACTGTAAATGTAAAGAAAAGTTTATTAAATAGAAGTATTTACCACAAGATGTATCCAAGTTATTCATTAGATTGAACTGCTAATAAAATAACAAAATTTGGGTATCATATTTATTATATAGTGTTTGCAGGTTCTATTTGGAAAAAAATTCATGTTTTCTTCTTGTTTGAGCCAATCTCGATAAGCAAGGTATAATCAGTTGGTTTTAAAGAAAGGGAAGTAGTGGAGGTTTTTTCCATATATTATACTATTGGAAAACTAACGTTGTGTTTAGTGCTGAAATAAAGTGATAGAGTGTTATTATTAAAACGTGGTCTAAGAAAAGGACAGTTAATATTACTTACCTGTATATTATTGTTGCAAGTCTTTGTATAGTTAATTAATATCAGGTCTTTGTAAAGTAGGTTACAAACCTGATTAATAATTAATGTTTTATCTTAAATTCAAATTAAATTTTATTTAATCAATAACAAAATCAATTAAAAATGGTTACGTGAGGTTACGTCTCTGTCGACAGCTTGATAATCTTTTTCACTTAATTCAATAAGAATACGCTTCTTTTAGTAGCAAAAATTATTTTAAATTTCATTTGTGCTTGATGGACGATTTGAATATTTAAAAAGGAAACAGACTGCGTTCTTTTTAAAAAGTCTTACTATATCTTTTATATTTCACTCAATTTAATGAGAATTTAATAACAAAGGAAAACGTTAAAATATTAAATTTAATTTATTTAAATTCAAGACTAGTTATTTTATAGAATAAGAAGTTGGAGTCTCTATATAAGACACGCGGGATAAATATTATCATTACTGTGATGAAGTAACATATATGTTTATGTAACTGGAAATTTATTCCTCTATTAGAGACAAGGCGCTTGATTGTTTTAATTACGAAAGGAAGTTAATGGATATAGTATGAAAAGATAGTAGTAGTAACAAAAGAGAGGAAGTTGAAAGCAAAACTTTTGACACCTGTTATTACAAAAGCAACTAGTTGAATTACCCAAAAAGGTAAGAAATAACTTCTAATTACAAATTCAATTGAGACTACTAAAATGTGTAGTACCAATAGGGTCAATACTTTTAACACATTTAACACATTTAACACATTTAACACATTTAAACATTTAACACATTTAACACATTTAACACATTTAACACATGTAACACATGTAACACATTTAACACATTTAACACATTTAACACATTTAACACATTTAACACATTTAACACATTTAACACATTTAACACATTTAACACATTTAACACATTTAACACATTTAACACATTTAACACATTTAACACATTTAGCACATTTAACACATTTAACACATTTAACACCTTTAACACATTTAATACATTGCATATATTCGATACGTTTAGTACATCTCGATACATTTCGATAGATTCGATACTTTTGATACGTTCCATGTATTCAATGCATTGAATACAGTTTAATACATTGTAATATACTTTAATATATTTTAATACATTTTAACACATTTTAATAGAGTTTAAATACAGTTTGATGTATTGTAATGCAGTTTAATACAGTTTAAATACATTTTAAAACACTTTAATACATTTTATTATATTTTAATACATTTTAACATACAGTTTTATGCAGTTTTTATACATTTTATGCAGTTTAAATACAGTTTAATACATTGTTATACATTTTAATACAGTTTAATACATTTGAAAACATTTCAATACATTTTAAGACATTTTGTTACAGTTGAACCGCCCGCGTTAAAGACGGAGTTCAAAATACTAATTTAGGTTCTTCGATAGCTTCGTGGGCGAATGAGAGCGCTTAATAATTGCAATAATGTAAGTACCCCAAAATTATCTACATTCTTTGACTGGTGCTGTTGATGCTGGGAGGGCTCCTCCAGCCCTTTCCCAAATTCTACAACATTTTAAGTCTTATGGACACATAAAAAGGCTTAGTCCTTACTTTAAGGCACTTAAGATTTTTCTTTCACGAGGGTGAATTTTTGATTTTGACATAGACACACACAATAATGATATTTTTTTCAAAAATAATTAATAGACTGCCCTACTGTCAGTGAAACCAATTAATATTCGTGGTAAACCCTGCATGAACAACATTTTAATACATTTTAATACATTTTAATACATTTTAATGCATTTTACTGCATTTTAATGCATTTTAATACATTTTAAAACAATTTTAATACATTTTAATACATTTTAATATATTTTAATACATTTTAATACATTTTAATACATCTTAATACATTTAATGTATTTTAATAAGTTTAATACATTTGAATACATTGAATACATTGAATACATTGAATACATTAAATACATTTTAATACATTTTAATACATTTTAGTACATTTTAATATATTTTAAGACATTTTAATACATTTTAGAACATTTTAGCACATTTTAGTTCATTTAATACATTAATACAGGGATTCTATTTGACAATTGTAAAATGTATAGAACGTGTGTCAACTCGTTGTTTATGAAAATGCATTACGACATGCCTTTTTGCTCACGCAGAGCAGGTTTATAAAATTTATTTAGGGATGAAGTGCTGAGATCTTAATTTATAAACTCTGTGCAAGTTGAGTCTTGGTGGATTTTGGCTTCTGTAACGTTTTCAGGTTGTAACGTTGTAAGGTTTATAATTATAAATATTTACTAAGTTTACTAGCAGTAGTATTTAAAGTAAATTTACTATTGCCACCTTTGTAGTGGCATTTTGATTTAACTCATCAGCCATTACTCGGTCAATGGACCAGGTTAGGTTAGGTTAAATTAGATAAAGAAGGGTATTTAAGATATGTATATTTTAATTTAAGCTAATCGTAGATCAGAGTAGAAAATGAGTAAGTTTACTTTAGTTTGGGTTTGGGTAAGTTAGGTTAGAGTAAAACTAGGTCAGGTTGGAAATGGATCATAATCATATGGAACATATATGCCCTGTGCAAACCGATGGTGCTAGGGTGGAAACATTTAGAGTGCTGTTATCGTTTGAAATTTTAAAATCCGGTTTTCCTGGTACCCATCTCTTCCTTCACCTTTTCCAACTTGAAAGGTCTTCGAAACATTCTGTACATGTGAGATCACTGTCTAATCTAGCTGATGCCTGAGAAATCTTATAGCATGAACCACTACGGCCAGTTTAGTGTTAATAAATATACGTATCGACCAAAGCAGAAACAAGCCTCCTTATTTAATAATTCCTTGTGGATAGCTTTGATATGAAAAATAAAACTGTACTTTATAAGTCTAAAAAACTAATAAAACAGTTTTTATAAAATTATTATTTCATTAAACACACAAAATGCCGCTTGAATAATTTATTTCATAAGTCACTACAAAAACGTATCTACTTTATCATCGGTATTATCCTCGATTAATAAATAATTTGTTAAAGAAGCTGCTCTTATAAAAAATTCTTTACAACTTTCAAATTAAAAGCTTTTAACTTAACAAAAACAAACAAAAGTTTTAAGAGTTTTTCGTTTTTCTCGTCCTTTTCTAATATACGAAGGAAAAATTAAGCGGTGCAATGAAATGTAACGCAATTAATTTTTTCTGGACTTGAGCTTTGTGAAAAAAAGGTGTTTGGGCACTTAAAAATGCCTTTCAGGTAATTTGTTAACATTGAAAAAAGCGTTAAAAAAAGTTTGTAAGGTACGTACTATGATAAAAGGGTAACGAACTTAGAATTAATTATTAATTAAAAAGCTGTACCTGCTTGATCCCAGAAGAAAGAAAGGCAATTACTATTTATTGACAAAGGAATAAAAAATTTAAACAGTATATAGAAAATTAGATAAAAATCTAATTAAATATGCAACACTTTAGATATGCAAAATAACATTGTTGAGAACAATTTGCTCGTTCAGTATAGGCGTTTTTGTGTATGTGCTTGTATAATATCTCGAAGGGTGTCTAATTGTTGCTTGTTATAACAAAAGAGCAGGAATTTGATTTAGTTTTGAGGAATTGTTCAGTCAATATAATCATTGAAGCTTTAATCAATATGTCTACTTTATGCACATCTTTCTGCCCCTTAGTAATCACCTGTACGTAACACACGCAAGGTTGTACAAATTCGATGTAGTTAAATGCTTCGAATCGCAAGCAAAACTTCTATTAGCAATTATTGAGACCGTCACTTACTAAATGATGTGCAGCCTTTCATAGTCGACATTCGAATAGTAAGACATCATAGATACATCACTAAACTGTACACTGCATTTATCCCCCGATAATTTGAAGACTATGTGAACGAGAATTACACCAGAAAATTGCCTAAGGAAAAGGTTGGTGTTACTTCAAATTTGACATGGTATCTACCTCATTTTGATGTTATCTTCCAGCAATACTGTAAAGGCAAGCGTTCACTTACGCTGACTGCATGGTATCCATTGCGCTGTGGTGCCTTCTGACGAAATTCTTGACAAAAACACCAAATTAATACCGAAAAAAAAACTAGTTGTAAGCAGTAAACTATTAACCCATCAAATTCGCGAAAATGTTATCCAAGATTTGTTACAATTGTTCTTTAAAGGCTTTTCCACAGTTTAATTTCACTTAATGTTTAACCTAAAATTTTTCTTTCTCAAAAGGCTTTTCTCTAGTGTATTTATCACATTTCTGTCATTCCATATATGGTAGTGTTTATGGGCCCGCCGTTCTATTGGCTTTGCCATATTTGGTAATATTTCTGTTCAGGCTACCTTATTGGTGAATTCAGCTTTATCTGGGTTATGTGAACCTTTTTGATAAGATAATCACTTTTATGCTTTTAAAAAGTGAGTTGTAATTTGACTTGCAAATAGAGTGTTTACTTCATTCCAGTTTTAGAAAATTTTTGATAATTTCTCCCTTTATAAGTTTATTGTGGAATGTAGTTTAGTCCTGGTGATCAGTTTTTCACGGTGGTGATTGTTTGGGTCACAGGAATCCAATTAATTGGTCTTTTAAGCTCTGCTGCAAGGAATACTTTTCTAAACAAATACAACAAGAGGTGATAATTCACCCGTATCTATCGTTTAAAGCCGACGAAAACATCTTTTCCTGTACGCCTGTGGTTATGTTGATAAACAGTTAATTTATACAGAATTTCTTTCTAGGCTTTTTCTTCTTTCCCCCCTTTTTCACGACCTGGTTATAGCAGCATTCTACCTGTAATTAAAGTATTTTTACCAGCTACCTACAAATGTAAAGGAGGACAAACCAACACCAACATCAACACATAACTCAACACCTAGACGAAAACACATTTTCTTTTTCCTAACTTCTAGGTTATGTAAACAAAGTAATTCAAAATTCATTCTTAACCATTATATTAAAAGCGCAGTTGCCGCTTGTATTACTTTTCTGCAGAAAGCGTAAGTCTGATTCAAATATTCAATTAAGTTAAGATATGTAATTAAATAATTGTTATTTTGATTGTGTAAATTTATTGATTGTAGAATTGTTTAAGATTTCCGATTTCATAACGTAATATTTTTTACTTTTATTATTATTAAGGGTTTATTTACAAATAATTTTGTGTTCTGTATAATCATTGCATTTGGTGTAAACCACACAATTTCTTTTTTATGTTTTAGAATAAATATCTTTCTGTTTCTTTTATATCTGTGCCTTTTATTTCTACCTACGCTTGTGCTGGGTTCAAACGCCGGCTGCTATCTTAGAGCAGACGTTTGCCGGACCCAAATATTCAATCAGTTTAAGGTTAATGTTTTGTGTAATAAATCTTAATATAGCTGGGACTTCTATTAACACCGTGGGCTAGCCGGTCAGGAAGTTCCCGTTATGTTAGGTTAGGTTTAGGAAATTTAAAAAGGACTTCAGACACGCAAAAAATACGTTGTAAAACTTTCATAGAAAAGTGAGAGGAAGCCGGAAACACTTATTAAAAAACGGAAGAACTTATCTTCAATTTTTAAAAATTTCTTTTAATCTATCCCAGTTAGTCACGAAAGTAAAATGAAAACTAACTAAAATAATCAGATAAAGGCATAAGCGTCATAGATGCAGACTACAAAAACTGTTAATTAAGCAACCTAATTGAGCATAAAAAGGCTTTAAAAATATAATTAACAAAGAGGGAAAGTTTCTGTGAGACACTACTGCTAATATACAAAACAGCTAAAAGACTAAAGAATAAACATTGATAACGTGATATTTGAGGAGTACAAAGTGTTGCCTAAATCATAGGGAAATTAAGCTCTAAAAGCGATTTAAAAATCGAATTGCTTTGAAAACTAAATTTGACTTGTAGCAAGCTATTTTTATTTTTATCGGCTTATAGCTAATATTAGTTTCAAAACTAACTAATTATAGATTTTGAGCTTCTCTTGGCTCGGAGCTATTTGTTACAAATTTCTATATTGGTGTATTTTTTATTGCATTGCATAATAATAAAAAACAATTTAATTATTCATGAAAACCCAATTAATTTTTGTGCACATGCTACGGAAAAAGATAATAATTTATATGAGCTTTATTTAGTTTTAATATTTTATAGGAGGAGAAGATCCCGATCCGGATTCATCCCATCCCGACATTAATCCGAATTTATTGGAATTCAATAAAAAAAAACGAGTTAAATTAATTTCAACTCGTTGAATTAAAACAAATATTAATAAATAATAACAGAGAACGAACAAATCAGTGGCTAAGCAATTATTAATAATTCCAAAATGGATAGATTTACACGATATTTTGTATGCAATCTAAATTACCTTGCCACTGTTAAATAATATTCCGATACGATAATGCATTCGCTTGTCATGCACCGCTAACTAATTAATTAATGCCATTCATTTTAAATATTTACGACCAGATGATAGGTTTGATGTATTATAAATTATTCATAAGGATGTGATTACATATGGAAGAAAAAAAAATTATTATTACTATCAATAAGTTGGCAGCCGTGAAATGAAACCTAATTAGGTATCGGTTTTTGATTGACGGATATGTTGTAGGTAGCATTAAATTTTACAATATTCAAATTAATTACATCGACATCTTTTATGTTTTATTAATTAACCGTATAAATTCCATTTGGCGTTTTTTGCTTCTTCTTTAATGAACTTTCCTTTTGGAAAAAAAATCATGTCAAGGTCAATTCAAGTTTGTTTTAGAGCTGGAATGATATTTAGAAGAAACGGCAATAATTTTCCATGTAGTACTTTTACTTTCTACTGGGTTATCAACATTAAAAGTAAAGCTTTTCTCCGATCTTAATAATTTATAACATACAACGCCTTAGTTGTTATTTTGGTCCTTCGAGCCGGATAAAAAATCAATTTTGCTTGATGCAAAAATTGCTTTTGATTTAGAATTGTCTTCTTAGAATTTTTTTAAAGACGAGAAACTTAAACGGCATATTAAAATTTTGAAACCTGTAATCCATGAAAACTGAAACACTAGTTTGAGGTTTTTCAAGTTGATCGTTATAACTTTAAAGTTTCAAATCATTGGCTCTATTCGTATGTCTGGAAAAAAGCAGACAGATACTATTACGTATCTTCTTAGATAAAGAGGGAGCATTTAACTTTTTCAATTTCGTTGCTAGAGCATACGAAATTGAGGCAGTGCTATATACCGAGTAGTATACAGGGTGTAGAACAGGATTATGGGTATCTTTTTCAAATCTTATCTTCTTTAATTATTATACAGGGTGATTCAGAAATAACTGGTATCCTTTAAATGGTAGATAGAGGGGAGGCAGTAGAACTAATTTACCTTGACAAGTATAGGTCAAAAACGAAGATCCGGTTCTGACCTTGGATCCTTTTGGATCAAGGTAAATTAGCTCTACTGCCTCCCCTCTACCTACCATTTAAAGGATTACCTTTATTTCTGAATCACCCTGTATAGAATTAATGAAGGATGCTGAAGGATAGATACAGAAGGATACAAATTCATGAATTTTGGATCCGGTCCTGACCTTGGATCCTTTTGGCTCCAAAATTCAATAAACTTTAAAATTCATTTTCTGGAAAACTATTCGTTTTTGACCTATACTTGTCAAGGTAAATTAGCTCTACTGCCTCTCCTCTACCTACCAGTTAAAGAATATCAGTTATTTCTGAATCACCCTGTATAATATAGATGCTATAAAAAAATACAAAGCGAATGATACCTTTAGTTTAGGATTGCATTTGATTGTAACCGAAAAAATAAAGAAAATAAAACTTCCGTTTATGCAAAAATCAGTTATGCCTTGGAAACATTGGAATAATAAAGGGAAAATTTTTGGTATCTAAATGTCATTTTTAAGGTTAGATTTAACTGCTTGGCAGACAATATTACTTTAAAAATGACATCTATGGAGCAAATATTTTCCAAGGCATAATTGATTTTTGCATAAACTCTTTCTTTACTTTACTTTTCCGGTTACAATCAAATGTAATCAGTAACCAAAGGCTGATGCTTTTGGTTACGAATCAAAATCAAGTGATTTTGTTGTAAAATTATTAGGAGAGATGATATTAAGGTTCGAAAAAAAAATGCATGTAAAACTGTATTGTGCGTGAAGCGATTCTAAACCCTTTCTGCTAGTTTTCGGTAAAATCGCATTTAAAACTTTAAGTACGCCCATTTTACTCATATTACATTTAAAATACAAAAGGAAAATAATTTCTTTTTCGAAGATTTTTCGAAAACTAGCAGGAAGCGACCTCATGTTGATAACGGAAATATGTTCTAAATTATTACAGCTACCCCCCATTAGAATGTTTCTAGTTATGTAAGTTACACCCTGTATAGTCGTTGGTGTTTTATACTCTGCTATTTACAGTCAACAAACTAGATTGGTCGTCTTATTAAAAAAAAATTACTGCCCAACCACTTTAACGGTAATAATACCTACTCGTAAAATAAACAATTTTTAAAATTGCAATTTTGGTTATAAAATTATTATACAGGGTGGTGATTTTAAAGTGTTACACGGCGATATCTCAAAAAACGACTCCGACTATCTGAATGCAACTAGAGGCAGGAAATTTGTAGGAAGGGGGACACATTTTAATGTAACTTTTGCATTTTTACCCCTGCCTATTTTTAAGGGGGGGGGGTAACTTCGGAATTTGAAATAGGATAATTCATTTTTCTTTTTGAAATTCGAGAAAAAATCTACGTATGTTTACACAAAATTGCTAAATTTGATCCATTGGTTACATAATTTATTAATAATTATTTGGTTAGAAATAAAAACTAATAGTTTGTCATTTCATTTCAATTTATTTAACGTGGATTATGCTTCAGGTATTTGAACCCCACCCCCTTCAACTTCTACACACTTTTCTACACTTTTCCTAAATTAATTTCGTACTCTGTGTAACATTTCAAGCGTCACTAGTTGACAAACATGGCGGATATGATTTTTCATATTTTCTACTGCAGTGGGTATACTCATCATAACTTTGTCTTTTATAAAACCCCACAGGAAAAAGACAAGGGAGGTCAAACCGGGTGATCGAGGAGGTCAGTTTATTGGGACATCTCGACCAATCCACCTGTTTTTAAACACCTCATTTAAATAATTGAGGATCTGTCTTGCATTATGAGGTGGTGCCCCATTCTGCTTGAATTAATTTAAATAGACGTTAAATAAATTAAGAATAATTATTATTTTTTATTGCTCACCTAATAATTAATAAATTAATGTAAACAATTTTTATGTAGACTATTTGTAGAAACAAACGTAGCTTTTTACGTAGATTCGAATTATAAAAAGAAAAAGAAAATAATGTATCGTCTCTTTTAAAATTCCAAAGTTATGCCCCACCCCTTGAAATGGGAATGGGGTAAACATTGAAAAGTTCGTCAAAGTAATTTTTGAGATAATGTCGTGTAACAGTTTAAAATTCTCACCCTGTATACTCTGCGACCCTCACAAATATGATAATAACACCTCAAAAGAGATATCTATGGAACGGAAATGGGCCATAAAATTATATGAACTTTAGATGTAAGTTGCCATTTTCAACGCCTTCTTGATATACGGGTTAGGATACAAAATCCGGCTTGGTATTGCCAGAACTCTATAAAACTGATGTTTTTCGTCTCTGTATACTAATCATGCAAGCAAAAAATCGATGAATAAGTTATTAACATAATTAGATTTTAAGTAATTAAAGGTATTTAGGTAGCTTTATTTGAGTACAGTGTCATTCAGGGATGGATCACTCTGTATATATTCCCAACCAGCTACTATTAGTATTAACAATTCGTCTTTTTTTTCGTAAAGGTTTCTAATAACAACTTCTTCGATATTCTATAAATAGCCTTGTTATTACAACCATTTAAATAAAAAAGTCACTTTGATGACTGCTACCAATCAAGTTACCGGCGTTTCGAAGACAAACAAACCGCCTTGATAATTTCTTACTAATATCAACCGCCTTGTAAATATTTTGTAGCTAAATAATTATGTATATAACTAATAACTAGTAGCTCCATTTCACTTTTATTCATCACTTTTTATTTTTTTTAATTCATTTTTATTTCCAGATAAACTTAAGTCGTCAAAATTTAATTAATGATTAAGTTATGAACTTTGTATCAAACAATTCTCATTTTTTTCATAATTGACTCAATTTCCAATTTAATCGTTATTGTGTAATTTTTATTAAATGAATGTTGTTCAAATTTAATAACCTAACCTTACTTTACACAATCTATTAACTAATGGCATACTAATGACGTATAAATCCAATCGCTCAATTAAAACTGCTGTTAATATTAAATAGCCGATTTTAAAACCTCTTTTAAAACAAACGAAAGCTATCTGCTTTTGTTCGCTACCTGTGATACATTTTATTGACTGGCAGTTGGTCTATAGGGTATCTTTAAATAAATTGAACTCGCGTCAATAATTTCTTCTTGATGAACTAGCTATCAAACGGTATCGACGTTGATAATGTTTTATAAAGTAACTGGCTAGTGGTCTGTCTCGTGGCATTTCCAGATAAATAAACTTTGTCGAAACAACAGCAAATAATACATGAGAGGCGTCTGAAGTGTGTTATTTAACTAATAATTGCCCTTAAATAAAAGAAAGCTTTATTTTTTAAAACGAATGATTTCAGTGTTATTTTATTATCGACCTTCTTATGATTACTTCTTTCTTTGGTTGTGTGCAATCAAGGACTCAACTGAATTATTAGCAAAATGGTGCACACAATAATGCTAGTTTATATACATATAATAATTGATGCTTGTCGCAACATACTGTTACGATAGATAAATTTAAAAACACAGACGGCGCTGACAATAATACAGATGCATACAGCTTAGCACTCTCTCACCTTTCATTTAAAATGATTTCTCCGGCTAAATAAAATTGTTGTGAAAAGTCTAACTCTCCACAAATTGATACTCTCAGGCACGTCGCTTCAATAGGGAACTAAATAATTATATAAATCTAGGAACACAGTAATATGAAACAAGTATAAAGCAATTTTTCTTTTTTTATATACAACACAAATTTATTTAATAAATTTAACACAAATAAAAAAATGAAAAAAAATTTAAATTTGGGTACCAAAATTCTATGAAATGTCAATCCCAAAATAGCTAACTCTCTTTATCAGAGGATTAATACTTCTGGCATCAACATAATTCTTACGTACTATAATTACTATTGTTAAATAACTCACCTTTAAATATTTAATTGTTATAAAATCTACAATTAAATGCTCTCTGCTTTCATTCAGTTGAACAATAAAATGAAGACAGAAAGTCATTCACCTCTTTCCGATATCTTCATATTAATGGTTTTAATAAATTGAATTCCAAATCCAGTTGCTTGTCTAATCGTGGTAAGTCAATTAATTTTATAATTATAGTTCATATCCATTTCCAAATTTAATCGTAGCGATAATTTGATAAATCTATTATCAAATTAAAAAAATCCATTTCTAATTAAATTGTCACTTTAATAAATTTAATGCACTTGTTATTAAAAGAAAATCATTTGAATTCACAGAACTTTGTTAAATATTTAAACAATTGAACGTGTTTCAAACATGATAACCTAGAAATTCTTACATCTTCTTTGTTTACATGTTTTTAATTGAAAATTAATTTTTAATTAATTTTTACTCTTTAATAGGTGTGTACTTTTCCAACAATGTAAATTGAAAGAGAATTTGTTACAAAAATGGCCGGATTTTTATACTTTTCTGTGAAACAATTGAACTTTACTGGAAATTTTGCATGAACCAAAAGAATTCTGACATTTTATCTATAACATAACCAAATTATTGTTTATAAATTTTAACTAATCCTTAAACTAGTTAGATAAACTGATAGATTATTAAATTCCCTATCTAATGACATAAAACAATCATGCTTTAAGTTCGCAACAAAGCCTCTATTGAATTCACTAATTACATATATTTAGGTTGTCGAATCCAGATTCTGGGCGGTAGGGGTTGGTGCAGGGTAGAAATAAATTTGTTTGGGGTGTCCCTAATGTATTTGCCAACTTTTGGAATTCCTAGTTTCTCGTGTATCTGGTCATTCCTTACAAACTAGGAAGAGTATAGAAATATGCGCAGCAGTTTATTTTGGAAAACCTGAAATTTATTTATATTTGTTTTAGAAGTATTGGTCCAGATTGGACAGCAGTATGTGAGTATAGACCTTAGAATATATTTGTAGAGTTAGAGAGAATATTCTATCTTTAATGGAGATTTTCTATTTACTATGGGATATAATAACGCCAAACCTGCGTGCCATTAATTAAACTTTTTATTAATATGAAAACACCATTTAATAAATTGTGCATCTAAATATACTCCCAAGTATTTAAATGTTAATTACCGGAACATTGTTATTTATATATATATATATATATATATATATATATATATATATATATATATATATATATATAAATTGAATAAGTTGAATAACGTTGGTCCCAAGATGCTCCCTTGGGGTACTCCGGCCTTAATATTGTTATTAGAGTGTACGGAATTAATCCTAGTTGTAAAAGTTCTGTTTTGCGGAAAATAGTATAGGCTCTTAATAAGGTATGGCGGAATGTTTATTTGTAACAGTTTATATATTAGTTCTTTTGTTCATACCCTATCAAATGCTTGCTGAAGGTCGAGGAAAGCGAATCGCAGTATATTGTTTTCTGTGATCACCTTTTTTTCTATAGCTTCGGTTAATCGTAGTAGTTGCTATGTTTTTCTCCTATCGTTTCCTCCACTGTAGTGAATTTGACAATCCTTCCATATTCATCGTAGGTTGGGTAGTCGTAGACCGTTAGTACCATTAACCCTCTTTTGGTAAATTCCGAAGAATAGCCTTTCTTGAGCTGCTGTTCCTGCTTCTTGTATGTCCTCTAGTAATTGTATCATCAAGTTGTTACGGGCCCTCGAGACTGCTACAGTTCGTTCCTTCAGCGTGGTAGTGGGCCTTGACCTACTATACCTTGATCTGCCTTACCCTTGTCGCCCTAAATTGATCTGTTGGTTGTTGCCCATCGCCATACGTCTTTGTTCCAGGAAAGATTTAAACATCACCTCTTTCATTGATTTAACTCCTACTCTCAATACATTATGAAAAAAGCAATTGTTACTCAAATTGTACCTATTAATCACTTGCTAAAGATTTCTCAGCTTATTGGCTTAGATTCTTAACGACAAACTATTTCTGGTTTGGAGGAGAATATTAGTGCATTTTCTTCATAGTTCTATTAGATATGCAAAACATGATCACACAAAAATAACTAAAATAAATAAATTAAAGACTCTAACCTTAAAGAATAATTATATAGAAAAATAAGGTCTACAACCAATCCCAAACAAAAAAGAAGTTGCAGTCTTCCACTTTAACAACTGTTTAACAACTATTCATAATTGCCACTTTAAATTCCTCCCCTCTCTTCACTATAAACTAATCGGTTAATTTGGATTGTTATGTGAATACCTATTTATGTAGATTGCATGCTTGTTGTTGGATGGCACGTTAAGCAGTCGGTCCCGGCAACCAGGCAAACATCCACCTGTGGTTATTGTTAAGATTAATACTTCGCCATAAACCACTCACAAGTATATATTCATACGTCTGTGCTTAGGCAATGTTAATTACAATTAACGTTAATATCACTATCAATCGATATCAATTTCAAATATTAATATACAAAGGCCGTTAAATTAAGCAATTACTAAATACGTTGTTAAGGTTTAAAATCAAAGCATCTTATTTTTTATTGCAGATTTCTCGTAAATTAAGCAACTCAATCAATCGCAAGCTTAATAGTTTTAAAGAAATACAAACGTTGTCTTCTAACTATAAAAAAGTCATTTTCTTGGCAGGATTTTATTTTGGACGACTCGTGGATTTATTTGACTTTAATAAGATTTACCACCAATTACTTTAATTATTATTTATTCTACTGAGCTACATATTAATAACCCCCAAACCATGTTTTATATTAAAAATGGGGCCTTTCCTCCTACCTTTATTATTACATTATTTGAATAAAACAAAGAATCGCATTTCCCGTCTATGGTATTAATAAGTTTCGATTGGTTTAATCGTGTATAATTCTTATTATGTAAGTTTTCGGTTTCAACATCTTGTATTTCGTAAATTTCATCGCTGTTGTTATAGACATGAAATCGTATATTGGGAAATACAAATTTGGAAGTTTTGCAACGCTTCATTGGCTTTTGTAGGTTCTAAGAAAGGTCTCTATTATAACGATATTATTTTTTGATACATAATAAAAAATGTCTAGAGTGATCAGGTTTGATTTGACCACATGGAAACGAAGTTCGTATTTCATATTTTATTTAGAAACTGGCTGGGATAGTACACTAATGAGGAAAATTTAAAGGCCTTTTTTATCGGATTATTGATTACTGATTTTACTAATTTTCTGGTGGATTGTTTTTCCTGTCTTTTGGTACATCAACAAGTACCCAAGGTATTTTGCAATTCTACTTGTCTATTGTAACTCCGACTGTCTTCTGTTAAATATATGGCGAGGAATTTCTGTTAAAGTAATAAAAGAACTTATTTTGGTCGATGATCACCCATACGTCTAAAACTGCGATATGAAGATTCGAATGCTTGCGAGATATGCTAAGCTATCTTTAATCTACTTATAATTAAATTAGTAAAAATGAACGTTAATCTTGAAACGTACTTAAAAACAAGGCCCCGCGATTGGGCGCCAATTGAAACGTAGTATTTTTCTCAACACAAAATATTTTATACTTACTGTACAACTCATAAATGCTCCAACTGCTCGAGACATCTCTTTAATAAATTTAAGTTCAGAACGCGGGTATTGTTTCCATAACTCACAGATTATAAAAAAGAAGGAATAAGGCTAGTTATAGTCAAAAATAAGTATATTTGAGCGCTATCTGTTTAGGAAAGTCAGAGGAATATGTAAAAAATAATAATAATATGATACTCGTAAACAGAAATCGGTATCAAATCTATTAAATTTAATTCAATTATTAGTCATGTTCGGTTAAGTCAAAAATCAAATTAGTTGAACTATATTTAAAGACTTTTATAAATATATGGTCCGATATTAACTAATGTGATTGGATTCAAAAATATATTTATTTATAGACGAAATAAAAATAAAAGTCAAAGATAAAAAGTTTTCATTTAAGGCATAATTGTAGAAAAAAAATAAATACCCAACGTAAGAATTCTCAACGGCGGGAAAAATATATGCACATACAGGTAGAAATCAAAATGAATACATGAATAATTACACAACTTACCCAAACTTTAACAAAATAGTATCCTTCAGTTCACAGTACATTGATCGAATTATTTATCTCGATAACATTTCACAAAATGATTAACACCTGGTGCCTTTATGTTCACATTTAAACACTAAATATCAAAACCAATAGCTTGATAAAGCTGCAAAACACCTCAATTACTGACGCCGCTTACCGAAGAATTAAAGTTCACAATAATTTTTTTGTTTTAAAACTATTTTCAATAAAATTCCCTTTTTAGGTAACCGGAACAACCATATAAGTTCATTGTTAATTACATTTATTAAGTAAAAGTTTTTCTAAAACCATCACTGATTAATATGATTGATTACTAAAATGTTTTTCTTTATGAAAAAGGTGACACTTAAATATGTTGTTTTAGAAGTTATTTAATTTTAAGACTTCCGTTTTTGAATTTCTTTAAAAACAAGATCCCATATAAACTTAATTCACGTTACGTTTAAATCCATATTTATAATTTTTCGTTAATAATAACATTATTATTAATCTCTGGAAATTATTGAAAGAACTGGAATACGGTAACAAAACACTTAGTACACTTTAGTTATAACTCTTTAAATTATACGAAACTAATTATTAAATTTCGGCGCGGTATTTATAATAATGATTCTAATTAAATCAAATTAGATTTCAGTAATCTTCACAACTAACACGTTACTGTATTTGGGAAGTGGCGTCGGTATTACAACCCCCGGTCTAAGACATTTGGGCGCGGCCGTTTAGGCACGGCCACCTCGGCGCGGCCGTTTCGGCGCGAGGACGGTTTGGCGCTGGACAGTTCGGCGCAGGGACACTCCGGCGCAGGCATACTTCGGCGCCGAGACACTTGGACGCAGGTACACTTCGGCGCAAAGACAGTTCGGCGCAGGGACATTTCGGCGCAGGAACATTTCGGCGCAGGGACATTTCGGCGCGGAGATATTTCGGGACATGTATATTTTTGCGCAAATTAGGGTAAAACTTTGGAAGATATTAAAAAAAACGTTTTTTTTGGACCATTAGTTTATTTTTTTATTTTTATGTGCGTATAGAGATAAGCATTTTTATATAATTCCAGTGATTTTTGTCTTTATGCACTGAACCATAAACATTAAGCATCCATTTGTAAGTGTTACTGTAAGAATATATTGGACGAGGCATTTTTGATATAATCACATAGACTCGTCTCATAACTCTTCTTGACATAGTACTTAAGTACGTATATTTTACGTTAATTTTTTCATAGCACGTATACGGGTGCTGTCGTCAGAGAGGATTCCTCTTCCACTAACTTGTTTAAAAAAATTATTAACCAAGTTTAATAATATAGACATCTGGCAAATATAAAATATGTAATAGACGCTTCTGGCAGGGTGTTAAGAAAATCAATTTCTTACATATAGGACAATAATCGTCTCTTCTAAGGTTAGTAGAGGAAAACATAAATTATTTGCCTGCTCTCAGATCTTCCTAAGCAGATACTGAAAATTCCATTTGACTTTTCCTGCTATTTTAGAAAATTATTGAGTTTTTTTCTCATTACTATCGAATATTGTATTTCATCGATCATACTATATTTATTACCTGTAAGTACCTACAGATTTTGTTGGTGTAATTTTTACTAGGCAATTTCTCCAAATAAAGGCGTAGTAATAACATACTTATATCTACCACTGCGCCGAAGTGTTCCTGCGCCTAATTGGCCTGCGCCGAATTGTCCCTGCGCCGAAGTGTCCCTGCGCCGAAGTGGCCCGCGCCGAAACGGCAGCGCCGAAACGGTCGCGCCTAAATGGTCGCGCCCAAATGCCCAAATACTCCTGTACGTATACGATAATAGACGGAAGAGCTCCGCACTCTTTTAGTGTTTATTGCGGACTTTTATTCAAATAGAAAAATCTTTGGCGATTGTGTAGTTTTGGGAAGGATAGATTTTTAAACGAATAATAAAATATTATATTTTAGCCCTATATAAATACAATATTGAAAACAATTTTGTTCTAGAACATTCTATTCTACAAGACCAATGCCTATTGTCCATCAAAACATGAAGTAATAAACATTAACACTTGCAAATATGGTACTTTTTTAATACGAAAACTGCAGATTTTTCTAGAAACAAATTTTATTAGTCTGGGAATATTTTTTGAAAGTAACCTTTGATATTTAGTAGGACTCATATTTATGCAGAATACCAACTGTAGTATAAAATCAAGAAAAATATACAATAATATGAGGGACCTCATTAAGAATTTTTAGCAATTATGCAAACAAAATTGCATTTTTCGGAAGTTGAAAAAACAAACCGTTACAATCTTTGAGTGAGTTTTAAAGAACAATAGTCTGATCTGATAAATGCTTATGTTAACAATGGCTCTTATTTAATAGGGTTGAGCGGATTTAATAATAATTATAACAAATTATCAACTTTATATTCTTCGTATATTCTATGTATTAGTTTTGTAAACTCTGACCGCTCACAATACTAGGAAATAGATAGTTTTGAATGAATTATTATCACTTTATCTAGTAATTAAGATTCTTGGGATGTATCATAATCAAAGTATGATTAACTAAGATTCAGATTCAGTTTTTAAATGTTTTAAGAGTGCGATTAATTGATATTATTTTTGTTTGGAAATAAATTTTTGAGCCATTATTAAACGAAACTGTTCATTAATTGTTCTGTTTATTGACTGTTTGCTTTATGCATTAGTTTTTCTATTTATGCATGTTTGTGTAAGCTTAATTAATTCTAGAAGTAAGAAAGTTTTCTCTGTGAATTAGTGGAATATTTCTTTTTGATACCGAAACTTTTAGATCAATACGTGACTCTGCCTATTTCCAAAGTAGCTCAATGTGGCGATTGGATCAGTGACACAATTATTTTCCGACAGAATTGTATACAGTATTTGATTTGGCCACTGACTACGGCTGAGCATGCTATGACCGTAACAGTTCGTTTTAAATTAGTATCACTATGTTCTAGCAACCAAGATTTGTGCTATATAATAAAAACCAGTTGATGCTTCGTGATTGAAAGCCAAAGTGTAGCATACCAAATCTAGCAAAAAACTAAATGCTGTATATGCTCTACAACTGGCCATAAAATTTTAATTTTTAATAAGGTACGTTAGGCTTGCCACGATTGAGAAGTTCTCAATAAAACTATTTTCTAAATTGAAAGGTTGGCTGATTCAAATTGGTCTATGATTGCCTAGGAGCGCCACTTATCCTTTTGAAGATAAATTTAAAAAAAGTTTTTTGTTTGTTTAGTGTTTTTAATGTAATGTTAATACAATGAGAATAATTAAATTTCAAAGTGCGATTTTCTCTAAAACTAGCAGGAAGCGATCAAATGCTGATAAGGAAAATATGTTCTAAATCCCCACTTACGAGGTTTTTAGTTATAGTAAATTACACCCTGTATAGGCTATACAAAAGATAAAATAAAAAATGTTTGAAATAAATGCCTTAAATAATATTAATATTATAATATTAAATTCAAATAAATTATATTCCACTAGGAGTATTACACAGAGTAATCTAAATCGTTTAACATGTTGCTAATTATTTTATTTAAGAGAAAGTTCACTTAAGATTTCGCTTGTAGTTAAACACATTGTGACTAAAATTTAATTTCATTTTTATAAACTTTCAGTATGTATTGTTGCAATCTAACCTTAATTTTAAAGACTATGACTTGCATTTTTTATTCTTTATCAAATAATAATAATAACTTGGATAATTTTTTAAACGAATTCCTATTTGCAAATTCAACTTGCCACTTATAATCTACTCAAGGAAACAATCTCAAAAGCCAGATGCTAGGAATAGAATAATATGCCGGTAAAAACCTATAATAAACGGATTTAAATTACATTGTTACATAAATTAAAAAAAATATATAGTAAATAAAAAGTGTGATTGGACTCTAACGAGACGCATCAAACGGACATCTGATGATGCAAGTAATTTAAAAAAGTTTGAAACAATTTTGGACATCAAGAATTTTATAGTTTTTTTTACCTAATATCAAGGAGTATTAGCTTATCTAACGAACTTAAATTTGATAGCAATTTAGTAGCTTTGAAGGGCTTAAATGGGAATAAGATATATAACAAGATAAATTAAAAACGAAAATACAAAAATTATTCAAATTATATCACTCAAAATGAAAGTTAGATTACCTATGTAATATAGCCTTATATAAAGGATTTTCTATAAAGGACGAGCAAAGTGGTGTAAGCATATCTATTAATATAAATAGGTCTATCAAATAATGTTAGTAGTAAACTGGTCAAAGTTAGATGAATAATTTAAGCAATAAAATGTATTCCGTTGCAACCTGTCCTCCCTGTCCGGGTGCTATATAGTGTAGATCAGTTAATTACAGATTAGTTAACCAGATTTATTAATCGCACGTAATTACTTGCTGGAAACCGTTTACAATTATCAGATCCAAACATACTTTAAAATCACAGTTCAAGACGATTATTTCTCTCAGAAGAACATTTCAAAACTATTTTATAAATTTATTTTAAAACTATTTTATAGATTTATAACTCCTTGTGACAGTGTCACGCAAGTATCAGATGGAGTCAAATAAAAACTTAGCCTAACGAGACATGCCTAAAATGAACAGAATAAGTCGTTATGTACCTAACCATGTTAAATAGTCGTATGGCACAAACTCACTGAAATCCGCTTACGTTGATGTAATAACCAAAGAAGAATCATTGAACAGCATATACTATAGTGTAGTAAATGCAGTAAGGTACTTCCAACATTTGTGAAAAATTAATTGGTCTTAAATCGCCTTTTAAAAGCAATAAATATTAATTTTTAGTAACAGAAGAAGGAAAATAAATGAGCATTTTATCCCAGAAATGCTATACATGTCTTTTGAGTGAGAGATACAGAGAATTCTAGTCTAGTTTAGTGATTTCACATAACGTTGCTATAACATGCAATCTAAAGTTTCGTATGTAAGTATTGCATATTGGATAATTTTAAAGGATACGTATTCATTTTTCGTATATTTAAATGATTTTCAGTGGAACACCATTTCTGAAGAGCAAAATTCGATAAAACAAACGTTTAGAAAGTTTTTATAAATTGAATAGCTATTTGTGTATTAGGAGGGGAAAGTGATAGATTGTAGAACGAGAGAGAAAGTAGACGTGTGACGCAAATGGGAGTCAGTAGCGGATCAAAACAACATCTATTTGAATTTTTTTGCAAACTTTGACCGCTCACAGTACTAGGAAAAACGTGGTTTTGCAGAAGTATTACTATGGTTAGTGATTAAGATTATTTAGTTGTAAGATAAACAAATCATATCATTTTGTTAAATAAGGTTTTATATAAGAGGTTAAGTAATAATATGTATTATTTTGTTTTTATTAAAATACTAATTTAATGTCTATTCTTTACGTATTGTTGTAATAAGGCATCCCGCATAACATGTATGCACGATGTGTTGCCTATTTTCCAGGAGAAAGAATTTCGCAATTTTTTCTATTTTTAAAAAACAATAAAATTTTGCATTAAATATGTTGAAGATACCACTACAACACTATGAGATGATAAGAGATAAATTTTAAAACAGATTCTTTACTTAAATTTCACAAACTCAATTTCATGATGGACGATCCTATGTCGTTGGTTGATATTTTGGCATTTAGATATTTTGAAGCAATTTTATGGCATGTTTTCACCTGAAAATTATTAAAGGCAAAGGTGAGAAGGTATACACAAGTATTTATTACTTTACTTACAGTTTGTATTATTGAATTTCAAGAAAGTGTTCTATTTCTTTGACGATTCATAATTGTCCATAGTAAATGGATATTTTTAAAGTTATTTGAATTTCTAAGTAAAATATTTTATTGCAATATTGTTAACCAGGTTCTAGGGTGCACATGACACTAGAATGTTGCAGTGGGGAACTTTGTATAGAGAAGGTTTAAGCCTTTGAAATCCCAAAATTGTAACGTTTCAGCAGGGTCTGCTAGAATGTTAAAATTTAGTTTATATTTATAATTTTTGTGCCAAAATTTATGTAATTTTTGTTTGATAGGATCTTAGGATTAAACTTATGATAAGAAAAGGATGTAGCAAGATGCTAAAATGTTTTTAATTGAATTTTTGTGAAGTTATGTTTGTGGAAAAATTCAAGATGGTTGTCAATGAATCGTAACTCTAAATTTGCATTTTAATAGCCGTGTTAGGTACCAAAATGAAGGAAGAATTCTCCTCTTTCATTTTATACCATTTATTTAAACAATTAATTTAATTTTTTATCAACAATTTGGTTAGAAAGGTTTTTGGTGGCAAATATGTTGTTTTGTTTCTATTTAGAAACCAGACTAATCTAGTTCCGAACTAGGAAAATCACTAGCCATTCGCATTTGTTTTCCAATTATTATAAAAACAGCTCGAAAACGTGGTTACTCTCTCTTGAATCTTCATACACAGCAGAAGTCATGTCAGTTTGTACGTTATTTTGATAAAATTTCGAGGTTATGTTGGTGAATTTTACGTTACTCAAATGTCAACAAAGTGAGGTTATGACAAATGTCATCTTGTTTTTAATTTTTTTTTATAAGTTCTTAATAATGTAATTAATAATAATTAAAACGAACAATCAAAGTGAACTTAAAGTGAAATAACCAAAAGTGCAGTTTTTAAAATTTGGTGTTTAGACTGTTATTATTAGTTGAAGAAATGTTTGGAATTTTTATTTTGTATGGAACGAATTAAAGGAAAGTAAGGGAATCTTGTTGCAAATAACCGAATTATTTTATGTACTCACCTCATGGAAGATACATGTTGTACCTTTAATAATTATAATTATCTTCCACAATCAAAAATAAAATCCATATGAAGGATGACATGGCATGTGAACATCTTATCAAAAATAAGCAGGTAATTTTACCAACTATAACAGCAATCTGCTAACTTTCAAGTTAGGGTGATTAACTTTTTGTGTGGCTCCAAATAATTTTAAAATTTAAAATAATTTTTAATTTTTAATTTTTTTATTAATAGTAATTTATTGTTGGATTGATTAAAAAAAATTAAAAAGGACAATGAGAATTAGAATGTCTCTTAATTCTTATTTTGTTAAATCTATTTGACACCAAGATTTAATTTGATTTTTTTTAATTTTAATTTTGAATTTTAATAGTTGTTTTCTTTTTTCTTCATGTAATTTTAAATTTTTATTTCTTTTCTGTGTTAATAAATAAAATTATCTATTTAAGTGTTTAAAAAGAAATTTATTTGTGTATCTATTTGTGTCTTGTCCATTAACAACGTTTTACAGATATAGTTTAAATAGCTTCTTAATTAATTAGTGGCCCGCCTGATTTCGTCTCATGCATTTAAGGAACTTGTTTTCCAGTTTAGAAATTGTAGCCGGAGAATGTTTTTTATATAAAGGTAGATGATTTTGTGTTGATGAATTTCAATGATAATAAAATTATTTTGCAGTTTATAACCTTTCATCTTTCATCAAGTGTTGGAGGGTTTATTATTCACTACAATTAATTTCTTTTTTCTTATTGACAATCATGTAATCACATCAGTATGTTGAGGCTTAAATAGACTTATCGATGAATCTATTCATTAAAGAATAAGCGCTTTCCAAAGTTGGGTTGCCTGTACTTTAATCATGGCTCTTATTTAATAGGATTGAATAAATTTAATAATTATTATTAAATCAAAATACCATCTATTTGTATCTTTTTTGTAAGCTTTGACTGCTCACAGTACTACGAAATACGCGATTTTGCAGCAAAATCGCGTATTTCGTTGCATAAAAAGCAAAGTTGCAGATGTTGGATAATTTTAAAGGATACATACTCATCTCTTGTATAAATGATTTTCATTGGAGAAGTTTTTCTCAAGAGTAAAATTTAACAAAACGTAAACATTTAGAAATGTAAAATACTTTAAGTAAATGAAAATACAAACAACCACATTCACAATAACATCTTTTAAAATTTTAATTTAAAAAGTAGCAGTAAGTATCGTAATGCTTAATTGCGTTGTAAAAGAAAAGAGAAACTCGAGGAAAAAGAAAATCTCGTACAAGTTATTTTTCTCTGGCTTTTTCAAGTCAGCCACAGGGTTTATTTAAGGGTGTATTTTAGCAGACAGCTTCATAGGCAAAAATCTTTAGATCACGTATAAACCTACTGCAAGATATCTCCTATTGGTCAGGGGATGTTTGATACCTGATGACGTTATTGAGGCTCCTACGTGATCTGAGTATCTACATCATCCCTTGTCGATCGGTCGGCTGTGTGTATGTGACACCACCATAATATAATTTCTTCCGGAAAATTAAATTGATATACCCCCAATTCCCTAATAAAATATTTTTTTCGTAAACACACTTAAATAATTTGTTCTTTTTAAAAACACCCTCCATATATTTCAAACGGATATCTTCATCATTTTATAACGCATCTATACGTGTTGATATTGTATAACGCTGCAAATTTATATGGGAAACGTTGCAAAATTATAATAATGGGATGTAGTATGTATCGATTTAAAACGGGAAACCGCAACGACATTCGCATATATCACTAGGAAAAGCCGTTCGAATGCAAAATGTAGACTGCATTAAATTTTTCCACATGCTCTCTGGCGTTCAATCTCTCTGAATATGTAATTTATTAGTATTATACACTCACAATGAGGGTTGTATTAAACTCACCCGGGTTTCTCTCTTGCAAATTTCTCTTTAATGAAGAAAATCTTTTATGAAGCATGGAAAAAATCCGCTTTAAATTTATATTAGTCTCGAACGTAATTTTGTTAAAATTGGGGATTAACCTCGCATTTTACATATTTTGGAATATAACAGTTAATTATTATTGGTAGTTTTAAGTAATGAATTTGTACGTATATTTGAGTATACCTAATATTTTAGTCTGTAAGCCGGGAAAGTCGAGCAGTAACTGTTAGCAATCGATATAACAGACAGAACCGATTACCTAATAGATTGGAATTCATCAAGTTATCCATTAGCATATTTACTACATGGCTTTCACATTATTATTCATATTAATACGCTACCTACCTAAGATTACCTTTGATAATAATACGTACTTCTGGATATGAACGTTTAACGTATAGCGGACAACTTTCATTGACAATTTTATCAAATCAAATCTTTTTCTATTTTGTAATCAATTCGGCTAAGTCTAGCAAACTGAAACACAATTGTTACTTAGCATAAAAACGCGATTTGATGGGTGCTTACTTTAATCATGGCTCTTATTTAGGGGTCCGAGTAGATTTAATATTTGATCAAAATCCTGTCTATTTGTAATTTTTTGGTAAGTTTTGAGCGCTCACAGTACTACGAGATACGTTATTTAAACTAAACTGACACAGGAAATAAAGAATGGAAGAAGTTTTCATAGACTATTGCGCGTCTAATGTATTTTGGAAGCCGCTACGTTGGTTACTTGGTATAGTCAAACTAATTGCCATGATCGGTTCAGCGAAGCGTCTTGCGAGAAGCTCATTCCTGCTAGTACATTTATGGGGACTCGAAGAATGTCACTCAGGCAATTAAAAGCAAAGTAGAAAAATTATGAATGCGCAACAAAATATCATATCTGCATGTCTTTAGACTCTTCATGTCGTTTTGCTATGAATCGAAACAATTCTTGGATAACTAATGGCATTAACTGTCGGAGGTGGACTCAAGAGACTATGAAGGAAAGTTGAGAAAAGAGTAAATCAAAAAAGCCTAACCGCAAGTGTCCGTTCATGTGTCCTTGTCACGTTATAAATTAACAGTCATGTATGTTAGGTTACAAGAGATGGAGTAACAAATCAAAACAAAGTAACATACTAAGCAACATGTTTATAAAATGTTCAAGAACTCACCGAGCTGCATGAGGATTGATTTTCTTCGAGCTCCGAAGATTGCACTGACGCTAAGTTCGCTACAGCTCGGTTAAATACCAGCTTCCTGTTTTTCACGCGTTCAAAATTTTTTTCTTGCTCTTATGTATGCAACTGTTGATCACAAGGCTTTTGTGCCTGACGTTAATATTGCATCAGCATGCTGCATTATTTTGTTTGCGCACGGTACATTATTCACGTGTGCGACCTAAGGTTTATTTATAGCTCTTTCAGCTCTTCTTGTTTGCTGAAATCTACTGAATAGTTTAAAATCTTACAGTAATTTGAAATAAAGTGAATATTTAATATACTACAATATTATAGCATCCTACAAAATCCGTAGCATCAATCTGAAATAATACATACCACCACGATACGAGGAATGTAGAATTTTTTATAAATAATAAAATATGCAAAAAAACTGAAAAGATTGTATGCAACCGACGACGATATAACTCCTTACCTTGTCTGAATTAATTCTGCTCCGGCTTAATTTTTATTGTAGCGAGAATAATCTGTATCCCACAGAATTGAGACTCTCTCAGGTCGGGTCACTTTGAAGATCTCTAAGTTCTTATTTTTACAGACAAATAATAAAACAACACACAAATAAATGTTCATATAAGAATATTAACAAAATTATTTTTAACAACACAAATAAAAACAATAAAAAAATGACATTAAACTGAAATCTTTTTCTTTAGATTCAAAAATACTCTTTCCCATAAATAAAATTGAATTATTAATTTGTGAATTACCTTTAATGGCATATACATGAATTCTTATTTAAATTAGTCAATCCCAAAATTCCTTATTAATTCTCTATTTGGGGATTCATTTGATAAACAACTCAACTTTATAATTTTTTGTTAAAAATTATTTTAACTTATAATTTGTTTATAATTATTCTTTTATATTGGTATCTTGTAACTCTTATATTAATCAAAGTTTATTTTATTAAAACTCGCGGATTATAATTTTATTTGTATTAACTTTGGTCACAATCATGTTCCATCTTCCTATTTCTTAAAAGTGAAGCCAATTGCTACCATCTATACACCCATTTCCAGTCAGCTACTTGCTTCCATTTATATCAAGATCAACATAAAATGTCAAAATGAAGATTCTAGATCGATAGTTGTAATGGTCTTAATCCATACAAAATATATGTTATGCAATTGAATTCCAATACCATATATTATTTATTTACAATCGGTAAGTCCAAACTTAGGAAAAGAATTTTTATTCATTTCCATCATTTTTATAAAATTAATAAAATTTTCCTTTTGATAAATAATTTTCAATGTTATTATATTTTTTGTTTACACTTTTAACATAATTAAATTAAACACTTTGTTTACATAGAGTTTACCACTTTTTGTGTTTGACGTTTAAATTACAACCTCGTTTTTTTTTCAACTGACGTAAACTAATTTTATTTATCTTTCTTTTTAACATAACCTTACAAAAATCTGATTTAAAATGCTCCAGCGATAGATATGTTCCCCTTTCGGTGGTTTAAAGCTAGGTACTTAATTGTTAAAAAAATGTCTTCCTTTATATACTGTTTCAAGAAACAATTGAATTTTTAACATCAAGGTTATGAAATATGACTTCCAAATTTCCACTAACCCTAATTTATTTTGCAATTTTTATTTACAGAAAAAGTATTTATTCTATCTTCAGAGCATAAAATTGCGAATCTGCCGAATTATATAACATTTGGCATAAATAATAGATTATTCATCTAAATCTTGTCGTTAACGGAACAACATCGATTCAATTAAAATAATAACATAAATTTATAAAAATGCAATTTTCCAATGTTCCTTGTTTATAAAGCTATATATTACACCTTTTATGATCTTAATTGAATATTTTTTTAGATACTACAAAGCATTATGCATGAATTACATAAAACTACTGCACGTTATCAAACATGTGTCTCGCATATTATATCGAAACGAACCCAGCTTTATATGATAATTTGTATCAGTTATGTGGTTAAGATGCTATTCTTCTAATTTCCAATAAAATATTGCGGTGTATTTAACTTGATAAATAATATGCCACACGTTCAAGGTAAACATAAATTATATGCGGTGAATTAAAATAAAACAAAATAAAAATACACCCCAAATATTTTTCCTTTTCCCAATCGGCTAACTCAGGGTTTATTCGATAGAGCATGAATTGTTTGACTTATTAAAATCTTATTGATTCTTATACCTTAAAGGAAAGAAAAACTTATATTGCAGACACTTGGGTTTCTGCAACTGGACAACCACTGGCTAAACCCTAAATATGAAGAGAAAAAGAAATCGATGCTTGTATGTACATCAATTAAACACATGAATAACTTGAAAAGCACAATCTTTATTTAATCTAAGAAAATAAATGGAAATTCAAATTAAAAGGAAATGAAAAGAAAAATTATTCAAATTGGAACAATAAATCAATTTGGAAATTAATTCCCAAGCTTGCTCAAGTGTGTTAAATAGTCGTAATAGCCTGACATAGGGCTATTACAGTTCTTCACTTGAACAAAATAACACAAATCGAAAATTAGAATAAAATATTCACAAATATTCAAATACTCTACTTTATGAAAAATAAATTTTAATAAAAGAGAAATTGAATTGTTTTATTTATGAAAAATAAATTCTCTTAAAAACCTTTAAGGTTAAACAATATGATTCTGAAATTATTCAGATAAACTTTATAAATTTTATTATTGGCAAATCAAATTAAAAACCTTTTATTTCGACCAACCTGGTATATAATGTCAATAGAATTTCCTTCAAATTCTATTCGCTATTGGTATCACTGCATTTACATCTGTCAGATGATTTCTTATTATGAAAACGTCAATACGTGAAATCAATAAAGAAAATAAATTCTCCAGAATTTATTTATACAACTCGTTCACACTTCCATATAGTTGTTGAACAATAATAAAATCTTCCTTAACTTTTTTAATTGTTCAGGTAAACACTTAGAACTTATTTCAATCTTCCTTATGTTTTGTTTATTGACATGACACACGGTTAAACATATGATAATAATAACATAACCCAACTTAATTTACAGATTTTCAATCCGGAGTCAAGCATAGATTCGCCAAGTGCTTTTGATCGACTGACTTTGTTAAATTTGGCTCCAGTTTTTATACGTTTTGTGGAAACAAATGCCGACGCTGACACTTTTCAAAACAAACACGTCGCGCAGGATTTTTACGACGTCACAATTTCCACTCAGCTGTTCATTTTTCTCACGGATTTTAATTTCATAAACACAGAATTATAACTGGTAAAACAAGGATCAAAACAATATAACACACTTATGTCCTAAAATACATTGTAACGAAAATATTAGGCAAAAACGATTGACAATGAACAAATCTCATTATGACCTAATTACACACAAAATTCAATAAATCCAGGTTTATCCTTTACAAAATAGATACATAATTACACAATATAGCTAATACATATTAAATCTCCACAGGAACATCTTTACAATTTAAGAAACACATAAATTACGATCCATTACAACAATCGGATACACCAAATGATGCATATACAAGTTCCACCTTTGACATTAATTTAAATGAAGTCAATTTATAGTCAAATTGTCCAGCATACAGTCCTCAAAGTGTTTGCATTAAAACAATGGCGAGAAAAATAGTATAAGAATCAATATCAACCATACTGAAACATAGCAACAAAATCAAGACTATCAGTAATAAAAATGCTCAGGATTTTTATATAAGAGTTTAAAAGGTTATTGTGCTATATTAGTCATTACAAGATTGACCTAATTTATTTGTTTTTAGTTAACTGGCAGCCCGAAACTAAGTTAGTCTCTTGGAAAATAGAGAAATTCATTCTACGTTAAAGATCGTAGACTCTATATTTAAACAAGAAGATTACATCTTCTCTACAAATGAAAAAACCATCCCAATATGCAACTTGGGTTGTATAAACATGTACTATCATAAAACAATCTAAATGATTGATATCCTTTTTTAAAAATCAAACCTTTCATTACGTATACAAAAATTGAGGTTATGTTTGCATGGTTTTATTCTTGATTCTTATTTTAAATATTGATGATCCTAACTGTGACGCAATATGTAGCCTTTAGATTAATTATGCCTAACACCTAGCATATCCATCTTTTATTTTAATTTGATATGTGAAATAATTGTCTTCACATTTACGATCTTATTGTTCAATAAAATTTTCAATGAGATGGACTTATTACATCTCAATATCTCATCAAAAAGCGTTGAAAAAAATATCAAACATAAATGTTACTCAATGGTACTACACAAACAAAATAGCTCCTTAAAATGAAACGAAGGGTACCTGATAAGCCGCACTTTTGGGTCACTCTCCATTAAAATACATGCAATTGCTTGGGCCACCGTAGAATTTACTGAAAAATGCCGTCCACCTTACAAAGTAAACCCCTACTAGAGGACAGCCATTAAGAGCGATCTCTGCACGCTGAAATATCCAGATCAGATAGCATGGGTGGGGGAGAGGTTTTAATACCTCTGAAGCGTCTCTTTGCCCCGTATAAGCTTTAATTTAAACTTAATTTAGTCACGGCAAACGTACAAAAGAGTTCTCCCGACGCCGAGCAATCCAAATTATGCGATGACGCGGGCGGGGGTAACTTTTGAAACTTCATTGTAACCTGCGAACGCTAATGCGTGGTCAAATCCATAGTCAAATCCATAGCGTGGTCAGGTGGATAAGGATGAGACAATCTCAGAACGTCGAACTATCCAGATGATGCGGAAAATGTTGGCGAAGGGGGGAGGTAGAATTTATGTAGATTCTGTATTACACCTCAGCAGGTTTCGTATTACAGGTCTTCTAGACCTGTTAGAGGTAACATTCAGTCGCTGCGTCATTAACCGACAGAATAATTCTCAGATGTTGATCTATCCAAGTCATGGAAGGAGGGTTTTGATACTTGGCGTATATGGCAAGAAGAAAATTTCCTGGCATTTCTTTCACTTGCTAAAGTAAACCTCGACTCAACGCTAACGACAGAAATATTCTCGAGTCGCTGAAATAATTTGCACGGTTGGGAGGATTTTTGAAAAGTTTCCTAGACCTGCTAGAGCGAAGTAAAGCATCTAGTCTGGTCCATCCGTCAAGATGGTTCGCGAGATTTTGAAATACTCTTTTCATATGGCAAGGTGCGTGAAGATTAAAATTTCCTCAAGTTTCTTACACTTGCCAAAGTAAACTTTACTCAAGGTCAAATGACACGAAGGTCCTCGAATGGCTGAGATATTTGGATTAAAAATATGTGAGTGGCCTCATTGGCGTGTCAAAGCAAACCTTTTTGTGAAATGACTATTACTGCTGAAACTGAAAACACAAGAGCCCTGAAGCTTTGAAATCTTGAAAACTAATATCTTCCAAATTTCTTATTTAAAACTTTAAAAGTCTGAATTTTTGCAACTTAGAAACTTAAAAGACCATTACTGTTGAAAGTGAAAACGAAGCTTTGGAGTTTTTAAACTATGAAACTGAAACTGAACTGTGGGGCTTTGGCGTACTCTTAAACATCTTCTTTAGAACTTTAAAAGATTGAATCGTTGAAACTTAGAAGTTTAAAGACATAGAAACATGAATCTGAGCTTCAAGAAACTTGGAAATTAGCATCCCTTAAACCTCTTCTTTAGAGCTTTCAAAGACAGAATCGTTGAAAGCTTAAACACTATTATTGCTGAAACTGACATAAGCGATTAAAAGTTTTGAAACCTTGAAACTGAACTGTGAGGCCTGAGAAACTAGTATCACTTAAATCACTTTTTTAGAACTTTAAATGTCAAATCGTTGGATATTAGAAACTTAAAGGCTATTTATTAATGTTGAAACCCAAAACATAGAGTTTTGAAACCTTAAAACGGTAAGACCTTCGAAGTTAGTATTTGTTAAACCTCCTCATCAGAACCTTAACATCTGAATCGCTAGAACTTAAAAGCCTAAAGACTATTACTGTTGCAACTTAAATACATAAGAGTTTTGAAGCTTTGAAACCTTGAAACTGAACTGTACGACCTTGGAAGTTAGTATATGTAAACCCCCTCTTTAGAACTTTAACATCTGAATCGCTAGAATTTAAAAGTCTAAAGACTGTTCAAGACTTGCTGTTCAAGCTGAAAACATTGAGCCTTGAAGCTTTGAAACTGAACTGTAACTAAGTAAGATACTAACTGGAAATTAGTATCTGTTAAACCTCCTCTTTTGAACATTCACATCTGAATCGCTAGATTTTAAAAGTCTAAAGACTATTGCTGTTGCAACTGAAAACATAACAGTTTTGAAGCTTTGAAACCTTTAAAGACTATTTTTACTAAAATTGAAAACATGAAACTATGAAACCTTGCAACTGAACTACGAGATCTTGTAAATTAATTTCTTCAATCTTTTCATTAGAATTTGGAGAGCTTTAATCGTTGAGACTTAGAAACTCAAAACACAAGCTTTGATACCTTAAAAGGTTGAATCGTTGGAATTTAGAAATGTAAAGACTATTACTGCTGAAACTGAAAACCTAGAGCTTTGAAACATTGAAACTGAACATCGAGAATCTTGTAAATTAATTTCTTGAACGTTTTCTTTAGAATCTTGATTAAAAGCTTTACTCGTTGGAACTTATAAACTGAAAATATGAGCTTTGAAAACTTGAAATCGAATCCGATCGTTGAAACATTGGCGACTATTTGTTAATTATACTAACTATACCTGTTTAATAGGCAACTTAAGTAGCACTAAGGCATTTTAACGGGATAGAAATTCATTTCTTGGTAGATGTTAATGATTTACAAAAACTTTTTACAATAGTCGTGTAACAAATTCCTAAGTAGATTTTAATTTGATAAGAAGCTACTAGCGAGTACGCTCAAGCTTAAATGTTTACGTATCTGGAAAACTTTTACCAAAACTTCTTTAAATATTTAAAAGTTGACTTGTTTTGTTACTTTTTATTCCGTTCATTCTTGTATAGGTTAATTTCACATAAAATATTCAGACCTCTCTATTTTCTTTACCCTTTTATTCTTTAATTATACGATTCATTAATATCCAAGAGGGGGAAACCTTTAAAGCTTTAAGCTCTAAGGTAAAGTTTTTTCTTCACTTTTCGTTATAGTCACCTACTTTCTATACGACTTGTTTTCGAAGTGGAGAAAAACTTTTAAAATTTTTTTTCTCCTGTTTGTTTTCATTCCAACGTCTTCGACGTAACGTCAAATGCTCCCCATTCGAAAAGGATATGTAAGGATCAGGTTTTCTCGATTTTTTTGAAGTTTGTTCGCGCCTAGGAAAAGTTTCTTTCGCATTATGTAAAATACCTGGCGAATTTGTCGGCGGCCAATGACGCGTGCGACGGGAATTGATTGATGCGAGTAATTTTTATATTATTTCCATCCTTGAGCCTGGCCACTTTTTTTTCTGTTACCGGAAAGGAAAGTTTTTTTTTTGTATTCCGAGTGAAATAAATTTAATTTGGCTTTCATGTATCAGCGGGAAAAAGTTTTTGTCGCTTAAATTTCAAATGAACTGTTACATCGAACTTAGAGTGGTTGGAAACAGTGTGGGAAGTTCGTAGGTATTATGTTCTCTTAACCTTTCCATTCCCTTTAACCACATTGGCCAGGTTTTTACCAAAAATCCCCGGTGTTCCTTTAGAGAAATATCAGTATCGATTTGGGAAAGTTTCGAAGGCAATTTAAAATAATTTATTCTAACAATATTCTGCGGGATGACTCCGCTGCATCAGTCGGGTGGTTCTTTTTTTTTTGTTGAAATTTAATATCGCGATTTATTTCGGACACGTTTCGCGCCAGGCTTCAGCTGAAAGTGCAGTAATTCCATGAAGGAAGTTTCCTATCTTTTCCCATGTAGTTTGCCGTAAAACTAACTCTTAGATTGCCTTTCATATCAATTTGTCCGGATCTTGTGAGCTCCCATGAAATATTTACTAAGCTCATCGAACGGAACACGAGAGAGGGTATACGCTGTCGATGTTTTGTTAATAATTCATAAGGTTTGTTTTTACGTTTTCATAGCCTGCGTATCAACTAGCTGTCACCGATAAGATATTGGAATTACCTATACTGTCTGTCTCATTCCCGTATAAAAATGTAAAGGCACTTATTACTATTCCTCTTGCCGATTTTAAAACTTAAATGGTGTACTTTTATAAAATGTAGGTCACTAAATGTTTTCAGGTCAAAACACAAGCGAATTAAAAGCACTCATCTTGAATTATTAATATCTTTAGAATTATTGGAACATTAATTTTTTTTATATTTGACTTATTCTGAATTGTTTGTTCTTATTGGGAAATTTTCTGCTTAGCATAGTGTTACACGGGAGAAAATTAATTAAATAATTAATTAAATTTAAGAGTGATAGCTAATACCAGTGATTGTGGATTTTATGAAATTATGATATTTAGAGTTTCAGGGACTAACTTAGCATTTATGACAAAATCTGAATCAAGTAATTTACATTCTGTAAATACTACAACGTTCTGAAACCGACGCAAAAGAAAGCCGAAAGCTTTATTTAAAATGGAATAGGATGGACTTTAAACCAAACGGAATGATGATACAGCATCTACAAATAAACCTAACACTTGTCCGGAAACTATTCTGGCATGCGGTCACGAGCTCGATGCTTGCAACTATAAGAAGCGCTAAATATTATAAGAGTTAAGCTCTAGCATGTATTGTTTATTGTTTCGAGCCTTATTTGATAAAACTCCATAATCATGGAATAAATCAAAATGGTGTGTTTTGACTATGAAGATTAATGCACACAATCCATTTGAATTGTTTATATATAGTAGAAAATCAACACATACCTACATAACCATACCAAATTAATCATATCACCACAAAGCACAAAAACTAGCAGCTTATAGATCCTTAGTACATAGAACTTTAGCTACTCCACACACACACACAGCCAGATTGTTGCAAAGAGATTTCAACCATTAAACAACTAGCACATGTACATAAATCCGAACATGATTGACACTTCAGTTAAACATACAGACTATAGATTAGCTATCAAAAGAATACACTATTCCATTGGCAATCAAACAAAAGACACAACTTATATATTGCTATGACTTTCAATCATCTTAGGAGGATACTATTAAAATATTTAGCAGGCATACTTCATGCAGATTTTAGAGATTTTGTCCTATGAGTGACATAACTTCCACTACAGCTTGTTACCAACAAAATCGGGACTGCTTATTGGGAAACGGTAACAAACTTTAACCTCAGTTAAGTCTGTCGGCTGCCAGCTAACTAGTGGGAGGTCGTGGGTCTCACTAAAGGTCTTCTGTATTGACCGACAAAATCTGAAAAGAACAACACACTTGCGACTACTACCAATGTGGTCGATTTTCCCCAATAATGACTCCTTGATAGCTGAAAATATAAACTCCTGACATCACACATATAAATAATTAAATCTTCAAGTAAGTTATATACAGTGCTTTATTATTAATTAATTAATTCAAATTATCAAGTAGGGCAAATTATTTAATGAGAAATAACCTTGGTAAAAATTGAATAGTGGTTATTGAATGCTATACACAAATTGCAAGGGAAAAAGAGATTAATGCGAGCGCGATTACTTACTCTAAAGTTTAATTTAAAGTCACAAAAGCAATAAGCAAAGGGCACGGTAAAATTTAACGCGACTACAGGTACCAATCAGATTGCGCAATCATCAGCTCCAGTAGTGAGCTATTCATCTATTACGGAGCAAAGACATACGTACACACTCGCAAATATTCTTAACAATATCATACAATAAATGGTATGTGATAGAATTATAAATATGAAGCAGATATCTAGAAATGAGTGTTACACGCACACTGGTGAAAAACCATTTAACACAAAATCATAATATACAAATATACATAAATGTTTTATATACAATAAAGAGTTGTCAAACGTTACTGTTGTTGTAACCAGTTGCTATATTATAACCAACTCACGATACGGTGTCTGTTCTTAGAGCTGAAGAGGAACGTCACCACAGCTCGAACGTAACGTGATCCCGACAACAGTAACCAGGTCTGCGTGATGGTCTTGTAACAACCCAAATATCCAACGTATACTTGTTATACGGCAAGTAATAAAATGAGTAAAGGATAAACCCAAACTTAGAGAAAAAAATAAAAGGTCTGTAACAAATAAATCAAACTAACAGAATGACCATCACAACACTTTATAAATACCTTCGATGGAAGTTGACCTTAAGAGAGATTTATATCGCCTGCATATAACGACGATTATACATAAAAACCTATCGAAAGAATTAAGTATAAGAGACTGAATGATAGAAAAGTTAATCGATAAACTTACGAAAAGGTGTACTTTCATAACCTCAAAAGAACAAGTGGAAATACATCCCATAAACGGCTTCCAATAAACTAAATCGGAAAACTAACGCCACAAGCAATCATCAAATCTGCACTAAGGCAATTCCCATAACTTAACATAAAGGAAAAGATTAATTAGACGGCGATGTCCACGAAAAGGTTCTTCAAGGAACTTCTAGCTTCACGAACGGATCAAACTAAAAAGTGACAATCTCTTATCAAAAAAAGGAAATTAGTTCCACAACAAAATGGCAACTACAAGGAGAGAAAATGCAAAAATACCTAAACGCTATACAACTTAATACAAAAGCATAGCTATACAGGGTGCTACGAAATTAGCACGTAACAAGCTCTTTAAAAAAAGATATAGCGAAATCCTGCATTTCTAGATAAAAATTACTTTTCACTGCTAGATTTAACGGTCTGGGTATTGTTAACACTTTTTAAGACTTAATGAAGTTTTGTTGCTTTTTCAAAGTCAAAAATTATCAAAAACAGACAGAACAGGTTGTATTTAAGATGTAGTATGCAAAGGTATTTTGTTTGTGTAGTACCTTCGTGTAGCATTCAAGTTTGATAATTTTAATGCTTTTTGATAAGATGTTTCGTTGGAATTGAATAAAATAGCATCTTAACCACATAATTGATATTAATTTTCTAATAAAGTTTGGTTCGTTTTGAATTAATATGTGAAAAACATAGTTGACAGGCTACGATTTTATAACGTACAGTAGTTTTATGTAATTTGGGCTGCATAGTGTTTTGTAGTACCAAGAAAAATGGATAATCAAGATCATAAAAAGTGTAAGACATATATTTATAAGCAAGAAACACTGGGAAACTATGTTATTGTAAATTTATGTTACTATTTTATTTGCATACAATGTTGTTTCCTCGACAACAAAATTTAGATGAGTAAATCTATCATTTATGCCAAGTGTTATATATTGGCAGATTTGTAATTTTGTTATCTAAAGATGGTATAAATAGTTTATAAAATTTATAAAATTAAAAAGGTTATATTAGAAATTCAGAAAATCATGTTCTTTTGTTTTATGTAAAAATTCAATTGTTTCATTAAAAATGTATAAAAAGGAATCCATTTTTTAACAATTAAGTCACTCCTAACATCCAAAGGGGAACATCTATCTGTGAAGCTCTTCAAATTAAAATGTTGTAAGGTTATATTGATAAGAAAAATATTTGAAATTAAATTTGTCAGTTGGAAAATATTTAAAGGTTATAAATTAAAAGTCAACTTTAAAAAGTTATTAAGCCAATTTAAATCAAAGTGTTCAAGTGAATTATTCTAAAGTGAAAATAGAAATTTATGATAACATCAAAATTTAATTATCAAAAAACAGAGAAAAATTATTATTGAATGGAAATTAAAAGAATAAGTATTATTACAATTATGTATGAATTAATAAACAGTATATGGATATGGAATTTAATAACAATTAATTATTTTATCCTATATTAGATAACTGCATTGATTGATTGAAGATTTTATCTTTGACTTTTTATTTTACTGTCAAATAAGTAAGCAACTGATATGAAAATAGAGATAGAAAATGGCGTCAATATTTAAGGATAGAGATGGAGGTCCATTTTAGCCAAATTAAATAATACAAAAATTAAAACTGTGAGGTTTTAAACAAATTGTATTAATTAAGAATATAAAAAACATCAAACCTATCTGCATTGCAGTTCTGAAATGCATCTCCAATCATGATAATATCAATATCTTATTTTGACAGAATATCAGAAAAAGTTGATATTGTCTTGAATTCATCTCATTGAAAATTTATTGAACGATATGATCGTAAACGTAAAAATAATTATTTCATGCAATAAAATAAAATGAAGGATAGACATGCTAGGATGTTAGGTGTAATTAATCTCAAGGCTACATGTTAGATCACAGTTAGATTTATCAGTTTTTAAAATAGAAATCAAGAAGGATAAAATCTCATGCAAACATAACCTCAATTTTTATATGTAAAACGTCTGATTTTTAAAAAGGATATCAATTATTTAGATTGTTTCTTGTTAATACATGCTTTATGCAACCCAAGTCACATATTAGGATGGTTTTTCCATATGTCTGGAAAATTTAATTTTCCTGATTAAATTTAAGTTCAACGATCGATAGCGTAGGAAGATTTTTTCTGGTTTCCATGAGACTGACTCAGTTTCGGGATCATATTTAACTAAAAATATGTAAATTAGGTCAATCTTGTAAAGACTAATCTAGCACAATAAACTTACAAGCTCTCATATAATAATACTGAGTATTTATTTCAATGAAGGTTTCGGCTTTGCTGATATGCTTCGAGTTTTACAAATATTAATTCTTATACAACATTTATCACATGTTATTTATCATTGTTTGACTGCAAGATACTTGAGAACTGTATGCTGGACAATTTAACTTCATTTAAGTTGATGTAGAAGATGGATCTTGTAGAAGTATCGTTGGGTTTATAAATATCGGAGAGAGGAATTTCTATGTATGTTTTTCTTCTATTGTAATGATTTTCTTATGTAAATTTTATATGTATCAGTTACATTGTGTAATTATGTATTCAATTTGTAAAAGATAAAGCTGGATTTATTGAGTTTTGTGTATAATTAGGTCCTAATGGGATTCGTTCATTGTCAATCGTTTTTGTTAATTTTCTAAGTTATAGTAGACTTTGGAATATAAGTGTCTTATATTGTTTTAATCGTTATTTTGCCAGCAACAATCCTATCTTTGTAGAATTAAGATCTGTGTTAATTATTATCGGACTAGTGACGTCATAAACAAGCGGGTTGATTTTGTTTTCTTTTAAATTTGACAGAATCTTCATTTGTTTTGCCAAATCATATATAAACCCCAGCAAAAATTAACAAATCCAGTCGATAAAATGCTTTGAGAACTCACGCTCTACTCCGGATTAAAAATCTGTAAAATAAGTGGGGTTATGTAATAATCATATGGTTGGATGTCAACAAAGGAAAATTTCAACAAAGTTTAAAGAATAATTTACTTGAACATTTTAAAAAATTAAAGAAGATTTATTCGTCAATCCTACAATTATATGTAATTGTGAACGAAATGTTTATTGGGTAAATTCAAGAAGATTTTATTTCCATTATTGACTTAAATAATCGATGGATTTACATTAATAAAATCAGCTGACAGAATTCAAGGCAGTACTACCAATTTAAAATAATATTGGAGTGGATCTCATTTACTTTATATACAAGGTTGGTCAAAATAATAGGTTTTGATTTAATTTTTCAATAACAAAATTAAAAAGACAATCTGAATAATTTCAGAATATATTTTTCTAACTTTAAAGGTTTTTAAATAATTAAATTCTTATGAATAAAACAAATTAATGTTTTTTATTAAAATTTAAGCATTTGTAAATATTTTTATTTGATTACATTGATTGGTGTTAGTTTTCTCAAGTGGAGAACTGTTATAGCCCTATGTCAGGTTATTAACGACTAATTAACACACTTGAGCAAGCTTAGGAAAGAATTTCCTATTTTACTTTATTGTTCTGTTTTTTTTGAATAATTTTCTTTTATTTTTCTTTGAATTTGATTTTCATTTATTTTCATTAATAAAATAAAGACTGTGTTTTCAATTTATCTATGTGTTTATTTGATGTGTATACAAGCATCCATTTCTTTTTCTTTTCATATTTAGAGTTTGGCGTTCTGTTGTCCAGTTGCGGAAGTCCAATTGTCTTCATTGTAAGTTCTTTTCTTCCAGGTATAAGAATCAATAAGATTTTATTATTTCAACTATTTCATGCTCTATCGAATTAAAGCTGAGTTAGCCGATTGGGAAAAGGAAAAATATTGGGGTGTATTTTATTTTATTTATTTAGATTTCACCGTAGATATTTTATGAGTTACCCTGATCGTGGCGCAGATTAAGAATCACCTCAATATACTAAGATAACCCAAAGATTATAAAATAACTCTTAAAACCAACACTAACACTTTTTCATTTTTATTTAATGCTAAAGACAGAACACACGATGTCATGAAATCTGGCATTTACCGTTTGTTCTTTTTGGAGATCAGTATATATTGGACAAACACTTCGAAATTTTGACATAACATATAATGAACACGTGCGTTGTTATACAAATAAACATCCAAAAACATCTAATGATGCCAAAGACCTTTTTAGAACAAAATCACACAATGACTCCTCAAAATAATATTACATTCCTACATTGTGGCAAAAGTAGCTTAAGCTTAATCCGAGAAGTTCGATTCAGTTGAGTATCAGACGACGCTTTTAAAAAAAATTTTGAGACAGGATCTGCATATCCATCTGTATATCCCAGTGGTTCAGCAACGCCATCCCAGAGACCATCAGGTGCGCCTAGAATACTGTGTGCTTACCTTAATATTGCCAACATTGATCAAATTTTGTGAAAAAGCGAGGAGACACATTTTTACTTGACTGACCACGCAATAAACAAAATTTGCGGTTCTAGGACACAAAAAAACACAAAACACAAAATCTACACAATATTCAACATGCATAACAACGGTCAGAGTAAGTCAGAATGACGATCTGGTATGAAATTATAGCTCAAAGAATGATTGGACTTTTTTTTCGAAGATCGTCAAGGTGCAGTTCAGACAGCGAATGGCAATCAATACTAAATGTGAAGTTTTAACCTGCGCTTAGCTTATGGGTACGCCTCACTTAGGGGACAACGAATTGAGTTACGCTCAATTTGCGCGTCACTTTCCTAAGATCTACCAGCTAACACTGGTGGCAGCAAGGTTACCTATCCACCCTCGACTAGCTCTCCAGGCTAGTGCTGAAGCTATTAACGTGGTCATCCATCGAGGTCCGTCTCCGAGGGAGTCCTTTCACTCCTAGCCCAGTATGCAGATTTACACTGCCCACTCGAGTCCAACCTCAATTATGGCGGGGCTTGGTCCTAGGTTTGCCTAGAATAGCTTAGGATTTTGCTACCCTGTAGTACCATAATAAAGGCTTGGTGCCCACCCGATTCTACCTGAAAGTAGAGACTCGACTTACACCAACGTGGAGAAAGGGTTGTCTTAGGTGAAAAGCTAAGGTTCGTATTCGCTTTGTATTTACATCAACTCCCCTCATAAGGTGATCCGCCGGGGTAGTCTTCAAAGTCACCAATCCATAGCAGAGTCGTCGTCACTGTATCTGATCCACAGTATTGACTACACCAGATGAAGCACCTGGCAAAACAGTTTCCACAAGAATAGTGGTCAAGGGGTAACTGACGGGATAAATCTTGCTAGTTATTTCTGCCAGGACGCGAGACTAACTAAAGAGTAAGAATAAGCACACAAGCTTCTTTATTGGGCACGTGTGTATTTAAATATCAATAAAATCACTACATAGAACAGCCTTGTTTTGGGGCCATCTCCAAAGGGATAAGAACCGTAAGACCAGTCCAGTCTTAGTGAATGACATAACCCCCTGCTTATCGACATAACGACAATCGATACAGGGAAATGATTCAAAAATATTTGTTACCTGATTACGTCAACTGAATTAGGTTTGATTACAACAAGATGGGGCAACGGGAACTCCAACTGTTAGGGCCGCAATGGACATCTTGTGATCTTATGATCTACAAGCAAGGTAAACCACCACACGAACTTATCGGATCTTATCGGCCTGTCAGTCTATTACCCATCATAAGCAAAATCTTTGGACGACTACTCCTCAAAATGATTTACGCAAACCATTGCTTAACCACAAGTTTGGTATTGCTCTGAGTGAAGGTTTGTGCATTCCTCCGCCTCATAGTCTATCACCTAGATACCTAAAATAGGCCCTAACTGATGCTGTGGTGTTTGATATGTGTGCTTATTTGTTTTGACTTCCGGATGTTCACTTTCCGTCTGAAGACATAAATTGAGGTACGCTGAATTAACGCGCATTACTTATGCAATGCTACCAGCACGCACTGGTGGAAGCGAGGTTGCTATCCATCCTCTACTAGCTCCCCAGGCTATGCTCACCCGTCGGCGCCTTCCCCAAGGAGATGTCCCCTCGTCCAGCTTTGGACTTTCCCAACATAGTTGGAAAACCAGTTTGGTATTCGAGAAAATTATTCTACAACTTGTAACGAAGTTACTAAATTTTATTAAATATTTTGGGTGTAAGAATGAAAGTGCTTATCAACTGTTGCAATCAGTCGCCGTTCGGATAAGCGACCGACTCAAGCAAGAGCACGCGTTCCTTCCCTAACCGACATTTGGCGTGCGCCGCTCTGTCTTACTCCTACTATTTCCCCCACGCTCCTAGAGCACCTATATAAAGTAGGTGCAAGCGACGATTTATCAAGTCCGCGTCCAGGACTCACTCTCAACTGGACAGCCATCCCGAAGTAGCAAAGCCTAGCAGCCAGCCAGGTTTATTAGAGTAAGGACTCTTGACCGTATTTGCTGATCCCCTCTCAGCCCTGTTTTCATCCCTCACCCTTTCGAGACTTCACTGAGAGTATTCCTGGAAGTCTCATCCACTTATATCCTGTCCGAGACCTCACTGCGGGTATTCCGGGAGGTCTCATTCCACACATCCTGCCCGAGACTTCACTGCGAGTATTCCGGGAAGTCTCATCCCCTTACACCCTGTCCGAGACCTCACTACGAGTATTCCGGAAGGACTCATTCTGTATACCCCATCCGTTCCTTGCACTCCTTACCCGATACGGCCGTTACCATTCGTCACCCCGTTACCCGGCCTTGTATCCTAGCACCGTACCCGCACGCTTTGTTCGCTTATGCTACGGCTGTATTGTACCCCGCTTGCCTGGAATGACGTTATTAGGGTAGTAGTAAGGTTTTCAGTAACTAGTAGTAAGAATAAGTTGTTTTCTGTTTGGTATTTTGATTGTGTCTTTTATTTGCTGATAACACTTTTGCCTTTTCTAAGTGTCTTAGTAGAAATAGGTGGAAACCCGGGGAGTGATCCAGACTGGGCCGACTTCAGCAACCCCAGCAGTTCCCTGGATTACCATTTCTCCACTAACAGTTACCCGGTTCCGTGGAGTATACCACGTTGAAATAACTGGCGCCCGAGAGTATGGCATAGAGGCCTGTTCTTCAAATTAAAACACGTCTTATTTAGCAACTACTGTCTCCTACTGAAGTCCTATTTATCCAATAGACATCAAGGCTGTGTCCTCGGACGATTGATTTTTCTCATCTATACAGCCGTGATACTCGAAACCGACTATACTGAAATTGTTTCGTTTGCTCATGATGTAGCCGTACTGGCTGTAAATGAAGACCCAGTAAGAGCCTCTCGAAACAAAACCACTTGGGCCTACTCAACGAATGGTATAGTAAGTGAACAAAAGTCAACTAACAAAATTTGTTCATAATGAAGATAACTAAAACTAAATACCAAGGTCGCTACCTCTGTCAACACCTCACTTGGAAATAGCATATACAAACCAAAAGAAGAAAACTAGACATAAAATCTAGGCAATTGTGCTGGCTTATCGGACGAAAGTAAAAACTTTTTCTAAACAATAAAATGCTACTGTGCAAATCAATACTGAAACCTATATGTACCTTCGGGCTACAACTTTGGCGATGTGCCAAACCAACAACACTGCAAATCATCCAAAGATTTCACTCTAAAGCGCTAACAGCACTAACAAATGCCCCATGGTATGTAAGTAACCAGACGCTTCACAATGACCTGAAGATTCCCTACATTAACAACGAAATTCAGTGGATGTCTGCTACATACAGAGACCGGACAAGGAGACTACTCAAAACATGCCCTCGAGATCTACAGTAATGAAATAATCATAAATAAGGAGAAAAGTCAATGGACGATTCGCTTCCAAGTGCAAAACATGTATCCATATTGTAACGAATGGGGAAATTCCCTATGCGCGAAGAACATACTAGGAGAAATATATGACACATCGGCTGGTGGTTAGACGGGCTACAATACTGGAGGATTCCCGGCCCATCTACGATGTTCGAGGTATATGACACATCGACGGGGTAGTACGCGAGTGTGTTCCAGCGTTTTCTGGGACGTTTATGTGGGGGATATAAATCGACCGTCACGCATAGGACGGAATCAATTAGTGTGCAACCAGTGAATTGAAATGTGCTTTGTGTAATTAGTAATCAAATATATTAGTGAATAAATAAATGTTGTAATAATAAATAAATAGTCTTCAAATAAGTTTGTAAATATCTAGCATTTAAGTTCGTTAAGATTAAATTGATGTATGTAAATAATATTTCGCTTGTTAATAGACGATTAAACAGCATTTTTGTTATTATTTTAAACAGAACGTTAGAATATTTATGTATCAATACATATATCAATTAAAAAAAACATTTTGCTTTATGTAATTGTATATTCGATCGCAGTTAATTCTGTAACGTGTATTTACTATTTTATTGCCAATTTCCAATTCATTCAAATAGTTAACGCTAAAACAAAAGCCGTTGTTCAATTTATCAATTAAGTACATTTGATATCAACGAGTTTCCACACACAATACCGAAACCACTTTTGTTTTAAAACATGCATTTCATTATTTCTAGGAACATAAACTAATACTTATCAATGTTTTAGTTTACAGATATTCTAGTCAAACTCAGTTGAGCAGGCTGTAAGCCCCTAAAAGATATGTGAGTACAATTAAATTTAAGCATCTCCCATTTTCTAGACAAAGAAATAAAAACAAAAGAATGGTAAATGTAATTGGTGCAATTAAAACAAAAGCTTAAATAAACGTAGCTAACTTGTTTCAGTGTTACAATTAGAAATCTAGATACCTACTGTTCGCATAACATATACGTGTGTATTTTTTGTTTTCTCAACTATAAATAACGCCTCCTCAACGGTTTTTAATTAACCGTGAGCAATAGAGTTAAAAACCTAAATTGAAAACTTTTAAATTAAATTTTTAGTTTTAATATATGCGAAGGGCGAGTTGAGTGTGTAGAGATGTAAAAAGACAAAAGGAGAGAGACGCCGGGATAACTTTTTCCGACCAAACCTTTTTTCACGCTGTTCAGCTTTAAAATGCAAGTGGTCTATTGTTTTTGCTGGATGGCGAATCGGAAGCGGCGGTGGACCAGAGGACAATACCGCTTTTTGTGTTTGAATAACCGGCGAGTTTTACACTTGGTTAAATAAAATTAACCGATTCAACGCTACTCATGTGTGTGTTTGATAACATAGGGTGGTTTTCCACTTGGCAAAAAAGCGCGAACAGAATTTTCTCCCTGCACATATCTTCAATCAATTCACAGCTTTTCTGTATAGATGATATTTGACTGTAAGGTTGGCGTAAGCATAGAAGGATTTTATTGTTTTGTAGCAACATATACAGTCTTCATAAAGGCTACTTCCGTAATAAAAGTTATTCATTTAAATAGTAATTCAATTATTTATCAGTGTGTGCGTGATATACAGATCCTGAAGTGTTCAGTAGGTATGTACAAACAGCGAGCGGCTTGTGTAAGCCGCTCCCGTCCGGCCTATAATCTCGACGGGTCACTTTGCTCGAAGTGAAGCTCGAAGCAGAATATGTACTGTGATGATATTTCTATTAGAGCACTTATAAACAACATTATTTGCCTCAGCTCAAGTTAAAAGTTACTTGAATGGTGAATGTCCATGGATTTTTATTGATGGATATAAAGAACCATTAGATATTTGCTATTTGAATATTTAAAAAAAATCCTTGGCATTTGCAAAATTATAATAATGGTTACCAGAAAAGCAATCTCTTTATTAAATAATGCAATAGTAATAACTAATGCTTAGCTTTAGCTGATTTTACAACAATCAGGTTGGGATATAATGACCTAAGCCAGGCTGGTTTGTGATATAAAAATAAATAACAGTAAGAAAATTTAAAAACGCAATCTAAAAGAATGGGGTTTTATAGAAAGAGTAATATGTAAAACTTTAACTGTAAAGAATTTAAGAAAATACATATAAAATAAATGTTTAACTGATTTTAACAAGTGTTTAAAAAGGCTTTCATTGTTTATAAATAAAACTAAAAAAATAAGTAAAGAAAAATAATTTAAAATAACCTGGAGACGAGAGATCATCAAAGGGGATACCCGGTACGAGAAAGCTTCCTAAACCAAGGAGGTGCCTAAGGCATTCAACTAAAGAAGATTAAAAGAAAATAAATTAAAATTTTATCCTAAATACACCAATAAGTCAAGACATCAGATGATTGTAAAGTTGCAAGTGAAGACATTACATAACCTAAAATAATCAAAGTCAATGATAATAAGTATTTTTCAATTTTAAGCAAAGATCAAAACTTACTTGAATCGTATCAGCTCTGCTACATAAATTGTAGGGTTTATAATAACAAATTTCAAAGTTTGCCTTTTCATCACTTAATAAGGGATTAAATTGAATCATAAGATCAAATATAAGAAATTATACCATTAGTTCAGATTTCTTTTGTGTACTTGTGAATTTTCAATGAAAACCCCACTTGGAAGTTCTAACTAACTACTATGAAAAACTTACGTTTTTATTTATTGAGATTGAAATCCTTTTCTCTTAAAGAAAAATGGCGCGGTAAGAATACCAACTTTATTTTTATTAACTCCCCTTGGGTCTGCTTGGCTGCTTTTATTGGTTTTGACAAAAGCAAGAAATAGATGTCAACGACGTCTTTTAAATATTCCCAATTAAAAGGTTTTACTAATTGAAACTCCAAATCCATTTAATTTTTAAGACCATGCCAAGTGAAATTTTATTTGTATATATTCAAATACATTTAAGATTCATTAAAATCCATAAATTTTTCTTGTTAACAGATAATAAAATTCCCATCAAAGAATAAATCAATCACATGATTATCTTAAAACACTCGCTAATTGATCACTTAGATTTACCAACTTTCTTAAATTTTAACCACTTTTACGACGTTTTTGACGTTTCACAAAAATATCATTTTAACCTCAAAATCTTGACATTGATTTGTTTATATTTTAACCTATAACATAATCTTAAATTATCTTATGCACTCCAAAAGGTTGTGCACTTCTTGAAAGATGAAATTGGAAGAGAATTACCGTAAATGGACGGCCCTTTTATATGATTTGGTTGAAACAATCGAATGCAATGCAGTTTTTAATGCAATTTTTGCAACGTTGTTACGCACAAAATGGGGATTGCTTATTGGGAAACGGTAACAACTATTAACCGCAGTTAAGTCTGTCCGCTGTCAGCCAGCTAGTGTGAGGTCGTGGGTCTCACAAGAGGTGTTCTGCAATGGGCGTCAAGAATTGGTTAAGATAGCTACAGTATCGGCCGACAAAATCTGAAAAGAACAACACATTTACGACTACTACCAATGTGGTCGACTTTTCTCAATATTGGTTCCTTGGAAGCTGTAAATATAAACCCCAAGTACCCCACATCAAAAATAATAACACTGCAATAAGAGATACAATGCTTTATTATCAAATGAATATATTAGCAGGTAAAATAGTTAACACAACTTATCCAGTGTGGTTAACAATGATAATAGCGTTGGCAAAAATAATTAATTATATCGTCAACCATTGTCTGGTTCCTCTAGGAGCCGAATAGTGAATACGCGGAGTGAAACCCGAAAAAGTAGTAAAGTATCATATAAGTAACTCCAGTAGTGAGCTATTCACCTATTACGGAGCAAAGCTTATTCGTTTTCACACTCGCAAAATATTCCTAACAATGTAAGGTGAGAAAATATTATATATGAAATGGATACGTAGGTATAAGTGCTACACGCGCACTGGGGAATAACCAATTAACACAGAAAGTTATTATATACAAGTATATACAGTAATGCTTTAATTACAGAAAATAAAGATTGTCAAACGTGAATTTTGATGTAACCAGTTGCTATATAACTGACTCACGATACAATTGTCTTTTTTCACTCCGAAGGGATACGCCTCCAACCAAGTCAAACGTAGCGGTGTTTTAACAACCCACACATACACGCAGTGGATGTAATTATGGTTAGACAACCAGGAAGTTATATAATAAGCAAGGTAAACCAAAACAGGAAGAAAAAAAGGTCTGTAACAAATATAATCAAATTACCAGAATGCACCAAGCAAACACTTTATAAATACCTTCGGAGAAATGTGACCTTAAGAGATAGTTATACCGCCTCCATATGCGGCTAACGACGATTAAATATCGAAACCTAACAAAAAACTAAGTATAAGAAACTGAATGATAGAAAAGTTAAAACAATAAAAACTTGCTCCTATAACCTCTAAAAAGAAGTAGTGGAAAAATCCCTTTACGCTTACAATATAAATTGGAAAGTCGCGCCACAAATTAACCATAGATCTGCACCAATGCAATTCCCAATTCACAACACAAAGGAAGAGATTAATTAAACGGCGATGCCCACTAAATATTCTTTATAAAGGACTAGCTTGACCAACGATAACACGAAGTGAAGTGTCAAGTCTCTTATCAAGATACAACCGGAAGTTAGTTCCAAACAAAATGGCAACTAAAAGGAGAGAGAATGCAAAAATCCCTAAACGCTATACAATGCAACGCAAAAGCATAACTATACAGGGTGCTACGAAATTAGCACGTAACAACGTGACATATTGCTGTCGATAGTAGCATCGAAATTTTGAAAATGTGGTCATTCTTGTTTTGAATCACTAAAGAGAGTAGTCTTTTATATTTAAATAAACATCCTTGCTGTAAGTTAAAGTAGCAAAAGTTATGCAGAATTAAGTAAGAGACAAATGTAAAAATATGGTATGTTAAATTGCGTAGTAGTTAATTAACTACAATAAATCTTTCTACATATAAAATGTTGTTTTAAATAAATATGACAGAAGAATAAATAATACGTCCTTATTATGAAAATAAAATATTTTACGAATATTAATAGGGCATAGATGAACCCTATGAAAATACTGAAGTTTGAGGAGTAGGCAGTTAAATAAATACTCTAGCAATACTTTTGAAGAAATTGTGAATATTCAACACAAAAAGGATTGTTTGGACTAAGAATAAAGTTAGGAAAGTGTTTTCCTTCTATATTATTTGGGATTTTGCGGAAAAGAAGACTGGACATTGTGTATTATAAATTATTGTAAATTCAGTAAGTTTTATCGCCTTACAACCTCAAGTATCTAACATCGCTCTGCTATAAGTTTTTTATGAATTTTCACTCTTTAAGTTAATTATTTAGAAGTTGTATATGACGCAATTTTACGTAACGTATTTTTATAAGTCATACTTATTAAACCTCTAATAAAGCGTAAATCTAATTAATTTAAAAAATATAGGTAAGACAAATTTAGAGTTTATTTCTAAACATAATTGAAATCAATAATTGAAAAATTTAACTTCTACGAGCTAGTGGCATTTATTCGTTCTGAAAAACAAAAATTTATAAATATTTAGAATAATTTTATTTTTATTATTATTTACCGTATTGTCACTGCATATTTATTTGACTTATCTCAACGTGGGGCATTGCATGGCCTAGTACATCACTTTAGTTGTAGGCAATTACATATTCCTGGAAATGCACTAACGGCTGGTGTATAACTTCCTCCACTTGCACGTAATAAGCTTCGTAAAATTCTCGTAATATAATCTACCAAGTATTAGTGTTTATATCATTCAAATGGAGCTTTTTTAATTATAATCTAACCTCTAATGTGATGTGGGTAAGCACCCCAAAATCATCTACCCGGTAAATAAATAATTCAGTCTAAAAGTATTCAAGATCGATTTAAATTGTAACATTTGAATAATAATTTCTTGATTATCAACTCTACCTACACTTAAAGAAATCTATAAATAGATAAAACACAATTTTACTGAAAAGCAGACGGATTTCTAGATTCGTGAATAAAACTTTTTTGTCGTCAAACTAAATAACACAATGCTTGTCAATCCCCTGTCAACACAAATAAATTTGTTCTGAGTGAGCATGACGGAGTTATTATTTGCATAGCTTACTTTGCTTTACCGAATTTAAAATGCAAATTTACCAGCTTTGGTTGATGCCTTTTGCGCTCGGAGTTAGTTATTCCTGGGGATATATTGGAAAACATTCCGAATGTGGATATACACTTTTATTCGAGCCTTTCGGACTCTCCAGCCAAATCGATACGACGTAATCAATTTATTTTTGATTATTCGGGCTGGTAGGTGTGTAGGAAGGCAAAGAGAAACGACGGAAAATTGGGGCAAAAGTTTTGCTTTTGTTAAAAGTTGACTAACCCTTGTTAATTTATTGCGCGACCTTTTGTCGTACTAATATAATACCTTTTTTTTTCTTCTTGTTACAGGTAGCCGAACTTATCGAAGGAAATCAACTTAATAAGTTTGAGGGTAAGTTATTTTGCTGATGTAATTAATGACATTATTATAGTACATTTCGATCGATGAGATTGTTTCTTAATTACGAAACGACGAGAGTCTTTTGCAGTTGCTTTAAAAGTTTTCGCAGTTTATCGCAGATTTTCGTCGAACCTCCCTCTCTTATTTCGCGCAGGAAGATTGTTTCCGTTCCTTAAATGAAACTTAACCTCAATGTTGTTCTTATTATATATTTTTATTCAATATGTGATGACTTGCGTAATCGTAAATATAAATGTACGTCTAAAATATTTTGTGTTTCTAATTTTCCGCTGAGATAATAAAACAGAAATGTCATTTCATAGTTGTCAAATCTACATGAATGATATGTTTGCAGAGTAGAAATACAAGTTATGTCAATTGGTTAGTTGAATATTACCATAAATAACTTTCATGCTTCCTTAGTTGAAAATACATCTACATTTTATAAAAAAAATATGATGAAATCATGATTAGAATATTAGAGGATACACACGGATCGTGAGATTTAGTACTTTTAAGTTTTCACGCTTTAAATCAGTACAGATCAAATATACAAACCCCACGAACAGCATGCGATATTGAGAGTGCGAGATGTTAACCTGTCAGCTATTTGGCATAATAAATGCCTCAGTCCTCGAAGCTTCACAATCTGCTAGCATAGAGGGCGCTTGTACCTATACACCAATCCCGATAGGGTTCCACCTCAAACAAAATGAGTACCTGACAATATTTACACCTTTTCCAACGGTCCGCTTGATCAAGTACGTGAACTGAAAATGTCGCCTAAGAGTTGATCTTCTAGATTCGACGCGGGATAACGTGGGGGATCTTTAAGCTCCTTGAAACGGTCTTACTTCTAACAGTACCTTTTTAAAGTGAGCTGTGACATTGTGTTTCGTATGCACTTACCTACCTAATTTTAATTATACCCCCACCACATGCCCCTAGAAAAAAACATTATTAGAATAATAAAAAGCGCAACTTATTAATTTTAATTAAAGGAAAGAGAAAAATTCAAATTACCCTCCATGTCTTTTTGGTTTAATTAAAAAATAAAGCTTAACAAATTCAGCAAAAGAGTTAAAAACAAAAATGGAAAAGACCAATTCCATGAAGAAAATAATTGTTGGTAAAAGGTTAACATTAACTAGTTGGGACACACAGGGCTGGCGTAAGCTTTTGCGGTGCCGGGTTCAAAAAATGCGCTTGGCTTAGAAAGCTAAATAAATTATTTAACAGATACAAGATACCAATAACAGATTGGTGTAGCCTGTACCACCACTATACAAAACCACCCCCACTTTTTCTATTATATTAAGGATGACTCCTTGTCATTAAAGGCAGTGATTCGCATGCGGGTCGCAAGAAAGTCGCAAGCAGCATATTTTTACTTATTGTACATATACTTGTAAATATAAGATGAAGGTTAATTTTTATTATGTTTGATTAATGATTTACATTAAATCATATTTTGAATGCAAAGTCATATAGAAAAATGTATCGCCCCGGCTGGGAAATGACAGTCGTCTCCCGGTAGCTCAGTTGGTAGAGATATCGCCTAGATAGTGGAGGGTCCTGGGTTCGATTGACAGCCGGGGCGATACATATGAACTTGTAAATATACACATTTTAATCTTTTTATTTACAACGGCGACTGGCAGTTACATTGCACAACTATTACACATTACAATACGATTATAGCGTATCATTATAGTTATTTACAAAGTACGCGAAGACTTTATTCGCGCATGAACGAATTTGGGCGAATGCGTCAAAAATGACTTCGCACATCGAGTTTTGTACAAAGTTTTTTGAAACAAACTTTAACAAAAAAAAACATAATTACCTAACCAACATCTGTAATACTTTTTCGAATTTAAAGTAAACATAAAGCCAATAGCATCCTCTTGTTGCCAATAGGCGCTCGAACGTTTGTCAATGGAATTATTAGCGATTATCTGTCTTTTGTGATTTTTAATACCAAAATGGCATTTTCTAAATTAAATTTTAGGTATAATTAAAGAATTCTCCCACCAAGCATTTTTTGGGCACACTGGTGCCATTTTAACGGAAATTTTATGCTGATTGTCTGAATATGTAAATCATTTTGGGAGCGAACGCCCCAAAGGCTCCAAATTTGGGGATCAAAAGTAAAAAAATGCTTAATCTCCATGGCAACGAATAATAACTATATTAAGATTCTATGATTGACAAAGTGTGTAATTTACAATTACACAATTTAGTTAGGTTTGGTTAGGTTAGCTTTAGTTTTAGCTTTAGGTTTAGGTTTAGCTTTAGGTTTAGGTTTACGTTTAGGTTTAGGTTTAGGTTTGGGTTTACGTTTAGGTTTAGGTTTAGGTTTGGGTTTGGGTTTGGGTTTAATATAAAAATATTGGGATAATTGGGTAAAATATCCGTTAAAATGCCACCAATTTGGTCGAAAAAGTTTAGTGGAAAAATTATTTAATTGTTTTAAGTTTTTTTTTATTATTATCAACTCCAATTACTTTTAGAGAGCCTAGAATGCTGTTTGCATCTTTTTGAAGCACGAATGTGCGAACACTACATTTCTCATTTTGCGTTTACGTAGGTCGAATGGCGGGAGTTTGCTTGGCCAGTCGTTAAGTGACACGGAAACATCGGTGTGACTACAGCAGCAGAGAAAGCTCACGTATTTGTTTGTAAATTGTAACGCGGAGCCTTATAAAGCACGGGGCCGGATTCCGAGGAAAGCGCTGAACACGCCTCGGGCCTACTTCTAGATACAGTCGACTCATCCAGGGCGCTATGAAAAGTAGTTTGCTCCTAAAGACCAAAAACTGTGGACAAGAGCACAACAAAGAAAAAGACAAAGCATGTCTAATATGCAAGTACTGCCCTGTTCAGTAGCGCTATATTCTATCGAAGTGCTTCACTTCTTAATGAATTTTACATAAGTCCTTATATGAAGATAAGTGTTGATGCTCATATCGTATTAAAGGCATTGTTCACTCTTTACAAAATAGTTGTCGTTGCAGGGACATCATAAAGGCTAGTATTACGAATGGCCATCTGTATTAAACTGGACTTCGTCCTTTCATGGCTACCTCACGCGATGCAAACGTAATTTTATTAGCTTTACAAATTTTATCAGTAGGTACAGCCATCTAACCGCCATAATGATAATTCACCCATTCCACTAAATTCTGATTACTCAGTCACAAAGGCCCTTAAAGAATTCTCAATCTTTCAATTTATTCAGGTTTATGCAATAAACTTTAACCAGTGCCTTTCTGGTCTTCTTAGGAACTAAATCCATTATGGAGGATGTTCATAAAATAAAGTTGATTTTATTTTTCAAGGTTGGCAGGAACTGGCGTGTGTAATTGTATTCGTACTCGTAGGTGTTTAATGAACACGGAATTTTATCTTTTAACCTTAATATCCAAGGAATAATTTATTTTATTTTCTTCCCGTTCCAATGTGGAATGGTTCCAATGTGGAATGATTCGTTGGATTAGTGGAATTAATAACGATAAAAGAATGGGACAATTTGTTGAAACAGCAGCTTTCAGTCTTGTTTGTTTTAAATGTGAGCTCTGTTTGCAGTTTCATATGCTTTTATGCAAGCTCTCGATAAAAGCTTAAAACACCGAAACACATATGTATGTAAAGCATTCTACCATAATATTTGGAAACATTTACATATAACAGTTTTTCTTAATGCTATTGTTGATTTAAGCTACCCGAAACACAGAAAGTGGAGCTAAACAGCACAGATCTTACATATCAAATAGAACATTGTTTAACTGTTAAAAAAAACTATAAATGCTTGTTGATATACCGAATCAACAATTGGCTGAAAAGCCTTTGAAGGCTGCTGTGGTTAATTCGGGCGAAATAAAAACCTTTTCTGAATTTTCAGTCTTACGAATAAAAACACCATAGATGCAAACGTTAATACTAAAAAACTATTTTAATAGGTAATGAATCTTAAATCTGTTATGGTATACATCAGCCTTTAAGAACAATAATTGATTCATTATTTAGAATCAATTATTAACTGACCGTGAAAAATTTACAATAAGATTTCAATAGACAAGTTAAATTGTAATAATGAATACTCATCTATGAAATGCTTACTTACTTTCTGTATAAATTAATCGAAACGACAACAAAGTATTGTAGGAATTGTGGATACTCAAACCTGCATGAATTTCCACGATCAGGATGTCCAGCGAATCAGGTACGAATACTCGGTTAATTTTCATCGGTAGAGGGTTATGAAATTTAAAAACATGTACTTAAGGATAATTTTTTCCTTGGTATTTGTTAAATGTTGTAGCAACCAAGTGAACGAATTAAATACTGAAATAAAGTTGAATTCTAGAACGGAATGGAACTTACTTCTGATCAAGTAAAACGATATCCTGCTTTTACAAAACACCGATAACTGTGGAGTTAATTAATTTTTGCAAACATCCACCTGTCAATATAAATATCTGCTTTTTCTCTTTTTAATTAAAATTGTTATTGGACTTAACAGTGTTACAAGTATCGATAAACATATCGCCAGAACGTTTCATTATTTTTTAATGGTTAGAAAATGGAATTTTTCGTTCTTTGTATTAATTTTTTCCTTTTACGTTTGGCATCAGGTTGTAATTTATATTGATTGTACACTCAGAGAAGTACATACTGAATAAGAGTCGACACATTACTTGCTTCTATGGCAGTATACGATATATATTGGCTCGTTACTGCACATTTAGTTATTAACGTTGTACCAGTATTGATTCTTTTACCGGTAACCTAACGAAGAACTAGCATAATATAGATATAGATTGAACTTTTTAATTATATTTGAAATATTAATTTATCATACTTACTACAGCATATTAATTTGCAATTAGTTTAGTTGTATTGAAATGTGTTTGCAAGCGTTTTTGGGATTTTTTATTATTTAATGTAATTGGCTGTTATGTAAACACACGTAGGCATTTATGTATACATTTAGTTAATGGATAATTTATTGTCATTGAAATAAAATAATACCATTCAATAACCCTTTTGATGACGTATTACCAATCATGCATATTATATGTGTGTAATTTCGAGTTTGTTTCTAAATGTGTGTTTAAATGCAATATGTACCCAAAAATAACCCTCCATCAATTTAATCCCAAACTTAATCCCCTTTAATCCCCCACTTTAATCCCCTCTTTCCCCAATAACTTAGTAACCCATGTCCGACATAACCGACACGGGTTTTTGAATTTATTTTTGCTAGATATCGGATAATTGCATAATCGACGAGAATCCCTGGCAAAAACATTAAGAGAATAATATGAAGGCTACACGTGTTGTTAATTTAATTATCAAGACGGCAAAGTTTTTGTTTAATTAAAAGATAAAAAAGGCTTAATTTTGATTCAAGTTTAAATCTCACTATCTATAGCAGATACTGTACAAATTTTTGAAAAAACTCAAAGCTCTACAGTGCTCTACAGTTTTTAATATCTGAAACTTTCATTCTTGAAAAGGCAAATTTGCCTTCCTGGCAATTTGAAGATCTGAGCTCTTAAAAGCTTGCCTTAGTTACTTCGAACTTCGAAGCTTTAAGACACCGTTGAATCTTTAAAAATCCCAAACTGAAACTTTTGACTCTATGGATCTTTGAATGTTTCTGAATAAAATAAGTGGTGAATAGTGATGAACAGGCACCTACTCTCATTGCATTCGATCCATTCTTCTTTTACCCTTACTTCACTTCAATTGGATCTTTCCCCCAATTGTACGTGACCATAAGGTTTACTATAGTGTATAAATCACTGAATTCACGCTTTTATGGAGCCGATCATGTCAATTCGTCATATCATGTTGATTATTATCCGATCACTCGCGGTCTTTATATTTTGGCATATATTTCTGACACATGTCTGCGCATTCTTAACAACCCACTCTATACTCAATGGGGTTTTCACGCGTGAATCACTTAATCCGTTCGTGATATCTGGGTTTTTCAGTTTCAGTTACTCATTTTATGATCACGCATTAACTATTATACATAAATCATATAATTTAAGGTGTATCTCTTTAATAACTCACTTTATAACCAATAGGACTCACGCGTGAATCACAAAATCCGCAATATCTGATTTTTTCAATTGCAGCAGCGTATTGTGTATCCACACTTAGACTATCAAGCATAAAGCTATTTTATGGTTTGCAAGCACTCGCAGCCTACGTTACTTTAGTTAAAATCACTACTATCCGAGTCACTGCGTGACTCACATAACCCATGAAGTAGAATAGGATCGGGAAAAAACATCTTGTGATGAAACTTGCGTAATAAATCCCAAACTTAGTCGGAATCAATGCAGTTGAAGTATTTTACAATGTATAGAAACACACCACTATTGACTGCATCGTTGATGTGCACGAAAATGTCAGGACAATAGAAGAGACCCTATTTTATTCCTTGGCTTAAACGAGTAAAGAAGCACAAATGACGCGTTGCTAAATAGAACGACACTTAATCACGTATACACCAGTTATGGAGGGGACTCGTATTTTCTATTTCTGCGTGGATCTTTTCTGCAATTCACTGCGCACACGAAGTGATTCACACGTGAATCACAGAGCCTGTTCGTAATATCTGAAGTTTTTCAGCATGAATTACGCATACTGTTAAGCATGAAACATATGATTGAAGTATAGCATATGTCTCGAGTTATTATCGACTTACCTCTGTTGGATTACGTCATGATTACGTGGTTATTTATTACACGATTCAAAATATATTTTGTGTTTCACGATCACTGCCATTCTAAGTTACTTGAAATCACTTATATTCACGAAAAACTCGCAGCTTTTACCCAACAACGGCTAGTGACTACGTGGCCAAAATACCTTTGGCCAACACAAATCTAACAAGAATGTATTGATTACATCCAAATACTCACGGACTTTATATTCTACACTCACATTCATTTACACTCTTATGTGTATCTTTTTAATAACTCATTCCATATGCGACTCACGCGTGAATCGCGAAGTTCGTCCTTATATCTGGCTTTTTAAGTTTCAGACGCGTTTGCGCACGCGTTGCAAACACGAATTAACTATAAAGCATAAATCAAGTAGTTTAAGTACAGTCCACGGTGTATGGCTCGAACTATTATCGTCTTCTGTCGGGCATAATTACATGACTACCTGAGAATATATCGTATCGTTCATGAGCTTTCCTATGAGTATTCAATATTCAACCACGGTGAATCACTGCGTGACTCACATGACTCACAAAATATAGTAGCATCTGTAAAAAATGTCTTTGATGACACTTACGTAATAAAGCTCCAATGTAGACAAAATCAATGTATTAAAAATGTCAGGACAACAGACAAAAGGATAAAAAGTGCGCATATTTTAGATTTTGACTTAAACGGTGTTAATAAATAGAACCTCACTTAATGACGTATACACAAGCATCGAAAAGGGATTATGCCATGCTGCTGAAGATGCAATTAGCCAAAACTGTTGTCCGCTACTTACTTTTCTATATTTTGTATCCTTTAATAATGATTTGCTCTCTCCCAAGATCCACCGTATTAGTAATTAAATTGTTATTTAAAGATCGATACTAGCAACACACATTCTTGCAGATTTTACTGCTTTCCTGTAACTAATGTTTGGAATTAGAGAAGGGTCGATTTAAACTTGTTGTCCGTTTCAGGAAAAGTTTGTGGTCCCTAGCTACTACTGCTACCCGTACTTTCTGTAATGCAAGGCTTCAATAATTAGACTTTGGCAAAATGCCTGAAACGAAAATTCAGCAAACCTCCTTTTAAATGATGTTCAAACATGCCCGTTTATTAGTTTTGGACCAAAATTATCCCTTATTATTATAGGATTTCTGATGAATTTTCCAGCCTGACACAAACGTTATTTAATTATCTCTAGTGTGTGTGTGTGTGTGTGTGCCGCCCTTGGCGTAAGTTGTTCTCTGATTTCAGGACATAAAATACCCTTAAATTTTTTTCGCAATAAATTCTTGAGGAATTTTCTGGGTCAGTATCGTTCTAATAAACACTAAGAGCGAGCGCTGCTTGATGTTATCGGGAAGGGAAAAGAGAGTGCTAGTAGGTGGGGAAAAATCTCTAATTTATTTTTGGCACAAGATAACGCTATATGTATGTCATGTGAAGTGCAAGCAGAAGTTGGAAGCACAGGGTGCTGAGTCTGCACAGGATTTATAGTCGAATAAAGCGTGTCGGGCCTGCTGGAGTGCGCCCCCGTACGCGCCTCCTCTAATCCGACTTCTTTATGGTTCTGCAGACATCGAAGAGGATATCTCTTGTACATCCTGTTTTTACATTCCTGCTCACACATATGGAAAAGGAAATAATTTGATTTCCGTTTTAGGTTTTTTGTGGTTGGTATTGTGTGTAAAGGTTAGGGTTGCCAGTTGATGAGATTGGAAGTCGTGGGAATAATCATTGTTTCTGTAAGCAAGTAACAGTTTCCATTTAATTGCAAAAATTTTTAATTGTAAGTTTTTCAACTGATTTTTTTTAATGTCTACTTCATCATATGGTTGGGGGTGTTTATAATTATTTCGAAAATTCATTGCAAAGACGATAAAGACTGATTGAACTTGTCTTACGTACTTTTAAGGTGATAAATAAGTGTGTCTCTAACTATATTAATATTATTGATTTATTATTTTTGATTAATATTTCAAGTGTTTATCGAGCTTTTTGATTGCTTTCATTTCCCGTAAACAAGTCAATGTAGTTTGCTTATGATTCAATCGGAGGGCGATTATTCTAGAGGCACTTAATTAATTAATTTTATATTAAAAATAACTCTGGTTGATATTCGGTGATTTTAACTTGTGATATCTTCCTTTCTGAGTGGCCGGGTGCACTATAGAAGCTCTATTATGCGGATCCAATCTTATAAATCACATAACCGGGTGCATATAATTTGGACGATACTTAAAAGGGCTGTAGGCATACCATTTGAATATTACATTAATAAATTTCTAAGTCCTAAACCAGAAAAATAGCTCGCAAATATTTTAGTTTTGTAAAATAAAATTTTGTATGCCAAGCGAGCGACGCATGGATTGTTTTAGGGAAAAAGGTAAAGCTACACGATATCAGAAGAAAAGAAAACGAGCCATGTCACGCCAACTACCAATCAATGTTTTAGTTGTGTTGGTGGCTGATTTCCTTCGAATTGTTTCTTTAAAAAACTTGAAATATCGTTTTATACCACGGTTTATTTTATACCAGCAGAATTTTTATCGTTTACTATGCAACAGCGAACGAACGAATAGCGAAATAGTGCAGTGAGGTGGTGCTTTTTTGTTTTTTTTTTGTGTGTGGCAAAAATGCGCATTGTGGCTGCATAAGCTCATTTCTTGCACGGAAGCGTGGTTTAAACGACTGTCTATCAATTTTTCGACGTTTTGTATTAATTACCGCCACCTTTTATTAATGTTCTGCAGGAGAAATGATAAATTACACCGGACGAGGCTTAATAAATAAAGCGAGAATTACAAAATTGAAGCGAAAATTTTCAAACTTCATTTAACAATATTTTCCGACAACGCGGACACAAAAGACTTCTTAAAATTGAGAAGAAAATTTATGATTTATACTTATTATATTCAGTTTGCGAGTTTCCTCCTTCAATAACCTAACTTATTAGATCGGGGATTGACGATTATTATTATTGTAGTAAACACACTTCGACAAGAAAGCATACAAGTGGATGTTGATTAGTTCAGGTTATGGTTTATGAGGGACAATGCACCTCGATAATATAGATCAACACAATAGATGGCGGTAATAATAGATAGCTAAACTGACATAATGGCGTCCAAATATCACGCGGAAATGCTTCTGCTTAGCTTAAAGTGTTATTAAATGAGAAGATGGTAACCATAAACTAACTCAATTAAAGCTGTACGAAATTGTTACGACACCATCTATGTTTTTGCCTTTTTATTTGTGCCTTATATAACGGTTTAAAACGAGTTTTACTAGGAGACTAAAATCAATGTAGGATAATGCGGATTAACGGACTTTTAACTGTAACGAATCCTTGTCTTGATTTTATTATGTTGCTTTTAATAATAATAATAAATTTTAGCCCGAATTTTTTTATGGAGACTCTTGCTTGTTCTATAAATTAACTTTAGTATTTATAGGATCTCTGAAAAAATTATTTATTATTTAATTGTTTTTTTAATGTTAATTTCTTTTTTGACCTTTATGAAATATAAAGGATATTAGTAATGTTTCTGTTCCCTTTTAAAATAATCACTCCTCAATAATTCAATCAAAACTTTGAATAATTTGCGTCACCAATAGTGCGACCTCTAGTAACTCAAATCAGAATTATCACGCTGCCAAACAATGAAATACTTATAACCTCACTTTATCAGGTAATTATTGAAGTCTACAAATGATTTTATTATTGACTAAATAAATTTTACTGTTGTTTAAGGTGATGAATTTCTGTCATTAATCAAGTTTGCAACTTACTTTACAGTTGAGATGATATTTATTATGTATAAGAGTAATTCCAATAGTTCCACAACATCAGAAACATTCCAGATGTAATGCTCGGACTGTTCCAACTTCTTCTTTTTCTCTGGAAAACCAGCTGATGACACCTTTATTATTAGAGATTATCCCAAGCATAAATAAAGCTTGAAGCTTTATCCAATTTTTTTTTTATTTATTTACAGAAAATTTAAAATCTACTCTACAAAGGAGTATTAATTAAATGTGTTGACAAGCAGTACACGGTGTGAGGAGAAACCACTCAGCAGTGATACTCCTTTAGTAGTCTATTCACAGTAGAAGCTCCACAGGTCACATGGCCAGCTTCGTTTTAGTCTTCGGACAGGCATGTGGACGTTGGATAGTTGCTGAATCAAATTGTTAGGATGTCCATGGAGTACCATGGAAGAATCTATGAATTTCGTCAACTATGAAGGGGATGCCTAGGTCTTCATGTATGGTGACGTTAGATACATACCACGGCGCATCGACCAGAGCCCGAAGTGTTTCTGATTGTGATTGCTGGATGGTTTTGATCCGAGTTGGTTTAGCACATCCCCATAGTTCCACTCCATAGGTCCAAATTGGTTTCAATATTGTTTTATAAAGAAGCACTTTGTTTTGTAAGGATAACTTAGATTTTCTCCCGATAAGCCAATACATTTGACGGAACTTCATGTTGAGCTGTTGCCGCTTGCCTTAAAGGTGTTTTTTCCACGTAAGGCGTTGGTCAAGGTGCAAGCCTAAATATATGGCTTCTGTTTTGACAGGTAGAGGCACGTTATTTATAGAGACAGGTGGACAGCTGTTAAATCGCGTCGTAAACGTCACTTGTATAGCTTTAGTTTCGTTAATTTTAATTCTCCATTTATCAAGCCATTCGTTTAGGAGATATAAGTGGCGCTGTAGATGCTAGGACAGGATCGTCATGGGTAGATAGAATAGCTGTGTCATTTGCAAAAGTTGCAGTGACAGTGTTGACAGCCTCGGGTAGGTCCGCGGTAAAGACGAGGTAAAGGAGTACACCCAGAACACTACCCTGTGGCACGCCTGAAAGTATGGGAGAGCAGTTGGAAATTTCATTATTGTGTTTTACCGAAAAGTACTTATCAGACAGTTAAGACTTAAGTAGGAGGTAGTAGGGACTCGGTAATAAGGTTTTGAGTTTAAACAGTAGCCCAGTGTGCCAGACCTTGTCAAATGCCTGGGATACGTCAAGGACCACGACAGTACAGTACTTTTTTTCCTCAAGGCTTTGCGCTATTTGGCTGACTATTCTGTTTATTTGATGTATCGTTGAATGGTGTTCACGGAACCCAAATTGATGGTCAGGTAGCATTGTGGTTAATTCCATATCAGTGAAAATTCTCTGGAGGAAAAGTTTTTCAAACACCTTCCCAAGTAAGGGCAGAAGGGTGATCGGTCGATATGAATCTGCTTGCTCTGGCACTTTCTCGGGTTTAGGAACCATAATTATATGCGCATACGCCCATAGAATAGGGTAGTAGGACATGCTCAGCATGCGATTGTAGATAGTTGTGATGAGGACAATGGCTTTCTTTGATAACATCTTGAACACTTTACCAGTTATGAGATCATATCCCGGGGATTTATGTTCGTTTAGTTTCGAAATTTGAGATCGCACTTCCGCTGGTGAAAAAGATTTTATAGGAATAGACATTTGGCAGGCAGTGTCCAGAAAAGCTTCAATAGTTTCATCTCCCACAATTGACTCATTGGGTTTGAACACACTAGATAAATGGTCTGAGAACGTGTCGGCTTTTTCCTTATTAGATCGAGCCCAGGTGCCATTGGGTTTCCGTATGGGACGATTGGTGACTTGAGGTCTTTTGAACTTCTTGGTTGCTCACCCAAGAGTGTGTTCTTCTTGTTTGAGATTAGAAGTAAAATTAGCGTTCTGGGAATCCTGCAGGGCTACTCGAAGTCGTCGGGTTAGTCGGTTATAATTAAGTCGATCAGCAGCATTGCGAGATCGTTGCCATTTTGCTCTAGCTCGTCGTTTGTGCTGACAAAGCTGTATTAGTTCCTTGATGTAGTGAGGAATGTAAGCTACGTTGTCTGTAGAGTACGTTTGACAAGGAGTTACTTTCCATGCTGCTTCCTGTATAAGAGTTACCAGATACTGGACTGAACGATCGAGTTCTTCGGGTTCTTTTATGCGAGTTGCAGGTTTGTTTTGGTTTCCAGATACTGTTGGAATTTATTCCAGTCAGTCTCTTTAGTCACAAGTCGGGGAGTAAGCTCTTTAGGAATAGTCTTAGTACTTAAATTCAATATAACTGGCACATGGTCTGATGATAATTTATTGTTTGATTCAATCAGGACTGAGCTGATAGCTATTCCATGTGATATAAAGAAATCAAGCAAGTCTGGAATTTTGTTGAGGTCGCTAGGAAAGTAAGTAGGTTCTCCAGTGGAATGGTAATTATAATTATTTGACAGGAGTGTCCGGAGCAGGTTTCTACCTTTCGTTGTTGTTACTCGGGAACCCCAATGGGTATGTTTAGAATTTCAGTCTCCACCAACTATGAATCTATTGCCTAAAGCCCAAGAATTCGTTGTAGCTGTCAGAGGAGATACAATGTCTAGAAGGGCAATAAATTGACGAGACTACAAACCGCCATGGGAAAGCATGAACTTCAATATTTGTAACTTGGATTGCTACTGTTCGAAATGGATTTAAGAGGTGATGAGATATTGAGTTTTTGATTAAGATTGCAGTTCCTCCATGCGCTGTGCCATCTGGATGATTTGTAATGTAGACAGAGTAGTTTGGAATCTTGAATACAGTTCGTTCTGTGAAATGTGTTTCTGCCACTAACATTATGTCTATGTTTTGTACACTGAGGAAGGTGAATAAGTCGAGTTTATGGTTTAAGAGGCCATTTGCGTTCCATGTAGCGATACGGAGTAGCTTAGCCATTACGGTGTAAGTTTTGTAACTAGAGTTGATAATAGGTTAAGCATGATGTTATTCTGATTCATCAGTTGTGCAAACAAGTGATGGACGGGGCGGTGGACGAGTGGTGTCAGTGCATCACTCGTATTCCAAGGGTTGTGGGTTCGAATCCCACTTGGGGCGACGGAATTTTTCTAATTGGAACATTCCGCCACCTCAACTATGGGTGTGTGTATTCGTGTTGCATGTTAGATGAGGGACAGATGACTTTACCTGTTGGTTCCTCCGTAGTGTAGGTGTGAAATAAAAAAAATTCTTTTTGGGAGATGATTAGTGTCAAAACTTACCTTTCAAGACTACATACCTTAAAAATCATTATCTTCTTAAAAAAATAGTTAGGTATTACGCCTTTAAAATGTGTTCCTTATTATTAAAAACTTTGTTTACATAAGATCAAGTCTCCTTGTAAACAGCATCTAACAATTAACCCTAACCTATTATTTTAAACATTTGACTTAATGTCAAATAGGTAGTTGCTATTAATAAGGAAGCTCGTTGAAAGAAGCCTTAAAATAAAACTATAAACACGAAAAATGTCAGAATGGATGAGGATTTACAGATTAATTAGAATTTCAAAAGATTTGGAGATTTACAATTTTACTGTTTTAAAGTTTCAGGGTCTAAACAGCTGTAAACATTCGGAACTTAAGAGTTCTAGCTTAAAATCTTAAATTATTTATTTAGTTTAAAGATTGTAAAATCAAAATATTGGAGATAGTTGTTAGATAATTAACAAATCAATTAAATTTTAATATTTTATTACCAGATATTTGCTTCAAGCACGCCGCACAAAATGCTTCCGCCTTTGGCTCCAGTGTTATATTCCAAATTATTATTTAGAATTATTTAGAATCTCAGGGCCCCTCAAGAATATTTAATATGCTCTCTAAAATACATATTATACCCGTTCTTGAGTTATTTAATAAGAAGAAAATATGAAAGAAGACAAATAAGATAATTAGGCACGATAAAGGAGAAAAATGATTTAGTTGGCAAAAGAGCCTAGTGGTCTTTTTTGTGTGATCTGGATCATATCAGAAAGGGCATTATTTTATTATGATATTATTTTACCTTAGAATCAAAGAAATAATTCAATTAGAATTAATTGACCATGTGTTTACAATTATTAAATTACAAATATAATTGTAACTACTATGTCTAATCATAACTCATAACAATAACTAACATAACAGAAACCAGTGCCATTAAATCTATACAGTGGAAGTCATTAAAGTCACTTAGACTTCATCAAAATGCCCATAAACTCAAGACATTCGTAAACAATCAAGATGTAGCACATCGTGCTGATATCGGAGCCGGACATTTGGGCGTGGCCGTTTAGGCGCGGAAATTTCGGCGCGGGACACTTCGGCACGAGGACACTTCGGCGCGAGGACACTTCGGCGCAGGGACACTTAGGCGCAGGGACACTTAGGCGCAGGGACACTTTGGCGCGAGAAATTGTATTAATACTAATAACAAAAAAATCTAATTCAAATAATTAATTAAATAATTAATTTTTAACTAAAAGGTACTAATTAAAATCCTTTGAAAATGTGGAATACGTGTTTTGAAATAATTAAAAAAAACGGAGTAAGTAAATGCAAACAGTATTAATAATAATAATAAAAATATAACATTTAAAAATATAATTCAAATAATTTTTTTTTCAAAACTAAGAAGTTCATATAAAACCAGTTGAGAATGCGCAGAGCTAGCATTGCCATGACGAACAAAAACAACTGTATACTTAATAAACTAATTTATTTTTGAAAACTAATGTTCACATTAGTTGTCATAAAAACTAAAATTATAAGTCCTAAAATTTTTCGATTTTTTTTGTTGCTAAAAATGTTTATTTTTTCGAAAATTTTTAAAAAAATTTTCATTTTTCAAAAATTTACCGAAGTTTTCGGTGGTCATTTTGACCACTTTCCCGAAGAGATACAAAAAAATGTTTCAACCAAAAGTTTCTTAGAATTTGATGTACTATAAGATTCCAAAGAAAAATTCAAAAAAGTCAACAGGGAAAAAGGCGACAGACCGACAGACAGACTTCACGAATTCAGAGACGAACTTTTTGTTCGTCGAAAATTCAAAGAAGTCAACAGGGAAAAAGGCGACAGACAGACCGACAGACAGACTTCACGAATTCAGAGAAGAACTTTTTGTTCGTCGAAAAAAGTTACCGGAACAGGGATCGATCTTGCGACCCTCGCGTTACGAAGCAAGAATGTTACACATCCAGCCATGGGGGATAGTTGTTGAATGCGCTACTCTTAAACCGCTACTGTACGATGCGATATTTCAAAAATAAGTGGAAAACTATGGAGCATTCAACAAAACGCCAAGCACCAAAAGAGTGGCACTTCGATTCTCGATGTACTGGGTTAATTAACCCAAAGTCTGAACTATATAGAACTTAGAACGATAATATAAAATACCAGGTTTACGCCTTTCAAACGGAAAGAACTTTAGTTGAACAAAATGTTTAACATATTAGGGAAACAAACTTAAAAGAATGATATAAATTAAGCTTACTTTTGTAAGATAATTTTAATTGTTGTGCCTACACTTTTAGTCCTGGAGTCAGTAGTTAATATACTTTTTAGGAACATGTATGAAAAACAGTTACTTACCATACCCACTTAGATGAAATTCCGCCCACCAGGTACATTTTTGCACTCCTCTGATGCATGCTGTTAGTAGAACCTTTAAAAGTTCAAACATACTCTCAACAAACAAAGTAAAGTTCAAACAGCTTTATTACGCCCTCTAGAACCACCCATTGTATCCGTCTAGTCTATTCTGACTTTAACCACACAGCTGGTTTAAATGTGGACCTATAGAGACCGAGTCAACAACGGGACAGATATACTGACAAAAGAATTTATGACGCCCACCACGTTCACCAATTGCACGCCTCTGGTCCATGCTCCTACTCCAACCGTATAACGTGTGCCCTAAAAACGTTAATTGTCTATAAAGGAAGACGACATGCTGACAAAACCATCTACCACACCCGCTAGCATAAAGCCAGACCTACTCGTTCCATCCTCCTCTGATCCATTCCGAGCCCATAAACATAGTTGAGGTAGGCGTGGCACTTGCAGGGCAGAGTCTGTGGCACTTGCAGGGCAGAGTCTATAAGGGAACAAACATAGTGGCAAAAGAATTTATCAGATCCACTAACGTGCAGCCCTACCCACCACACCCGCCTAATATAGCTAGCTCATGCTGAATCCAACCATGCAGTTGGTTTAGATATTGGACTTACAGGAACCTAATCTATAGAGGAACAGACATACTACGAAAACATCTACCATGTCCACTAGACCCACCCACTGAATCCTCTGCTCCATGCTGAGACCAACCACACAGATGGTTTGGGGATGGAACTTACAGGTACCAAGTCTATAAAGGGACAAACATACTGACAAACTAGGACTTTGGATTTTAGTATATATATATATATATATATATATATATATATATATATATATATATATATATATATATATATATATATATATATATATATATATATATATATATATATATATATATATATATATATATATATATATATATATATATATATATTTACCGCTAGTGTATAAAGTGAGGTCCGTATGAACAAAGTTCACGTTTCAAGTGAGGTCCGCAAACAAAGTGAGGACAAGTATACGGACCTCACTTTGAAATTCGATAATATTTCGTCTAGAGCTTTTCGAAGCTATAAGTTGGCGATACTGAAAAAATGGGCTGGACCTCAGATGTTGCCAAAATGGTTAGAATTATACAGATTAGTTCAAGGAGTTGACGCCTGGAGTCGCTGCGCCAGATGTATATTTTTCAGACGTATAATTTCTTGTGTGAAGCTTGTATGAATGATGCGCAAAGTGAGATCCGAACAAGTGGCAACGGTGAAAATGAAAGTTATACACTATTGATTTTAATTCTATTACAGAAGAGAACGGAAATACCCTAAATAGCCGATTTTATTTCTTACGAGCGGAAATCGGTTTAGAAAAGTTGTATTATTGTGCTGTTACAAAATTTAAAACGATAGGGAAATATTTAGATTTAATTTCATAACGTCTGATTATTTGTAATTAGGCAATAAAACTAAAATACATTGTAAAAGAGATTAATAAATCTTCGAGGACTTGCAGCCTTTTTATTTTTTTGTATTAATTAAGAATAAAATTTTTTTTTTCGAATGACATTTCGCCTAATCAAGATTAGGCTTTTTCTAGTCTTTAATAGTATATTAAGGGCTTAATTGAGTGTCTTAGAGCCCGTGCAGTCACCTGAAGCGAAAACCGAAGGCGCTAAGATGATAAAGGGCTCTAAAACACTAATTAAGCCCGAAATGCGTACGTTAAATGTGCGGTCTAAGTTTAAATTAAGTTTAATTTAAAATAAAAATATTTTTAAAAGTCCTAAACTTCAAGTAGGTAGGTGCTATGGTCTATAATTATTCTTATTACTATGGAGACGTCGTAAACAAAAGTAGTAAAAGGGGGTGCTCCAATTTAGCGATTTACGCTTTAGAAACAGTCCGCAAAATAGGTCATAATCGCCCGAGCGGACATAATGTGTATTATATATCCAGGGACTAAAATGCATTTTTTTAAATTATTAATTAACACTTAGAAAACACTTTAGTCCAGTAGTATATACGCTATTTTTTGCAAGTCCTAAAAGGACTTAATCGCAAAAATTCAAAATTTCGAAAATTTAGTTACATGTCATTCGCACAATTGCCAAAATCACATAGTTTCCGGATAATAAATCCTAACATGTACCGCGATTACTTTTTTTTTGTTGTTTACTTGTTGTTGTTGTCAAGGAAACACTTTACTCCCTCAGGGAGTAAAAGTGCTACTTTACTCCCTCTTTTGGGAGACTAAAGTAGAGCCTTATATATCGTACGTGCAAAAAATAATAAAAGAGCATTCTTAAAACTATAATTCATCAAATAAAGACGAATAAACGCAACACAAAGATGAAAATTCAATTTAAGGAAGAAAAAAAGTTATATGAAATGACACAAATCTTTTTGACGTTTTTCGAGAAGTAAATTTTTCAATTTTGTTTTATAAAGAAGAAAACAAACATTAAAGAAATGTCCAAAATTTTAGATTCTATGCAAATCTTTAAATGGAAATAGCAATTGTCATGAACAAATAAACAAATGAAATTTTGTTTTTGTTTGTTTTTGGGCGAGGAATCAGGATGGCGGAGCATCCTTCGTACCTTATGGCACCGATTGCTATGATAATTTGGCCGACCCTACTAGAATTTAGCCGAATATGGGGGAATTCCACCCCAAGTAGGGATTTTTAACGTGCCAAACATCGCATTGACACGGGACCTACAGTTTTACTTCCTATCCGAGAAGGGGGCATGTTTTTAATTTTTCTCCGGTATTAAAAATTACCAGCTCAGCCGGGGATCGAACCTGCGATCCTTGGATTATGAAGCAAACATGCAAACCACTAATTCACCGAGGCTGGCAAGTTTGTTTGTATTATTGCTTTTAGAAAGAAAAGTTAGACGCAACATACTCTGCAGACTATTTTTCTGCATTTAATACACCCAATAATTAAATAAGTCATTTATTAAATTCATTGAAAAAAAATTTCATTACAGATTTAATCTTTAAATTGAAATAGTAATCATTATAATAATAATAATAATTAGTACAACCCATAACCTAAATCAAGGCCCCAGAAGCTATAAGCTTGTGCGGAAGGGAGGGGGCGATTATTATTATGTAGGCCCAATGTGCGGCTGCAGCCGACTTATAGATGGAACAGCGCAAATCCCACATTTGTTACAGCTAAGGAAAACTGCAGAAAACATTAACCAGATCTGCCAGCGCCGGGAGTCGAACCCGGGCCGCTTGGGTGAAAGTCCGGCACGCCAGGCATTACACTACCAAGGCTGTATTATGAACAAATAAATAACGGTAGGTAACCCAAAATAGTATATTATGCAACAAATGAATGATGATGTTCGAGTTGCATACACTATTTTTTTCTTGGACCGTTGCTGATTTGTTACTTCCAAGTGGAATTCTGTTATAAGTTGTAACCTCAAACTGGTCACCGGGTGACGATCAGATGAGGGCTTTCCTACACAACTACTAAATGTTTTCAACTTTCATTGTATTATAAAAGCTCGCAATGAATTTAATTCTTACTTCTCAAGGCAGGCTTATAAAAATTGATAACTATAAGTACCAAATATTACAATCAAAATGTCTTTTTAAATTAATATTTAATAAAACTAACAATAAGAATAATTTATTAGAACAGATTTAGAATATCAATTATATTTATTATTCACTATGTGATGATGGATGATGAGGTCGTTCCCAACTTTATAGTAGAGTAAATTTTTGCATTAAGTTCTTATTTTTTACTATCTAAAGATAGCGACTTGAAATCTTTTATAATGCCTTCAGTACTGGACCAATATAAAATGTAATCTGTTTAAAATGGGGACACGCCCCCTCGGGGGGTTGAAACCCCCATTTTACACTCCCAATTTAATAACTCGGGAAGTTTTACATCAACTTGATCGAAATTCATGTTGGGGGGTTTTTGGGGTTGCTGATTATGAATTCAATGAGAAAATTAAGAAATACAAAATTTTATATATATTTATACATATATATTTTTAAATATAGTTTATTTAGTAGGTACTTTTTTATTATTTTATTATTATGTGGTGAACAATTTATAAATATGACTGATGACATAATGCAACACTATCACTCAAAAAATTAAAAAGTATTTTATATTGGTACAATACGAGGGTTGCGCTGAAAATTGTTATTTATAAAAAGAACGTTGCATTTTTTAACAAAAAATCTTTATTGTTTTTCAAAATAATCTCCATTCAGACTAATACACTTGTGCATTCTTTGAGACCACTTTTTAAACATTCGGAAAATTCATTTTCTGAAAGGTCCTCAAAAATTCTTTGAAATTTTGTAACTGCTGCATCTGCGTTGGGAAATCTTTTACTTCGTATCATTTTTTTAACAGTTGGAAACAAAAAAAAGTCGCACGGCGCCAGATCTGGGCTATACGGAGGATGAGTTACCAATTGAACTTCCGTATCTTTCAAAAAATCCAATGTTCTGGCAGCAGTGTGGGAGGATGCATTGTCATGATGGACTAAGATGTTACGCAAACCGGTCCTTTGGCGAGCTGCCTGTAATTTTGCAAACATCTGTGGTAAAGCCACTTCGCAGTACCATTCAGAATTAACAGTTCTGCGATCTTCAAGTGGAATAACAGCAACAGGACCACATCGGCGGAAAAAACAGCAATCATTTTCTTATTGAAGCTTCTGCCACGAATTACTTTTGTGGGCAAGTCTTCATCTTCGAATACCCAAACACTAGACTGCTGTTTAGTTTCAGGGTCGTAACTGTATACCCAAGATTCGTCACTAGTTACAATGTATGCCACTTGCCTGGAAGCTACTCCGTCAAATTTTTGCAACATAAATTTACACCAGTCTATTCGAGCCTATTTTTGACTTTCTGAAAGCAAATGCGGTATCCAACGGCTTGCTAGCTTTCTTACACCAAGATGTTTATGCCAAATGGTATTCACCGCCGAGGATCCAATCTTCACTTCCTCCTGAATCTCCCTATAAGTAATATTTCGATTGGAATGAATCAAGCTTGCCACACGATCAACATTTTCTGAACAGGCAGCTCCTGCAGGTCTTGCTTCGTCTTCTAGCAGTTCTCGCCCTCGTCGAAATTCTCGGAACCAATGACTAACAGCGGATAATGGAGGGGCAGCATCGCCAAAAGCTGCTATCAAATCATTTCATGGCTTTGCTGGTATCCTAACTGTCTTTTATAGTCGTAGAAAATCATAGCTCTAAGGGCAGTTCGCGGAATGCTCATCTTAACTGAATTAAAAATGCACAACTACTTATCTTACAAAATTAACTACGTTTCACAAGGAAATCGGAACGTTTGACAATTGTGGGTAACAAATGTCAACTAATGCGACATTCAATTGTTGCAATTGTTTCTAGCCAATTGAGCTTCCATGGCCTGTTACTAACTATTAACAGAGCATCCCTTATATCAATACTTTGCTGGAACTTTTCGATCCTAAATGTATGATATTTGTGACGGTAGAAATTCCTTGATAGAACCTCTTTCAGATCAGCAAGTGTATGTATATGTTGTATTATTAGCAACTACATGTTTCACTTGTGCCTATACCAATTCTATTGTAGTTAAATAAAATATCCTTGGTTGAAATGACCTTACCATAAAGCCAATCGATACTGCCACTTTTTCAAACTTTGTGTTGGCGATTTCTCAGATAATAGATTAAGGTACGAGTTGCATACAAAGCTTATAGCAAAGGACTGCTATAATTAGTCTAATCAATTTAGAAAAAATAGCGGAAAGTTGAGGTAAGTCCATGGATTTTTGCATACGGCTTCCTTGTGGGTTATTAAACCTTAAAAGTCAATACCTGTAGGTGGTGAGGTCGAAGAAATAATGAGGATAAACTACGCCCCCTACCGGTTTTGTCGTTTTTCTCGGAAACTATTAGGGTTATCGAGATAAAGGAGGTTAGGTAAGATAAAGCTTATTTAAATCCCTACCAAAAGTGTTCGAATTTTTTTTCGTACTTCGCCTTCTTTCTGTGTTATCGAAGAAAGGAAATATGTCATACACGGATCAGCAATTTGCACCAGTAAATTTGCTCAAGGAACTTTCTGGCGTAACTTTTTATGGTCCCCTATTGCCATGAAGTAGCTAAGAAAAATTCGCTTAGAACCGGACGCCATCGTGGTACAGTGATCCTTTATCTTAGCATCTCTTCGGCAAAATCCATCAGGCGATATTATCGATATTCTTGATAGCAGTCGGCTGAAAAATTCGTATTGGCAAGTTAATTTTAGAAGAGTACCTGCACTACTGAATTTTTGAATCCAACCCAATACGTACAAGGTGTTTCGCCTTTTTTGAAATCATAATTTCCTTTATTTATAAGTTCTTGGTACTAAATCATTACGCCTTAAGGAGACTTAACGGTACGTTTCAAGCAGTCTTTATGGAATGCTTCGTGTTTAGCTCTGATCAATCTTTTGCGAGAGTAACTGACGGATACACCACACTTTAACTAGTTGATGAATATGACCTTAGTCCAGCATTTCTGTCCAGGACAACTTAGTTTTAGCCCATGCTACTTGTCGTTTTGCAGATACTTGTCAGCATTAACTATGCTGTTTATGAACTAAAATCTTCTTAATCCTCTAGCTAACATACAGCCTCAAATCATTATGTCTTGAGGAAACTTAACATTAGGCAGTTCTAGTTTTACTCTCGCAAAAGAGTAATCAGAGCTAAACACGAAGCATTCCATAAATACTGCTTGAAACCTAATGTTAAGTTTCCTCAAGGCGTAATGATTTAGAGCTCTATGTCAGCTGGAGGATTAGTTAGATTTGAGTTCATAGACGGCACAGTTAATGCTGAAAAGTCATTCACAATAATTATTGGTTGGTTAAATTTAAATCGCAGATTCACATACAGTTCTAATGAACTGTATGTGCATTTAAAAAGCATTTAAAAAATAAGTAGAGTTAAATATTAAAAATACCAAGAGCGATAATAATCCCCCTTCTTATATCTTTTTACACTTAAATATGGATTTTATATGCATTCTTTTTGGCCTAATAAATACCCTAAATATAGAATAACCACTTTTCTTTGCTACAAGCCAAGATCGGTTTAGGTAGGAAGATAAATACATATATTCTTTTTAACACGTACCGTAAGGAAATTACAGACAAATTTTTAAATTTAATTAAAAAACAAGATGGAACAAACTCAGCATTTTAAATTAGGCGACAATATTTACTGATTTTACAAGCATTTTCAGAATAATTAACATATTATACAGATTTACCTCTATAATTATTAGTGAAACTAATCTAACTGTTAATAATAATTAATTATTAGGAGTAATACATTTACATTTTAAAGTAAAGTATGTGGTACTTAGCTATCAATTCACTAATCTGCCCCAGTAATAGCAGGCTGTTAATATTACTAGCACAATTACCATTAAAATGATGAGAAACACAAGAATCTTGATAGTTAAATCTAATTTTTCGTCTAAATTTAATTGATCTAAGCGGTCAAGCATTCGTTTAAACATTCTAGAAGGCAATGGAACAGCCAACAGGAAATAGTTAAGTTAGGGAGCCAGTAAATAGTCCAAATAGTCTGGAGAAATAGTCTTACGAAGAAAACAGAACAGACATTTTTTATAGAAAAATTAATTATCTATCTATTTTATTTAAACAATTTTTTTGTTAAATTAATATTTTAAGAGTTATTACACTGTAATGTTTTCCTGTTTCAGTGAGATGTTAGCCGTTTGCGAATTATTTAGCAAAACTAAAAAGTGAAAACTTTGCTGTGTAATAACTCTTAAAACATTAATTTGCAAGCAATTAAAAAATTGTTTTAATAAAAAAGATAGATAATTTATTTTTCTACAAAAAAGTCTGTTATATTTTTTTCGCAGAACCAACCGTTCTCGAGATATTTTCAAAAACGGGTTTATTAAAATGGTTATTGAAGCATACCCGTCTCCGCCACACCAAATTAGTTTTATACTGACGACCGACCAACTAACAAATTCCAATAATAGAATAGCATGCATTTTTGCTGATGATATTGAAAGCAAATGATGGCAACAGCGCCGGTCCTCATGTTATACTTAAAACCTGTGTATAATTTGATATTGGGGCTCACTTTGCCGATTAAATCGTATCTAATAATATGGTCCTCACGTCGTCAGTAGTATAGTGTAGCCTCACTTGGTATTATTATACACAGCAAATAAAACTTTTTTAAATTCAAAGAAATCTGTGTATATTTGCGAGATACATAACTAGAACAAGTAAACAAGTGATGACAAAAAAATTTGCATAGCTGTGACCATTTATAAGGGTGGTCCTCATTAACTACGGTTCATGATATGTCCTCACTTTGATAAGTGGCCGTAAATATATATATATATATATATATATATATATATATATATATATATATATATATATATATATATATATATATATATATATATATATATATATATATATATATATATATATATATATATATATATATATATATATATATATATATATATATATATATATATATATATATATATATATATATATATATATATATATATATATATATATATATATATATATATATATATATATATATATATATATATATATATATATATATATATATATATATATATATATATATATATATATATATATATATATATATATATATATATATATATATATATATATATATATATATATATATATATATATATATATATATATATATATATATATATATATATATATATATATATATATATATATATATATATATATATATATATATATATATATATATATATATATATATATATATATATATATATATATATATATATATATATATATATATATATATATATATATATATATATATATATATATATATATATATATATATATATATATATATATATATATATATATATATATATATATATATATATATATATATATATATATATATATATATATATATATATATATATATATATATATATATATATATATATATATATATATATATATATATATATATATATATATATATATATATATATATATATATATATATATATATATATATATATATATATATATATATATATATATATATATATATATATATATATAGTTAGACAATAGAAAAGAAGCTTAGAGGACCTTAAAGGGCATTTGGCGATCAAAAACATTTATTTCTCATGCTGCAGCTTTTACATGCCAAACTAATATTTCTTCAAATCAGAGTACTACAGCGGTAGCTGCCAGGTTTTTTTATTGAGCGGGCAGCGTTTAGGTAACGACTCGGTTATTCTTACAAGCCCGGACAGTCTTGGCGCATGGTAGGGGTCGAAAATACAGAACCCCAGAGCTCAAATCAGAATTTCAATGCGTGTTTCAGATTTACAGTTTTCTCAATTTTGCTATTACGAAGTCTCTGAGTTTCAGAGCTCAAAAATTTGAAATAAATGAAATTTTCAAATATTACAGCATAGATGATCATGGTTTGAAATTTTCAAAAGTTTTAGAATTCTGGAGGTTCATATTATTGACATATAAAGTTGCAAAAAATCTAGACGCTCAAGATATTCATAAACGTATCTAGGTCCCCAAGTTTCAGATTAGAGCCATTAGCCCAGTAACCTAGTACATTTTAGCTTGCATGAAACGGGGTAGTAGGTTTCTTTTTTATATTATATACGATAGTACCGAGATGTCAAATCCAATTTTTCGACCTCCGCGACCTTCCGGATCACCGCCAAAAAGAGGTAAAACCACCAAAATTTTGCACTTTTTTTAGGTTTGACCAAGTTTGACCATGAAGGAGCACTATTTCAAACAAGACAACTCAATTCATTTTAAAAGTATATTAAATTCTTTACAATTTAATACCAAAATGGTTACTATAGGGCTACTAGTTTCCGAGATATAGCTCCTCAAAGTTTCGTCGAAAAAGCGGTAAGACCCCCGAAAATATGCCGAAAATATTTTTTTTAGATTTGGCCAATTTTGACCATGAAGGAACACTTTTCTGAAAAAAGATAATTATATTCATTTTGAAAGCACATTAAGTTTGCTAAAATTTAAGACCAAAATGGTTACTTAAGGTCTAATAGTTTTCGAGATATCGCTCCTCAAAGTTGGTCGAAATTTACACCTATGTTATTTTTCAAATATTAACCCATAGAATTGAGTTCAAAGGTTCAAAATAAAAATAGAATAGAAAATTTTTAGTCTTATTCAAACAAAATAATTTTTTACAATGGAAGCTTAAAAATAATCCCTCGTAAATGATTCATGTTGTCAAGTAGGTATTACCAGAAATACAAAAAGGCGACAGGGAAAATGCGTTTCAATTTTGTTTAAACCTCTTGGAAGGTCCAGGTTCAAGATACTCTTCAGCCTCTGTGTCCATGTTCTCCTGTACTTCTTCGGTGTGGTCAATTTCCTTATCTGGAGGGCTGTTAGGATGTACAAGCAGTCCATCTAGTTCATCGTCATCTAGTAGATCATCGAGCTTGGCAGTATCCATGTCAACGATGATATCTGGCCGATTCTCGCAGACTGTTCATACATTGGCCACATACAATAGATCACTTCAAGCCTGCTTTTCTGCAACTGCATGCATTGTCACATCCTTTCTTGCAGTTGCAGGAGATCGTTTGCATGAGGTGGGAAGGGGCCGCATCCCTCGACATCATCCTTGGGGAAAGGCCGTGAGCTGTAAGAACCCACCCAAATTCGAGCCGATCGATTCAGTCTGGCAAGGTTAAAGTTCGTCTTGGTTGCAGCCTTTGTAAAGAGCTAATAGCGCAGATCATTGAGGTTCTCGTTGAGTTGTTTTCACCGTACAGCGCAATGAGAATTTGCTCTCATGCTTCAGCTACTTCGTCTGGTGTTGCTTCTGAGTTGGAAAAAACTATCTCCTTGAGGTTTGAATTCTTTTGAATTACTGATAACAACTTGTCTTTTCTCTGACCAAAGAAGCATGACGTAGAATCACATCCAGTGAAGGCATGGGTGAAGGGAATGAGGTGACTATAAGAAGATATCAAGGTGGTTGAGTAGAGGACCTCTGGTATTTTACCTCTTCCGCACTTCTGAAAGTAGATGTTACTGTGTTAGTAGGGAAAAAGGATATGGTGAAAGCTCGTGTGTGAAGAAGTTCTTCAGTTCTTCATCCGACTGCTTCATAACGCATGGCCTGTGACACAGTGTTAGGGAGTCAACAGTCACCTGTCTCTTGCCAACAGTCACAGTATTCACAGAAGAAGAATGACCAAAATACCACTTTATTCTTCCCTTTGAATTTGAAATTTTCGTAGTTTTCCCCTACAACTTTCAACATCGCTTTCTTGCCCATATCTCTACCCATGTGACAGTTGACCACTTTCTCTCCAACAAGTCCACTGCTTATAGACATTGTTACGTGCTAATTCCGTAGCACCCTGTGCAGCTATGCTTTTATGTTAGTTTGTATAGCGTTTAGGGATTTTCGCATTTTCTCTCCTTTTAGTTGCCATTTTGTTTGGAACTACCTTCCTGTTTTTGATAAGAGATTTTGTCACTTCGTTTTGAACGTTCGTGTGAAGAACATTCTTTTAAGAATATTTTAGTGGCATCACCGTTAAATTAGTATTTCCTTTATGTTGTGATATTGGAATTGCATTTGTGCAGATCTATAATTAATTTTTGGTGGTGATTTCCAAGTTTATTGGAACCGTAAAGGGATTTTTCCACTACTTCTTTTTAGAGGTTAGAAGCACACGTTCTCGATTCGATATTTAATCGACGTTTGTCGCATCTGGAAGCGGTATAACTCTTTCAGAAGGTCACCTTTTATCTAAGACCTTTTTCTTTTGGATTTACCTTTACTCATTTTATAACTTCCTGGTTGTCTTACAATAATTACATACATTTCGTGTATGTGTGGGTTGTTGTAACTCCCCGACGTTCGAACTGGGTGGTGGCGTAACTCTTTCGAGTGAAAGAAGAACACGTACCTGTATCGTGAGTCAGTTATAATGTAACAACTATTTACAACAACAATAACGTTTGACAACCCTTATTGTATATAAAGCATTACTGTATCTTTGTATATTATAATTTTATTTGTTTAATGGTTTTTCCCCAGTGTGCATATAACACTTACATCTAGGTATCTATTTCATATATATTATTTTATCACATATTATTTATTTTATTACATTGTTAGAAATAAATATTTTCGAGTGAATACGTATGACTTTGCTCCGTAATTAATTGGTTAAACAATTAAAATCTGAGGTTAACGATTGCGCAATCTACATCACAGGTATTTGCGTTAATTTACCGAAATATGCCACTGCATTTTCGTGTCCCAGGAAACAGATGAGTCAACTGTTTTTTTGTCTTGAATTATTTAAACTTTGATTAAGGAATAGTTAAAGCAACGGTGTAGGTAGGTGGTTAGCGGAAAGGATTTAAGAAATAATTTATAAATAAGGGCGCCAGATGTTTTACGCAGCTCATATAGTACAACTCCCAGAATATATGCATAGAAGATTCCTTCACACTGAATTCATTATCAAATGGTCAACTAACATCGACAACTTCTGTGGGTTTCCACTACGACAATCTATTTATGGATAGTTACTATAAAATTCTGCTTTATAACCCATTTTAGTGTTTTATGTTATAAAATTAAATGCCTGCAGTGTATTGTTTTCCAATATATATATACCACTCATTAATTGGAGCACAATAATTATTAATTTGCATAATTTTACAGAACGATGGCGCGGTGTCACAAATCGGCATCAGCTGTTGATTTTTTCGAATAAATTAATTGAACATGATAATGTTGTCAACAGTAAAAATCCTACGCTTTCCAATTCTATATATTTTCCACTTCCTCCATTTCTGTTTGTTTAATCAAAATGTAATTATTTGCCTTTATCAAATTTATCTATAAATACATATTATTGAATTAACAAATTAATAGCAAACTGAACCAGTAATGTTTACAGACTGAAAGGTTTTTAAACCTCAAAGACCATTCTTTCAGAAATAAAACGAATGAGAGGAACCCGAATAATCTGAAAATTACCCATGTCAAAAAAAACTGTTCTGTTTAAAAAAAACCCCTTGTCATCTTAAATGTAATAATTCAGTTTTTGGGGTGGCTAATTAAAAAGCGTTGATGCACGCTTTTGTGTATTTATCAACCCCCTCGCTTTTCAAATAAAATTTTGTCGCTTACTAATGACGATATTCGATTCAAGTCCGGCTGCCGTAATGGAAATGCGCGTTTGTTATCTGATTACTAATTGTACTGTGAAATTTGATTACAAAAGGGCTTTAATTGCCTTTTGTGCTTCGTTTGAACAGAAATCGTTCCTGTGTTATCGCAAATTGACAAATTGGAGAATATCAGGTGAATGGAAAGTAGTGCAGGGGGGGGGGGGGCGAACGGTTAGTTGTCTGTCGAATAGAAATTTTGTCGAACACAATAACATCACCGAAACGAAGAGGGTGAGAAGTAGTATTAACCGTGCATACGTAATTAATTAGCATTACCCGACAAGTTTTTGCTCCCGAGTAGATTTGAATTTAGAATGTAAATACAGGGTGTCCACACGAAAGGTTTGATGCTTGGAAGTAAACGCGTCTTTAATTGTTTTGTGAATACAGTAGAAATTTAGTTGTATGACTCATATAGAACGTTGCAAGTCAACTTTCTCTATCGACCGGCAATCTATCAATTTCCACACTTAATACATAAACAGCTGTTTTGATTACTGTTACTCTTTTATTTTTAAAGATAAGATTATAGAACGTTTTGAGTCCTGGATTGACCATATTAGCTTTCACCAGTGGTAAGGTATTTTCTTGAAACAAAATGCAAATGCATTTTAACAAGTAAACCGTGTCAGTGAGAATGCACCTCGCAATTCTTTATTAATTATCTTGTAATAAAAGCCGTGAAAATTCTACTTTATTTTAACGGTGTGTTCCTCTTATTTAATATTCTAGCAGCAAAATACATGCAAGTGCTTCATTTTAATACCAACACTAAACACTAAAATATTCATAAATTCCCAAACGAAATTATATTTGAATGTACTGAAGAATAACAATTTATTATTATGGAACTGTACGATTTTCCCTTATTGCGCTCAAGTATAAATTTTCTTTTTTATTATAGATATTTACTCTAAGACCTTTATCAAGACAAAATGAAACTGGAGTTTATTCTTTTGTTGTGCCATCTAAAGGGCAAATAATCAAATTAGGACCCAATAAAAGCTAACAACGATGGAAATATGAAACATCGAAAGAGAAATTCAAAAAACACATCTTTCAGAAAGATTTTTGTACGAGTTTTAGTTAATTTGACCCGTATTCTGTTTCTTCTCCCACCGCCGGTTCTAATTGATTATATTTTTCAATAGAGTTAAATTGTTAAATGAAAAACATGAGTTGCAATTTTTATTGATGTATAAAATATTCAGATTTTCCATTTGGAATCGTATTACATAACCTAGAAATGAATGTTTGCGTTGATGTATTTTCTCCTACATAACTTAGTTTTATTTTATTTTTTGTTAGGACGTACTTTTTCAATTATTTTTCTTAATATGAAAACAAAAATAAATAATACCGAAAATACTTCTGTTGTTTTCTACATATATGTGATCATCTAAATTCGTACACGTGCCATAGTCGTAATAACGATAACAATCTAGGTCATAGATAGCAAAGATATTAAACAAGATAGATATTCTACCTGCTCGAATTCATAGATTGTAGTAGCTATAGAAATATAATAAGACAAATAATAAAAAAAGTAACCAAATTTTGTTTTCTTTCATTACACTTTTATTTGATTATAGAAATATTTTCTGCGATTACAGAGAATAATAGACGACATATAACCACTACAAGAATTTAGAACGAAATATTTTACAAAATACACTAGGGTAATTTTTATTGCGTATTTTATGTCATATGTTAAATTGTTTAATTCATAATGTGTGTCACACCCTGTATTTTGCTTACACTCTGTATTTAGATTACACCCTATATTTGAATTACACCCTATATATTTAATACACTGTACTCGATTATTTTCATATAAAATAAGCAATTACACATTCAGACCATCCAAGTGGTATGTGTTAAGGATTTAATGCAAATTAAATGGGCCGTTTCTGGGCGCCACTGGACTTAAAATAAATGATACGAATAAAAATTAATATCGCTCATCAAACATATAAACATTATTTGTGAGTTACGACTCTTGTGTGTAGAAGAGAGTCAACAGCACAATCCAAAGAAACACACCGATTTGTTTATTTTGTAACAATAAAATCTAATAAAAATGTAAAAAATAAGTAAATATTAGTACCTACCAATTAAAATAAAGAGCCTTTTCCAAAAAGAGTTTATTTAATAAAGAGTTTAATTATGCACCAAATTTATTAAACTTAACTTATTTTATAAAAAGTTACTTAAAAATTCTCAAAGTTAAATAAACTTCAGCACTTACTTTTTAGATCATCAGATTAGTCCAGCAAGAAAAACATAGATTGTCATTCTCAAAGAAAATTGTGTAAATAACAGGTCTTCGTGTGTTTTCAAATAAAAAAACTAAGCTTAACACAAAAAACTACACTCGCTTTCTTTACAAATTAACTGGAGAAGGTACGATGACTGTTACAATAACAAAAAATATCACTGGCGTTTGATTTATCTATAATTTAACAAAAACTTTTTAACACGAAAATAGTAGAAAAGATATATTACCAGTAAAACCAATATATGATAACGCGGAAGCGGAGATTATTAAATGTTTAGATAAAGTTTATAACATAACCACTACTTCAAAAATTAAAATTTGGGAAAAGCAAATGTGGGGGGATGCATGCGATATGAGAACGTGCTCGCCGGTATCAACAAATTTAAATGAATTCGTAAGCTTGGCGTACACACTTTTGAAAACTGAAATTTGATATAGTAATTTGTTTTTACAAATAATCATGAAGGCTATTGATTTACGTTTAATTCTTTTGTTCATTGAGTACTTAACATGAATAATTTAATTTCTCTTAAACAAACATTTTTCCTCATTTTCATTAATGCCACCGTCGTAAGTTTCCACTAGTGGAGCAGCTAAGATCTCTATACTCTCAGAAAACTAATATTTCTGTTTGCAAAAGATTTTTCATTTATTTTCTTCTTCCCTTGTTCCATTTCAGTCCTTTTATTTCTTCCTTTTCTGTCCATTTCTTTGGTTCGGCTTTGAGGTAACGTAGGCGGACGCCACATACGTGACAGGAGTCACATATGTTACCTTAGATGCTGCATAAGGACTTTTAACGTCTAAACTCTTTTAAGAAACGGTCTCTTGAGCATGGACTGTTTTCCCTAAAACTGAGAACAGCAGACGAATTTTCTAATATTGAATCCCTCATAGCATCATTGAGATAAATGAACTATTGTAAGTTTCAGGCGCAGTATTTCCCAAATCAAAAGAAGTTTTGCCTAAAGGATATTGTTACCAACAAATTGGGGACTGCTTATTGGGAAATGGTAACAACCTTTAACCGCAGTTAAATCTGTCGGCTGCCAGCTAACTAGTGGGAGGTCGTGGGTCTCACTAAAGATCTTCTGTAATGGGCGCCAAGAATCATCTAAAATAGCTACAGATTGACCGACAAAATCTGAAAAGAACAACACATTTGCGACTACTACCAATGTGGTCGACTTTTCCCAATAATGGCTCCTCGATAGCTGAATATATAAACTCCAAATACCAAACATACAAATAATAAGTCGTCAAGTAAGAGATATACGGTGTTTTATTATTAATTAAACAAATTATCAATTAAAACAAATTAATCAATGAGAAATGACCTTGGCAAGAATTGAAGATTGGTTATTGAATTCTATACACAAATTGAAAGGGAAAAGGATTAATGCGAGCGCGATTTCTTACTCTAAAGTTGATTTGACTTCAAGTCTCAAAAACACAATAAGCAAAGGGCACGGTAAAATTTAACGCGTCTACAGGTACCAATCAGATTGCGCAATCATCAACTCCAGTAGTGAGCTATTCATCTATTACGGAGCAAAGTCATACGTACTCACTCGCAAATATTGCTAACAATCATACAGTAAACAATATGTGACATAATTATATATATCAAACAGATACTAGATATGAGTGCTACACGCACACTGGGGAAAAATCATTGAACACATAAATTTATAATATACAAATATACAGAAATGTTATATATACAAAAAAAAGGGTTAACAAAAGTTATTGTTGTGGTAACCAGTTGCTATATTATAACTGACTCACGATACGGTGTCTTTGAACTGAAGAGGAACGTCACCAACCAGGTCGAACGTAGCGTGATCGAACGAGGCAACACCAACCAAAACTGCGTAATGGTCTTGTAACAACCCAAATAAACAACGTATACTTGTTATACAGCAAGTAATAAAATGAGTAAGGATAAACCCAAGATAAAAAGGTCTGTAACAAATAGAATCAAATTACCAAAATGCACTAACGAACACTTTATAAATACCTTCGTTGTAATGTGACCTTAAGAGATAATTACGTCGCCTCCAAATGCTGCTAACGACAATTATACATCAAAATCTATCGAAAGAATTAAGTATAAGAGACTGAATGATAGAAAAGTTAACCTAAAAACACTTACGAGCACGTGAGCTTCTATAACCTCAAAAGAACAGTGGAAAAATATCCCATAAAGGTTCCAATAAACTTGGAAATCATTGCCAAAACTAACCACAAATCTGCACTAAGGCAATTCCCAATGCACAACACAAAGGAAACGATTAATTAAACGGCGATGTCCACGTAATCCTCAAAGAAGATCTAGCTTCACGAGCGGATTGAACAAAGTGACAAAATCTCTTATCGAAAACAACTGGACGTTATTTCCATAAAAAATGGCAACTACAAGGAGAGAACATGCAAAAATCCCTAAACGCTATACAAACTTACACAATACTATACAAACACAAAAACATAGCTATACAGGGTGCTACGAAATTAGCAAGTAACAATATCTTTAGATTCGGTATACTCTAAGTTGTTTTTAATACACTGGTCTAAAACAATGGAGAACATAAAATCTTCTGATCAAAAATATTTAAGTTGAAAGAAAAGATTCGTGAACGTGTAAATCTTCTTCGGATATCTTTTGGAGTACCTATCAGGTGCTGAAGCAAGTCCGTATAGATTAAACGTTTTTCGGGGGTGCTATAATGTCCACGCATCCACAGTACGCATCCACGCATTACATGACTGTAATATATTTTTATAGAGAGCCAAAGACTTATAGCAACATTAATTGATCCCTCATAAATATTTTGAACTCATATCGGTATTCCGCGTTGAAGGTATATTTGTTATTTAACACATGTACTATCAGAATGTACGCATCAAGTATTTCTGTATTCCTGGAAGATTTCAGCAATATCTGTAGCAGCCGTGAATAATTGTTTTTATGCGTACTTTGACGCTAAAATACTCTATGAGTGCTATTTGAGTAAAATTATTTCTAAGAAATCGAACCCCACGGCGAACTAGCTGGGCCAGCAGTTTATTCTTGTTAATATCTATTGATAACAATAGAACTGATGATCTTTCTCTTGAAACACATAACAGGACAAAACTTTCTGTATTTTTCCCCACGAAAAACTTTATAAATTGGTATAACTATCTAATCATGACACTAACAATACAGGGCGATCCAAATTGAGTGAAGATGGTTTGAATTTGGCGTCTTGGGTTTTAGTGTATTTCACGTTGTTAGTGTAGCACTGTTGAAATATGTAGCGTCAAATTACAGCGGCATCTCGTCACTTTCTCGTTTACATCGTTGAGCTTTGCCACGTTGTTCTGGATTTTCATTGGATTTTTGCTTTATTCCGCTTGTTTTCTTATTTTACAAAATAGTTCTTTTCAGAACTACGGTTTGCTAGACGATTTTATTATCAAGTAAGCTTTTGTGGCCGGAAGCGTTATTTCTAGCCCGAGGTGTTAGCCATCAAGCAATCAAGTTCTACAAAAAACAGCTCTGATATTTAATTGACGTTTCTTTATTGCCCGTCGGACCACAAAGAGGCTCTTGGGCCATAAAGAGACGGTTATGTTTAGATGAGTTTAGCAATAATGGTCTAATTATAATGTATCTGGGCTTAAAGATCTTCATTTACAGAAAGTGACTTTAAGTAAACTTTTGTCATTTTGCTGTAAAATCTGCAAGTAGCAACGCTACAGCGCTATCGACAGAAACGTAACCTGTACTTTCCGAAATAACAACTCTTTCGGACAGATGGTGTGAGGTTCTGATCTGCAGGTATAGAATTAGAAATTTTTTGTTCTTGGAAACCTGAACATGGAGGACTGACGGGACTTCTTTTCACAAAGAAAGCGTAAGTCATATAAAAGGCATATGTAAATAGTATTGCATACGGCAAGCTTTAGTTATAAATTAGTTGTGGTTTGACTTTCGCTTCGTAAAGTTGTGTTTTGCCATCTACAAGTGAGGCAGTTGGAAAGTGATAACTGCGGGGGTCAGTCGCTGACCTCTTGCTGCAAGATAAGTAAAACTAAAGTTTATGTTTAAGAACGTAAAACTTTTAAAACATAAACAAACTGAATCATGCAAAATACTAGTGGAGGCTTCCCTGTAAATCAGAGTTACTTACTACTCTAACTACTCTTAACAGCTTATGCACGGCAATAAGCTAAAACTCCAGACCAACAACGTTGAAGACTATAAAAAGGTGAGGGATGTCCTAGATGCTAATAATGTGGCTAGATATACCTATAGTCTAGAGGAAGAAAAAAAATTTCGTGTTGTTTTACGAAATATGCATCACCCCACCGAAGAAATCACAATAAAGGAAGCTTTACAAGCTGAAGGTCATGAAGTGCTTAACATCATGAACGTAGTAAACAGAGCAACTAGACAAGAAAAGTATCTGTTCTTCATTGACCTTAAAGGCAAAGGAAATAATAAAGAATGTGAGATGTGCCGAATTACACGAGTACCGCACTAAAAACCGTAAGGACGGTAAAGAACCAAAGTGTGTATTATGTCAAAGTAACCACCCAGGCAAACTATAAAGGTCGCAGAGTCTAGCCAGATGTTCTCAACAGAAGGTCGCAAAATCCAAGGTTTGGCACTGCTTTTCGCCAATACCAACAGCAGAAACAACAACATCCGCAACAGCAACAGCAGATGCAGAACAACAGAAACAACAACAATAAAAAAAGTCAACAGATACAACAGTTATCTCAATCTGAAAGTCAGACACAGAAACCTGTTGCTCTACAACCTCAAAATCAAATGCAATGACAAAGCCAAGAGATAGGTTCTCACCCCCAGCAAAACCTGTATAACCAAACAGTCGGCCAACAAGCAAATGATTTGACGTCTATAATAATCTCATTACAGCCAACCATCCTGTCACAACAAAAAACTATCGATGAACTAACCACACAAATAAAATTACTCAGAGAAGAACTTAGTAACAAAAATGGCTCCTCTGTATAAAATTGCATTATGGAAAAACGAGGTTGAGAATTTCCTCAGACATAATGAAATCGACATTTTACTTGTATCTGAAACTCATTTCTGCAATACCACTAATTTTAAAATACACAATTATAAGATATACTCAATAAATCATCCAGATGCAAATAAACAAGCCAGAGGCGGCACAGCCATACTACTTAAGCAACACATTAAACACCGTGAGTTACCTAATGCATTCAAAGAAAACTACCTTCAAGCAACAACCATCGCAATAGAACATTGGTATGGACCGCTAGTTCAATCAGCTGCATACTGTCCTCCGAATAATCCAACAAACAAGCAAGGCTTTATTAAATATCTCAGATCACTGAGAAATCGCTTTCTAGCGCGTGGAGATTACAATGATTACAAAATTATAACAGAAATTACTAGCATACCCTTTGGGGTTCTCGTATCTTCCCGCCTGGTAGAGGTAAGGTGCTATATCAGATAATGCAGTGAAACCGAATAAAAACTTAGCCCACGTTGGACCGTCAGTGAAACACTCCTTTTTTAACCCGGAACAAAAACAACAGCCCGCGATTGAGCGAGAGGGAAACAGAAATTATTTTCCCAACTAAGTTACGTTTAAAATCTTCAAAATATTTATACTTACGATATGTAATGCTTAAAATTGCCAGATCTTATCTTTACAAATTTGAAGTTCAGGTTGTAGGTATTGGTTCCACAGTCTACTAATTATCAAAGGGATGAATAAAGGTTTCAAAAAACACAAGAAAATACATATATTTGGGCGCCATGTGATTATGAAAGTTTGATAATAGCCTGATACCATTAACCAGAAACTGGAGTCAGGTCTGATAGATTTAATTAAACTTGTTAGTCATATTCAGTGATGTCAAAGTTAGGTTGGATAAAATATAAATAAAGACTTTCATAATTAAAGGTCAATATTATTCAGTCTAATTAAGTTTAAAAATTATGTTTATTTATGAACCAAAAAGTTAAAAAAATAACAACTAGTCAAAAAAAATCATTAAGTAAAGTCACAATACCCTGCATAAGAGCTCTTAGCAAATGGGAACGTTTTCATACAACAAAATGACAAAAATAATCGATACACAAACGATATACAACTTACGCAATGTTCACAAAATTCAGAGAGTCAACAGTTCACAATACCTTGTTTAAAATTGTTTGATTCACAAAACTGGATTCCAACAAACTTACACAATATTGCTCTTTACCAGCACAGGTATAAACAGTTATCACTGCATTGTAGAAACTGGAAAACTTCATAAAATTCTGTAATCACCAATGACCCAAAACTACGATAATTAAAATTCACAATACTGTAGTACAAAGAGGTATGCATTAGTAGAATTTACTCTTTGAAATAACCGATACAACCAGACAACTTAGATGAAAATTACTTATTTGAATTATCTTAAAAGAAACGATCTGTTCCTTTTTATTTATTTATTTAGTTTTAAAACTGTCCGATTTTAAATTATATCCAGACAATGTTTTATGAAACACTTAAATTTATTAATCGCTCAACTAGGCTACAATAGTCATTCATATTTTTAATCGTGTCCTTTAGCGAGAACCTGAAATACGACCACTAGAAGAAACGGGTTACACTTTATTATTATTATCGGTAAACTGCACTAGATTAAATTTTAATTTTCGGTAAAATGAACTTTCTGCAATCACAATATCAACTGTACGTTAATATCAACTGAAATACTACAAAAATAATTCTGTAAATTCTGTAAATCTCGCGGTGGTATTGATTTTTTGAAGAGGGCGAAACAAAATTTTAAATGAACCAATAAGAGGAAGTGGCGTGAGATTTCGTAGCCAATAAAAATATCTATATCATTTTCTTGTAGCAAACTCTCGAAGGATCTTGATGGGATTCCCCTTTGAATCAATACACACAAAACTGCAACCACCACACGTGGTGTTGGCAACTCGTTCGAGAAAACTCCTTTTGGCGGTAAATTATTTACTAAAGGAATCGTAACTTTCATACATATTTAACTATAAGGAAATTTTTGTTAACTCCAATATTAGATTTTAGCCCTTAGAAACTCGGAATTAAAAACAATTTTGTTTTTCTAGAAACAGATTTTATCGATCTGGGAATGTTTTTTTTGATAGTGACCCCTGATATTTTAACGGACTTATTTTATGCAGAATACCAACGTATTTTTAAATCAAGAAGAACTATACATTAATATTCAGAACCGCACTAAGGGTTTTTTATCATTTATCCAAATAAAATTGCATTTTTCGGAAGTTAAAAAATGAACCGTTACAGCAAGACCTACATCTAGGGCATTTATCAACCTATGAACCTACATATTGGTGGCCAACGGGCGCAAACAAGATACCTGACCTGCTTGGCTTTTTTGTGATAAAAGGTATTGCTACAGGCTATCTCAAGTCAACATCATGTTGGGACTTATCTTCAGACCACACCCCAGTAATTGCAACTGTGAGTGCTAGAATTATGGAAAAGGAAAGTCCAGTACGATTATACACTAAAAACACAGACTGGTGTTACTACAGGCACATTGTTCACCACCAATTGAAAATGCAAATCTCTCTACAAACAAACAGCCGAAATTGAAACAGCCGTCCAACAATTTACCAAAATAATTCAAGATGCAGCATGGGAAGCAACACCCAAAATCTCAATCAAAAGGCTGCAACAACTTTGTCCAATAGCTGTCAAAAGAAAAATTGCTGTAAAAGGAGGCTTAGAAGAGTCTGGCAAAATACACGGTATCCCTCGGACAAGCAACGCTTTAATCAAGCATCAATGGAGCTGATCAAGAGGCTAAAGAACGACAGCTTTAATGAATATCTTGCAAATATAAGTGCAAAAAAAGACACGAACTACGCCCTCTGGAAAGCGACTAAAAATATAAAATGTCAAAATCAACAAATTCCCCACTGCAGAAAGATAACGGTTCATGGGCGCGCACAAAAGTAGAAAAAGGCGATCTCTTTGCACAACATTTAGAGAACGTTCTTCAACCAATCCCATCCCAGGTTACTAATGATGAAGAAATAGAAATACAAAACTCCTTGGAAGCACCTCACCAGCTCACTCCGCATATGGAACTTTTCAGTGTACGAGAAGGTAAAAATATGATAAGATACAGTCTTAATCCCAAAAAAGTTCCTAGCTATGACCTAATTACAGGTAAATTGGTCAAGGATCTGCCGCGTAAAGGTATTGTAATGATAACCATGCTATACAATGCTGTTCTGAGAATGGGATAGTTTCCAGCACAGTGGAAGATTGCCCAGGTGATTATGATTCCCAAGCCTGGTAAACCTACGCACGAACTAAAATCCTACAGACTAATTAGTTTACTACTCATATTAGGAAAGCTACTGGAAAAACTGTTAATCAAAAGACTAACTCCAATAATAGAGGAAAATGATATCATTCCGGATTACCAGTTTGCGTTTAGAAAAGGCCATTCTACCATTCAGCAAGTACATAGAGTTGTAGATGCCATAAACCAAGTTTTCGAGGAAAAAAATACTGCACAGTTGTATTTCTCGATGACAGCCAGGCGTTTGACAAGGTGTAGCATACAGGCCGACTCTTGAAGTTAAAGAAATGCCTCCCCCACTCTGTATTCGTCATCCTAAAGTCGTACTTGTCAGAATGATACTTCCAAGTAAAACTTGGTCAGCACTTAACCGTTTTTCATCCAATAAAATCGGGAGTACTCCAGGGTATCGTCCATGGTCCGCTATTATACCTGATCTATACAGCAGACATGTCTATAAATCAACATTCTCTTACTGCAACTTTTGTTGATGACAAAGTCATCATGGTAAGGCACCATGATCCAGTAATAGCTGCAAACAACCTACAGCAGAGTTTAGATGATGTCGTGCAGTGAACCAGAAAATGGTATGGGTAATTAAATGAAGAAAAATCATTTCACATTACCTTTACAAAACGCAAGGGTATTAAACCGCCAGTACGCATTAATGGTCTAAACACACGTTTCGGAGATGAAATACCTCGGTTTGCACCTGGATAAGGGTCTGACGTGGAAAACCCACATTTGAAAGAAGCGTAAACAACTCGGAGATAAATTTAGAAAACACTATTGGCTACTTGGAAGAAGATTCAAACTATCCCTCTCAAGCAAACTTCTTGTCTAAAATGCAGCGTTTAAATCCATATGGACATATGGCATATATCAGCAAACTCCGACATCCAAATAATAGAAAGGTTCCGATCAAAAGTTTTACGCGCTATGGGCGATGCTTCCTACTTTGTGCGTAATGTAGACATCTTAAGTGACTTATGTGATTGTTAAATCCAGTGAAAAGTATCTAAGAAATCTAGAATCGCATTCAAATCCATTAGTCCTAAATCTGCTAGATAACAGTGCTCACATAGAAAAATTAAATAGATATAAGCCTCTGAACTTGCCATACAGATTCTAATCCAAATGGATGCTTGTGTTGTAAAATATAGTCTATAAGTTACTTCTATGTTGTAAATCACTGGAACTTAACCGCATGTCATTGTTTTCATGTCATTACTAGCCTCTAATATAGGTTTTGCTTATTGTAAATTACAGATTGTAAATAGTAAATATACATTAATAAAAAAAAATTATAAATCAATTTTTACGGGCGAGATAGAAAGTTTGTTGGCGAGCGACGAAGGAGCAAGCCTCCATAATCCAGTGAGCCCAGTAAAGATTGGTTGCAAAGCATGCCGCGTGCAAAATTTTATTTATTCACAATCATATTGCAATATGTACATTTTATATGTTGTAAAAACCTTGGAAAGTAAGCTATTGCTATAGCACCACCAAAGTGGTTAACAATTTCCTTTACATGTCTGTAAAACTGACATGTAAAGTTATGGCCAACTTATTTTTCTGAATAATTTAAAACAATACGTTTTATCCGATTTAAATTTAAGTTCTTATAAATATATTTAACGCTAAAAACATATTTTTTATTTAATATTAATTTTATTTTTCCGTATTTTATATTTAATATTTACAATGGAATTAATTAATTTCTAATTATAAAATACTGAGCGCATACATTGCCATCTAGCGACGATGAATGAAACCTTACTTAAAATTTCTTTTGGTCGATAGATGGGTCTGATTGAAATTATGACAGTTTATAAAAAATTTAATTTAAAATTTAAAATTACTTTTTATTTTGATTACGTCTTAAGTCTAATTATTGTGAATAAAATAGTATACATGTTTCGTTGGTAAAGTTTCCACGCCTCGCGATATTGTTTGACTTCGACGTACCGTCTCGGTCAAACAATTATCGCTTGGCTTGTAAAGATATCCTTTACCAACTCAACATGTAATATACTATTCCACCTTCACCGACGTTTATTAACTTATTGTATATGTTGTATAAGTAAAAAAGTGATTTTATAATTAAAGGCGGTAGGAGAATTTGTAGCTAGACGTTGTCATGGTGTTGTGATTAAGCAACAAGTTAGTTTCTATTAGCGTTTTGTTGACGAGCAATATAGAATTTTACAAGTCTTTTTTAGGAACCCGTGGAATGCTACAGGACTGCAGCTATAACTTATCATTTACTTACTTGCCGTAAATGCCTATAAAGTGTCATTTAAATAGAAAGAGGAATTTAAAGTATATAATTCTAATCTTTAATCCTCCTCCTTCTATAAACTATTTTCGACAAATCTTTCTCAGGCGAGTGTATTCCTCTGAAATTTATTACATTATTACATATGCCCATAGTATTGCATAGGGCTCTTTAAAGTCTATATAACTCTGATATTTAATCCTTATGCTTTGATAAATTATTTTCGATAAATCTCTCCAGGAGAGTATATTCCTCTGAAATGTCACTGTGTATGTTGATAATTAATCAATTGAGTGCCATATCTTCTCTTTTAAATTAATTAGTTATTAATAAATTATTACGAATTTTGTTTTTTAACTAAATTTTAAAACCTGAAAATGGACTTTTTCCCACAAAAAAAGCATATATCATATAGTAAGCATATGTGCATAGTATTACATAAGTCTCGTTAAAGTGTATATAACTTTGATTTTAATCCTTATGCTTCGATAAACTATTTTGGATAAATCTTTCGCAAGAGAGTGTATTCCTCTAAAATTTCACTGTCTATGTTGATTTTCATATTTTCTCTTTTAAATTACATCAGTTATTAAATTATTATAATTTTTCTTTTTTTACAGTTTATCTATAACGCTCCCTAATTTCATATTTGGTACTAAGCCGAATTTCAACTTTTTATATTAAATAAAAAATAAATAAGTTATAGTAGATTAAATTTTAAAAAGTATAACACTCATCAGGTTAATTTTTGTTCGTAATCGTCATTTTTTAACGCCATTATTCTTTTGTTGGCAATGATAAATTTAAGCCAAACATCCACCTTGGAAAATTGTACGAAGTGCAGATTTTTCAATTTATTTAAACCTATGGATGATTAAAAGGAAATATTCAGAAGAATATTTTCCACTAATTAAAATGCTAAGTTATTTAATCAGATTAAATAAAAAAGTTCAAGGTTAACGATTTTTACTGTCTCCAGCCTCACTTTGTGGAACTCCATAATCATGAAATATAATAGTATAAATGCAAAGATTAATTAAAGTTTCACAATATATTACATTTTAAATCTTATCTGCCGTTGATAATGACATTTAATGTCGAAACAATATTGTCAGATTAAGAATCTAATAAATCTTGTGAAACTTTAACTAATCTTTGTATTTATATTATATTTCATGATTAATGAGTTTTGATTTAAATAAAATTTTTTCAGTATTGGATAAAATTTATATCGTAAGCAATTCATATCAATTTTGTAAATAAGCTGTTTGTATTTTTTTTTTAAATAAATTCATAGCTTGAGAGAATATTTCTTTAGTAAAATAAATATTTAAGATTTAAGAATCCTTTTGTACATTATTTCTATTCTTGATTGACATATAAAATGCTTAGGAAAGTTATTATTGTTGTATATTTTTTATGTGTTAAAAAAGAACTTTAATTTGTCCCTTTGCTAGTTTGAGTGCAATTCAAACATTAGTAAGTACATTCTCATATATCAATAATTAATAGTCTATTTAAACTTAAACAAAACAAACAAGCTGGCGCCTAACGACAATCACAGTTCCATTCGAATCAGCTAACGCTTCAATTTTCCCATGCCACAAAAAAATTTAACTGAAGAATTGCCCCAGTCGAAATTGGACTAGTAGCTAAGTCGTGGTAGTAAAGTGCAGTTTAACGTAAGTATTAATTATTCTATGTGCTACAAAAGTTATTGTTTATTACTAACGCTTGCTTTGACGTTTGACTACACTACGCCCCATCCCACTAATCTGTTAATATGAATTAGTGTAATTAGTGAAGGCTAAAAAAAGATTCCGAACGTTAGGAAGATCGATCCAAGTTCTTGGCCGATTTAAGATTCTCCACTCTAACGATTCATGAAAATTTAAAAGCAATTAAAAATTGTAGAATATCGTATTCAATTAAAACCTTCATAAATCGAAGGGGTGGGAGTTTCACGAAAGAGTCGAATTTTCTACAACGAAGAAACATCATGTACCGCGTACCATTCGTTCCAGTAAAGTTTCAAAAAAGTAAAAAACTTAAAAAAAAACTGTAGTACAGTCTGGAATAACATTGCTGATATATTAATGCACCGCCTACTGCGTGTTAGCCCAGGAAATTGGAAACTGAATAATACAAAGTTATATTCATTTTGTAATTCGGACAAGTTTCGGGTAATTTGTCAACGGGCATGTTTCAGTTTTACTGTTAATTCGTCAGGTACATGCAAATGTGGCTTTTAAATTTGCAAAATCCGACAGTTGATAAAGTGGTGTTTTGTATTTCGGCGTTTATATTATGCCATTTCGTGTTTATATTAAGCTCATCGTCATAAAATGATCTCACTTTCTCCTTCGCCGAGGAACGGGTGGTTCGTTTAATTCTAACAATAATTAAGTTTGTCTTTGTCAAACGACTACGAATTGTTTTGTTTTTGGATTATTATTTGTCTTTTTGTGTTCAGCATAAAGCTGTAAAACGGAAATATTTTATTTGGGTTTCTAAGCGCTTGTATAGCCCACTTAATGCGAATAATTCTTCTGTCTACTCCCTTATTTGTGTAAAATATTAACTACAATGAAGATAGCATTATATGAAATGCACTTTCAGAGATCAATGTACATAATAGTGTACCAGAAATTATTATCGGGATCGTTTTTTTCTAACCACGGTGGATGTGAGTGAACATTATAAAGTAATTCATCGAATTCCATCTCCACTTCCAGTACTTCGCTCAAATTATTGTTAGGTCAGTTGATGGTACAGAATAGGCTTTTCAGGATTGGGCATTCGTATGTTATTTTTATCGACAAATTCAGCTACTTGTTAAGTTTTGGATTAGTCTTAAACATGGTGCAACAAACACTTTCAAATAACGGCAAATGGTTTCTGGACTAATTCCGTTACGACGAAGTTGTAACCTAGAAGCCTATAAGAAACCAGAATTCTTAGTTTTGTAGTAGTTCAGAGATTAAAAATCCTTAATTTTGTATTGAATGCTGAATTCTCCAAAATCTTCAGAACTTACTGATAAAGGCTTCAAGAAATTTGGACAAGGACGAGAAAAATTGGAGCAGTGCCTACAAGAAATCCTAATGTTGCTGGAGTAGTGTGGCAACTCTAACCCAACTGCTATTCATCGTATCGAAGTACACCCATGCTAATTTAGGCACTACAGCCTATTCTTAATGACTGTTTACAACAGTGTTCAAATTTCAACGCTTTTCTGGGGCATCACCTGTAAGTGGTTTGAAAAATCTTTTAGTCATCTTTATCTATAAAAAGAACAAAAAACAAATAAATAAATCTCACTATGACGTGAGAATACTGGAATTGTTTGATTGTGAACTCCGTACAAACCCGTCACAGTAACATGGAGCTGTTTCTTTGCAAGTTGTTCATGGCGCCTAGCAGCCCAATTCACAAGGGACGCTCTATTAGTCAAAGTAAGTGCATACATAAAATTATACCTCGAAGTACCCATCAAAGATCAAGTACATTAGAATTTGGTATTTCGTAGCATTATTTGAAACTTATAGAACTTGACCTCCTGAACAATGTTTAGTTTCACGTGTCGTTTGACCTACAAAAGTCATTAAAGGTCAAGTACATTAAAATTTGTATTTCGTAGAATTACTTAAAACTTTGTAGATTTGCAGAACTGACTATCCTGTTCAATAATTAAATTACCCTGAAAGCGATTCGATGGATCGTTTGACCTCTAGCCTTTGGACGTCAATGATCAAGTACAATCGATATTGGATTTTGTTGAATGGCTGGAAAATGTATGGGCTTATAAAATTTGACATCCTCAACAATGTCTAAGTTACTCTCAAAGCGATCAGATGAATTGTTTAATAGTCATTTATAGGTCAAATACATTAAAATATTCAATTTTGTAGAAATTACTTTAAACTTTGCAGGTTTATGGAACTTGCTGTTCTGAACAATGTTTAAATTACTCTCAAAGCGATTCAATAAATCCTTTAATCTCCAAAGGTCATCAAAGATCAAGTCCAATAAATATTTGATTTCGTAGAATTGCTTGAAACTTCATGAACTTATTTAAACTTGACATCCAGAACAATGTCTAAGTTATCCTTACCGCGATCTGATGAATTGTTTGACCTCGAGAGGTCATAATGGTCAAATACATTATAATATTAAATTTTGTAGAATTACTTGAAACATTGCAGATTTATTGAACTTGCTTTCCTGAACAATGTTTAAATTACCCCTTAAAGCTATTTGACGAGTTGTTTGACCTCCAGAGGTCATCCAAGATCAAATCCAATAAATATTGAATTTCGTACAATTGCATGGAACTTCATGGACTTATAAAACTTGACATTCTGAGCAATGGCAAGGTGTTATCTTCAAAGCGATCTGATGAATTATTTAACCTTCAGAGGTCATTAAACGTCAAGTACATTAAAATTTTAAATTTCGTAGAATTACTCGAATCTTTGTGAACTTATAGAACTTGACTTGTTCAGCAATATTTAAATTACTCTGAAAGCGATGGGATGGGCCGTTTAACCTCCAGACGTCAATTTTTGTTACTTGTACACGTAAATTCAAAAACATTACGTTGTTTGTGGTGTAAATCTAACCTTTGCTTCAATCGCCTTTTTAATGATACATTCAGGTGCGTGCTGGCCAATCAGTTTAAAAAAGCACAATTGAAGGCCATAATTTTCACAAATCTGGAAGTCACAAATGGCAATTTGTGACCTCTTGAACATTATTCAGGGTCATCTTTGATTACCTCTGGAGATCAGACGATCAGTCGAGTCGCCGAAAGGGAATTTAAACATTGCTTAGAACAACAAGTTCAATAAATCTACAAAGTATCAAGTACTTCGAACAAAGCTAAAATTTCAACGTACTTGACCTTTAATGACCTCTGGAGATCATCGGATTGCATGAAGGGTACTTTAAACATTGTTTGGAATTCCAGGCTTTATAAATCTGAATCGAAGTTTCAAGTAGTTCTTTGAAATGCAATATTCATTGTACTTGGTCTTTGATGAACTCTGAAGGTCAAACGAGCCATCGAGTCGCTTTGAAGCTAATTTAAACATGCAAGTTCTATAAATCTACAATAGCTCAAGTAGGTAATTTTTTGAAAATCTAATATTCTCATGCTGCTGACCTTTTTTAATGTTTTCTGAAGGTCAAACAGAGCTTTGAAGGTAATTTAAACGTTGCTCAGGGGGTCAAATTCTATAGGTTTACATAATTGTACCATTTTTTTAATTTCAATGTACTTGACCATTGATGATTGCTGGGCGTCAAACCATCTATCGAGTTTCTTTCAGGATAATTTAAACATGCAAGATCTATAAATCTACGAAAGCTCAAGTAGGTAATTTTTCGGAAATCTCATATTCTCATGCACCTGACCTTTTTTAATGACCTCTGAAGGTCAAACAGAACTTTGAGGGTAATTTAAACGTTGCTCAGGAGGTCAAATTCTATAGGTTTACATAATTGTACCATTTTTTTAATTTCAATGTACTTGACCATTGATGATTGCTGGGGGTCAAACCATCGATCGAGTTTCTTTCAGGATAATTTAAACATGCAAGATCTATAAATCTACGAAAGCTCAAGTAGGTTATTTTTCGGAAATCTCATATTCTCATGCACCTGACCTTTTTTAATGACTTCTGAAGGTCAAACAGAGCTTTGAGGGTAATTTAAACGTTGCTCAGGAGGTCAAATTCTATTGGTTTACATAATTATACCATTTTTTAATTTCAATGTACTTGACCTTTGATGATTGCCGGAGGTCAAACCATCTATCGAGTCGCTTCGAGGATAATTTAAACATGCAAGATCTATAAATCTACGAAAGCTCAAGTAGGTAATTTATCGGAAATCTAATATTTTCATGCGCCTGACCTTTTTTAATGTTTTCTGAAGGCCAAACAGAGCTTTGAGGGTAATTTAAACGTTTCTCAGAAGGTCAAATTCTATTGGTTTACATAATTATACCATTTTTTAATTTCAATGTACTTGACCTTTGATGATTGCCGGAGGTCAAGCCATCTATCGAGTCGCTTTGAGGATAATTTAAACATGCAAGATCTATAAATCTACAATAGCTCAAGTAGGTAATTGTTTGGAAATCTAATATTTTCATGCTGCTGACCTTTTTTAATGTTTTCTGAAGGTCAAACAGAGCTTTGAGGGTAATTTAAACGTTGCTCAGGAGGCCAAATTCTATGGGTTCACATAATTGTACCATTTTTTAATTTCAATGTACTTGACCTTTGATGATTGCTGGAGGTCAAACCATCTATCGAGTCGTTTTGAGGATAATTTAAACATGCAAGATCTATAAATTTACAAAAGCTCAAATAGGTAATTTCTCGGAAATCTAATATTCTGATGCACATGACCTTTTTTTAATGACTTCTGAAGGTCAAACAGAGCTTTGAAGGTAATTTAAACGTTGGTCAGGAGGTCAAATTCTATAGGTTTACATAATTGTACCATTTTTTAATTTCAATGTACTTGACCGTTGATGATTGCTGGAGGTCAAACCATCTATCGAGTCGCTTTGAGGATAATTTAAACATGGTTTAGAACTGCGAGTTCTATAAATTTACAAAATTTCAACTAATCTTGCGACATCCAATGTTCTAATACTCTTCCATTTTTTATAGACCTCTGGAGGTCAAATGCTCCATCGAGTCGCTTTAAAAGTAATTTAAACATTGTTCAGGTGGTCAAGTTCTATAAGTTTACGAAATTTCAAAGAATGCTAGGAAATTTTAAATTTAATGTACCTACATGACCTTTGAGATCAAACGACCAATTGAGTCGCTGTCAGGATAATTAAAACATATTTCAGGACAACTAGATCTATAAATCTACAACATTTCAAGTAAATTTACGAAATTCAATATTTTTATGTTCTTGACCTTTAATGACCTCTGGAAGGCAAACGATCCATCAGATCACTTTCAAGGTAATTGATTGGTTGGATGGTATCTACCCGTCAAGCAATGTTGTATGATAGATGTATGCTTTGGGACTTTTGGTTGACCAATGGCTTTCGGTTCAACGAGGTCTTTCGTCCAACTAAAAACAATAACCAGATGTAGTTAAACGAAAGATCGTCGTTAAACTAACCTAACCTAAATTTTTAAGTTATCTCTGGTGTAAAAAAGTATACCCACTTTTCCGCATACAATATTTAACTACTTTTTTGGCCAATTCTTATGGATCTAATGCATAATTCTCATTGTAATAATAATAATTGTAATTACTGTTATAATACTAAATGTCGAATCGCCTGTTGGTTGTTCGTTACACATCCTTCGTTACTGATTACTGATCCAATGACTTTTTGTTTAATGGAGTTTTCGTCCAATGATAACGGAACTTTTGGTTCAACGAACGTTTGTTCAACGAGATTTTTTTTCACTCATTTCTTATGGAATTTTTAAATTATTTACTGAGTAGAGGACACTATTGCCAAAATTTTTACGTCAGAGATAGTTCTGTTAAGAACACTAGATTTTATTTAATAACTATCATCAAATCTCAGGTTCGGTTAGTTATTGTGTTTCAGTTAGGCGAAAACTACTATATGACGAAAGGTTCCCTTGAACAAACACCGATTAGACTAACAGTCCCATTGAACAATAAGTGCCGTCCAACCAAACTTTATTAGACTAAAAATCCCGTTAGACCAATTGTCATTGGATCAAAACTTCATTTCACCGAAAGCCATCGCATCAAAAGCTCGTTTGTTATCGATCTGAGTAATGCACAAATCACGTGATAATCGCCAATCTTTCGCCATTTTTCCGAACGGTACTTTAGTAAATGGCTAAGTATGTAAATTGTCAAAACATTGCTAGACGTGAGTGTCAGTATATCCAGTTTCGGCGATAGATAGCGATTTTGGAGATTTATGTAAAGTTCTTAGTTCTTAGTCTTGATTCAATTCAGTTAATGATTCAAGCCAAACCTAACGAAAAGAAAGAAGTGTGCATGCAGTTCGAAAGCTCTGGGCAACAGAATTATACGGTGTGGAGTGTGAAGCTCCGGTTACCAAAACAATCACCTTTTAGTGCACCAGATGTCAAGATTTTTAGACACAGTTACTAAGAACTATTGTCGTAGACCATATAGATGTGTAAAATGCACAGGTAGTCACGCAACAACATATTGTACCCACTACAAACGTAGTACTACATAGTACCCATGAATAACTCTAATAAACAACCAACCAACCCTTCACCAACATGGTAAAAATCATGGAACAATTGAGCACGATGCTTAAGTTGTCAACCAGTGCAATTAAATTTATACATTGTAACTACACACTAGGCAATCTACCCCATTTTATTTCATTATCAGAGACAAGCAAAATAGTTGGCCTTGCAATTGAACCCTTTGCTGACATATTTTCATTGACGTTACTTAAATACTTCTTGTGGGTTTTGATGCCATAAAATTTAGTATATTTATATTAAATTTATTTAAAGCGTAGCCACTGAATTTCTTTTTTATTTCAATTTCTTTCAACGCAGGCAGTCCTTATCAGCATGGCACACTAAAAGAATCATGTTACCTTTAGTTTCTAATGCATTTTTTTACCGAGACTTCACGTTTTAGAGCGGTTTCAATTCGAAGTTCATGATATCAATAAATAGTAACATGAATAAACTTTCTGAAAAACAACAAAAAAAACGAAAGCAGACGTCATTACATATAGCAGAAGGCGCGTTTTCTATTTAAATAACACTTACTTCATCTATTAGTAATCACAGCCAACTAGAAAGAAAAACAAAACATCAATCATAAAAATTTAAAACACTTCGTACAAACATCTCGTTAACGCCTACTGCAATTTTTCTGCAATTTGATCGATAACCTCAATAATTTTAAAAGTGAGCTTAAACCTGCAGTACCTGTACGTGATGTAATTTATAAACAGTTTAAATCTTGTTTTCAAGAGGAACTGACATACGAAAAATTAATTTTTAAACGTCGGAGGAACGTAAACGTTTCCACATTGGTGAAAATTGAATATCTGTTTACTTAACGGTTAAACTGCAAACGCAATGCATCACTTCTGCAGCTGGGCTAATTCAATGTTTATCTTCATATTTAACAACTTGCAACCCATGCACACAAGTAGCGTTTATATTCCAATTCTAAATTAACGTTTCAGCGAAATTCTATTTCAGTACACACAGAAGGTTTATGCATATGAGGTTCTCAATTAATTGGAATTCAAATTTCAAACTTTTAATATTTGTAGTGTTTCGTGGATACCACCAAGAGCTAGTCATTTTAAATAAATAATCAGAGTGGAGATTGCAGCTATGCGTGCAAGAAAAATAATAGAAATCAGAGATGAGAAATCGGAAATAATTGAGTCATTAAAAAGCTTTAAGTATATGCAATTACTAATTAAGAAAGTAAGCCAATTCGTCGTATTGGAGCTGAACTGACCTAACCCACACCTGTGGAATATTAAGTTAGGTCCATTCACCTCCAATGCGATGAATTTTGCTGTACTGTAAGCAAATACAAATGGATTGCTTCTTCCAATACTTCTTTCTATGGAGGTATTCGAACATATTCGTTCATCGAAATCGACTACCTTTTAAGTTCTGAATGGATGGACAAAATTGGCGTAATAAGTGTAATGCATTTCGAAAAGAATTGACAACATTTATGACAAAAGATCCACTAGATTCGACAGGCCCGAATAGTCTTTTCACCACGATTTTTCACTGAACACTTGGTATCTGTCATTCGATTGTCAAAAGTGCCTAATAGCTGTTTGACATTTTGGGATTTGGCTTCTAATCTCGGTTGTAATATTGTTTGGTCTTCTAGATCCTGCTACTAGCTTGAAACGGGATCAGGAGGAGGGTTTGGTTGTAGGGAATAGATTGGACTATCAACTACAACAAGGTATTTCAAAACATTAAATCTGAAGAAAGAAAATTGAAAATAGAGATCAGTGGTGTGCATAAAGATTTACAGGCCCCTGACAGATATATCACTTATGGACACCAATCGAAAGAAATTAAGGATGGCATTTCTTTAGGAAATGCCATTTCGACTGCCAGTTTTTGATCAACATCTAGTAGTTTATTGATCATATTTATTTTGGTTTGGCATCTTAAAATCCTTGTATGTACATTTCTAATTGTTGTTTCTATGCATTCTCATACTTGTGACAGTATATTTTCGGTTTTCGATTCTTAAAGAATTACGTCGGGGTAGATAGCGCCCAGTGGGCTAGAGGTATGGGTCAAGCTTTTTTCATTCAAACTTTCATTACACACACTGATGGCGCATAATGATTGTGATTTATTTTCTACTCTTACAACTTGAAGATTTATTTGCCCCTATGCAATTTATTTCTAGCACGCCTATGGAGCAACCGATCTAAATTCCGTCTGTGTTTCCTTCTACGTACAACTATGTAATTTTTGTTTTTCGATTCGACAAAAGATTTTGCGAGGAGAACGCGAAAATAGATAATTTTTTCGATAAATGACTTGCCTCAAGGGTGTGCACCCGGACATTGAATATGTTTTCTACTGGTTTTATTTTTATTTTGTCCCTTATGCAATTTATTATTCGCACGCCTATGCAGCAACTAACCTAAACTCCGTCTCTATGTCTTCCTTTACGTACGACTATGCAAGTTTTGTTTTTCGACTCGACAAGAGATTCTACGGAGGCAAGCAGCACCCAGTGGCGTAGTGGTAGGAGGAAGTCTATTTTTTCAATAAAAACTTGCCTCAAGGCTGTGCCTATGCAGGGTATGCGACCTACTAGTGGGTCATTAAAATTTCAGAGATACAATCTCATTTACATTACAAATATTTTCATGTACCTAATATCATGCACTGTAAAGTTATTTTGTGCTTTTTTGGCCTTTTTGATAACAACTTCAGAGTTTTGCATGTCTAAAATTCTTATGTTTCAAAGTTCCAAAATTTCAAAATTTTAAGATTTAGGACTTAGAATTGACTATTCTTCACTTCTGCATATATTTGAAGGTTACAGGGTTCAGGGGAATACAGTTCTAAGATAGTTTAACAGTTCCGAATCGTAGCTTACTTTAAAGTTATTTATTGTGCTTTTTGCGTTTCAGAGATTCTCAAACTTGGAGTTCTGCGCCCTCAACGATTTGAAAATCAAAATTTTCGAAATTTTTAGATCTTCATAGTTTCGCATTTCTTTAGGTTTGATAGAAGTCTTAAAGTTACTTAATTTTCTAAATTCTGGGATTTAAGATTCCTATTTAAGCTTAAACTTGCAAAGTTTCAGAAGTACAACGATTACAAGTTTAAGGGATCAAAGATCTAGTGCTAGTTGGATAAAGCTTTGTTAATCCCATTCGTAAATCTCGTCTAAATCTTTGCAAATATCGTGATTAATTATTTGTTTATGCAACCAGCATTCAAAGTTTCAGAAGTTTATATAAGCCCAGCTCTAAGAGTGCAATTTTTTAAAATTTTCTATTTTAAATATCCAAAGATTAAAAGTTTTCAAATCAAGATGTTGTTAAGACTTTTAGAGGTATACAGTTTTAAGTTTTAGAAACTCACAACTTCCAGCACAGCGCAGTAACTTATCAGAACCAAATATTTATTAAAAGTTAATTCTCTCTTGTTTCAGAAAACCTAAAATTTCAAACTATTTAAGATCCAAAGTTCAAAGATTTACAGCTTTAAAGATTCAAGGTCAGATTTTGGATTTATCGGATATTGGTGGCTCATAGTTTTAAAGTTTCAACAGTTTGATAGTAGAGGCGAGACTTGAGGAAAAAATATCAGAAGCCGATCCGACATTTGACGAATCGGTATTCGAAACCCAATCGAACTATCCGAACCGGAATTGTATCCAACATTCGATTTATATCCGATATTCGAATATCACCCGACACTTCAATTTATCCCATATCCGAAATTCTGCCATTATCCAAACAAAGACGACCGATTATTATATTTCACAATTTCCGAAATTTAAGAGGCCACCTATTTGTTTAGCATCTCTAGAGCTTGCAGATGAGTTGTCTCTACTCCCTTTTGTATTGAAAAAAAAATAAAAGTAGTACCTCCAAAGATTGAAAGATTTAATATGCTGCCGTTTTCTTTTTCTAGATGGCGACAGCATCTTCAAGTTTTGGCAATATATTGCCAATGGTAATAAAATCTTTATAATAAGTTGTAACTTGATATTCTTTCGTATTTGAAAAACTCCAAGATTTTAACATGACTTTGAAGTTTTCTCTTTAACACTTAGTGTTCTACCTAGCTCTTATACAATTGCTCCGATGTAATTTCGTCGCGATATCTCAAATGATTCAGAAGTACACAGCATGAAGTCCGTAAGCGAAGGGGATGAAATATTTTTGGGTGTGTCACCGCGTTTGATTCAGTCTATCTCGGCAACCGTGAGGCAATATTTCATACTAAAAATAAATATGTAGCGTTCTTGGAAGGTGAATATTATAAATGAGATTATAGCAGGTTACTGACATGATTTGTTGGCTGATACTGTTACAAGTCGTCGGGTGTAACCCCGACTTCTAAAGTTTCATATCAAAGTTTCAAATATTTTTCACAGATTCACTGTTTTCTAAACTCTCAGATTTTGAGTACTTCAATTTACACAGGCGCAAGTTTCGCAAGATTTTCGCAAATACATATGCGATATCGGTCGCCGGCGACCTATATGCATTGGTGTACGAATGCCCATCTCTCGCGACCAGTCTTACTCAAAGCAATAATTTCTTTACAGGTGTCTATTTATAATTCTCGTGTCTCACGTAACCTTAAAGCAGTATTGGCCTCCAAAGACCCTAATGACAGCAAATAATTGATGCTTGTAAAAATTAAATAACAGAAGTTGAATTATTTCTTATTTCTTTTGCAAAAAGATAAACAAATAAACCTAAATATGCGAATTAAAATCAGTTACAACTTGATGATAACTACCACTTCATGTAGGTCCCCGGCGACCGATACCGCAAGATAAAGATAAACTATTAATCTAGTGTGGTATCGGACTCAGTTATCGGAGTCCGATGCTTTGTTTGAATATTTTTAATTGTTACAGTATATTATTTGTAAAAAGTTTATAACACACACGTATATACGTACAACGATATAGCTACTGTTTTTGCTTTTAATGATACTGTTTCCACACTCTGCCCAACAAAGAACAAGAAGATAGACTTAGATTAGTCTACTATGGCCAAATAGTCTCTACTAAGTCTAATCTGAATGCCTTGTTGAGTTAATCCAATTAGTTTTTCAGTTAGTCATTTTATTGTTTGTTCTGTTAGCATTTGCTGTGTTTCGGAGTTCTTGGATTAACAGTTTAACTACAGATACACAAATTTCGATTGGATTGATTAAACATAGCTTTGGATTTTATGAATATCCGACGTAAGTAATCCGTAAGACGTATTTTATATTTTCAAAACTTTTATTTGCTTCAATTGTGATATCTGTCCACTTTCGCTCTAATTCGTAATGAAAGCAGTTCAAATCCAGGTTCTGATAAAATCGTTCGACCTTATTTTCGCTTGAATGCCGGAAGTTCGTAACCTTCAAACACTTTCCAAGATTGATTGTGGAAAATTCATTTTTCAGAAGAAGATTTTCCTAAAATAAGATAAAGTAGAAGTTTCGTGTGACATACGAGTGTGAGAGTGGGTTGCTTTTAAGAGTAGTGCGCCAGCTGGCTGGGGTGCGGTTTGGACCGCAATAAAATTAAATGTTCGTGTCAATCGGTTAAGTTTTCCGCCTCCGTCATATAAATAACATGTGAAAAAAAGATGGTTCGATAAAAGCTTATTATGAGAAACGTATACATGCATAAAAAGAAAAGAAGGGTTCGTTCACCGCTACCACGGCCATACCTTTGGTTAACAAAATATCTAAAATGCGAATTCAATTTCGACATTTTCCGATTCTAGGATAGGGGATGTCGGTGGTAGTGGTGGTGGCACGGCTGGATGGCCATCTGCTATCTGCCGTCCGTATATATCTGATAATATTTGTTCTATTTCCCCCGATTCCTCGATATTCCCGGGGTTATGTGTATCGTCTGTTTATTGCATTAACTTTCTTGTTTGCAATGTATTGGAGTTTTGCCCCGAGTTTTTCCCTATTTCGAAAGCTTTTATTTAATTTTATGTTATATGTGTGTGTTTCGTTTTCTTTACTGTTTTATTGCGCCCTCCTCCTGCCGAACGTAACTCTTGTTCCGAAGGGGGCAAAAGTCGTACTTTTGGGGATTGGCAAATTTTCTTTCTTGTACAAAAAAAATTGTACCTATACATGCCTACTAAATATTTTAAAGCTTCAACATTGTGCAGGGCAATAACGTATGCGAAGCGTAACACGCAAACACAATTCGGCTTTCAAGACCAAATTGGATTCTCTAATTTGCACATGATCGACTAGTTCCAAACGTGCAACAATTAAATACGCTGAATGAAGCACAAGAATGGAAATAATTGCAATTAAAGGAGTTGGAAAAGTTGTTATTAACACCGGTACACAAACATGACCAAAACAAGCAGTCGGGTGTAACAAGTTCAATGCTAAAAGCGCAAAACGCAAACATGATGAGAGGTTATGTGAGTGCATTCAGTTGAGTTGTTAAATGGTGAAGTTGGGCTTTTCATGGAGTTATCGCATGCAAAGTGCGCTCTCATCAGCACATAGCATTTGAGAGAGAAAAAAAAATATATAAATCTTTAGGAAGGGGAAACCACAGAGCTGTGAAATCATAATTAATGGATTTTCAAAAGTGGAAATTACTAACTGCTAGGTCCATTATATTTCTAGTGTCCGTGATGATAAAAAAGTAATTACTGCGTTTACAAACTTTTTCTATGTCAGTGACACAAAAGAGGTTATGTACACTATCCAATTAACCTAGAAATGGAAAGAATTATACAGCAGAAAAGTTTTTTATAAAGCATGTTATGAATATGGTTGATATACGTACTGTGAAGTGCAGAGAAAATAATCCTAGCGCTTGTAATTGTACCATTTGTCATTTGTGTGAAAAGTGGTTGTCCATAAGGAAATACTTCAATTACTCGAGCAACTAAGAGGTTAAGATTCTTCTAATAATGCTAGCACCAGTTTAAAACTTGTAACAACCTTTATTTTGAAGGTAGGCTATGGCACTCAAGAGTTTTAAGTGAGCTTAGATATGGAGTTTCAAAGCGACACCTTAGATTGGTTGCCTAACCTCACTTACTAAATTATTATTTTGAAAAATTTATCTTTTAAGAAGCTAGAATTGGTCAATTGTGATTGATATACCCACTAATACACTATAGTGAGATGAAGGATATTTGTAAAACTGATTTTCCATAGAATTTAGTTAATTTTCCTTGATTCATTAACAATGTGAGAACGATCACCTGATGTGGCATTTAAATTATGTTTAGGCCAGAGTTAATGCAATATTTAACCTAAAACAGACAAGGTGTGTTGTAATAGAGAAGTATACAAGTATTTACTACCTTACCTAAGCATTTAATAAGAAGAAAATGTGTTTTCATATTAATGAAATTATTCATTGGCTAAAGTTTTTCGATTTCAAAATTTTACAGCTGTTTGTTAAAAAATCTTAGTAGAGGATTGTAAAGCTTCTTCGTTACAACATAATTAACACTATCTTAAATGCAGAGGCTGTTTTTATATATGATATCAGTTAAACAACATATTATTATGTGGCGGAGATGCACAATTGTAATTGGTTGAAATTTTCATATTGTTGATGCCTAAAATTATGTAAATAATGTTTATTAGCACACAAGGTTTAACTTTCATAGTTCCCACTTGGCGTTTGAAGCATAACGACGTGATGTGAGTAACCTCTGTGCTCGATAAAGTTATCAAGTGTCCATGCTGATAGCAAGAGCTGGGAACAAACTGTAAATATAACAAATTTATTTAAAATAATTTTAAATTTATTTTACCATTTTCTCTTGCGGAAGAATTTTTAATAAACTAAACGAAAGTGCATTTCTAATATAATTACTCTAGTGTCAGCCTAATGGCTGGCACTAATCAACAATTTTCCGTGCCCTATGCACGCCCTCCGATAATGCAATATCACCTGCAATACCCACCGCCCTGGTCAATATGATGCAACCACAGCTCCAACTACCGCAACTCCAATACACAAACTTTACACTCAACCAACAGGTAGGTCAGAATATAAGGCCACAGTACCTGCCACATGCTACACAGTAGCAGCAACCAAATTATCAACCAGCGACGTCAAACCAAGAAACCATGGAATGGAACTTAGTTACCGCAAGAAAAGAAAAACGCAACTCCCAAGAAGACGGAAACCGTATGGTGCAACAAAAAACCTCCACAGAGCAATCTCCAAAAGTAAGCTTAACAAATCGCTTTCAAGCACTTCCGGTACCAGACGAAACAATAGAAACAGACAAGGCTGGAACAACGGAAACCAAAACGATAAAACCTCCACCAATCTTTATCTCGAATGTATTAAACATTAATCCTCTTACAGCAGAACTGAAAGCTATCGGCGACAAAAAAATACACCCTGAAAATAGTAGGCAAAAACCAAGTAAAAGTCATGGCGGAATATTCAGAAACCTACAGAGCTATAATAACAAGGCTACTGGAACTAAAACTTCAGTTCCACACCTACCAGCTGAAGGAGGAACGTAGCTTCAGGGTAGTAATCAAAAATCTTCATCACTCAGTTGACGTAAATGAACTAAAAGCCGAAATAGAAGAACAAGGGCACAAAGTTACGAACATATACAATGCCAAACATAGAATTGCCAAACAACTACTTTCCATGTTTTTCCTTGACCCAGCTCCCAGCGAAAAGAACAAAGAAATATACCAAATCAATCACCTTCTACACACTAAAATAACAATAGAACCACCACACCAAAAAAGGATATCCCACAATGTGCAACTTGCCAAAGATATGGACACACAAAGAGGTTCTGTGCACATCAAGCCAGTTGTGTAAAATGCGAAGCAAACCACCCAACAAAAACATGCATTAAAACAAAAGAAACTGAACCCAAATGCCTTTTATGTAATGGCTCACATCCCGCAAATTATAATGGGTGTCACGTTTATCAAGAGTTAAAGAAGAGAAAATTTCCACCAGCACGCCCGAAAGTACCCATATCAAAACCAAGTTTTATCCAGCAGCAGCTACCAATCAATAACGACAGAACACTGAGCCAAATCGTAGCAAATAGACAACTCTCCTCCCACGAGAACGTACCACACACATCAAACATCGAGAAGTTAGAAAAAATGATGATTGAACTAACTGAAAACATCAAAACAATGCTAAATCTCCTCACAGCCATCGTCGCCAAACTGCAATAATGGTACAAACACTTAAGATTGCTGAATGGAACGCCAATGGCTAGTCAAACCACATCCAAGAACTACGAACCTTTATTACTAATCATCAGTTAGACATAGTCCTAATTTCTGAAACCCATTTCACAAACAGACGTTACCTTAGAATACCTAACTTCACTATATACGATACACAATACCCTGACAGAAGGGCACACGGGGGAGCAGCAGTAATTATAAAAAGTTCAATTAAGCATTACCAATCAGATAAATATATTAATGAATAAATCCAGGCTGCAAGTGTGGTTGTAGAGGACTGTTTAGTGTTTAGGGCCCATCACAATCACAGCGCTATATATTAGTCCACCTAGGCACAATATTAAAGCAGAACTCTACACTCAGTTCTTTAGCACACTCGGAGCACGATCTACTAAACTAATAACTAATACCTGCCATATTTAACGCCATTTTAACGTTAAGTCATTTCTCAGTCCAATGGAAGGTGGCTCAGGTAATACTCATCCCTAAACCAGGGAAACCACCAGAAGACGTATCTTCCTACCGTCCTATTAGTTTATTACCACTAATAAGTAAATTGTTTGAAAAGTTATTACTTAAAAGAATTAAACAAATTATCGAGGAAAAACACCTTATTCCAGTACACCAATTTGGGTTTAGAGAAGACATGGTACCATCGAACAAATCCATAGGGTAGTAAGCAAAGTTAATCAGGCCTTCGAACGGAAAAATATTGTTCTGCGGCGTTCTTGGACATAACCCAAGCCTTTGACAAGGTTTGGCATGCTGGACTACTGTTCAAAATAAAAAAAATCTTTCCCACACCTATTACCAACTCATAAAATCTTATCTATCTGACAGACACTTCTAGGTTAAATTTCAAAACACACACACAGACCTGCACCCTGTAAAGGCTGGAGTCCCGCAGGGAAGTGTATTAGGACCCTCTCTCTACACACTCTTCACAGCTGATATTCCTATTACAAATTATACAACCATGATGATACAGCAGTACTAGCATCTGATAAAAACCCAGAGATAGCATCAAGAAAACTACAAACTACTCTCAACCATATGCAGGACTGGCTACAAACTGGCGCATCATAGTCAATGAATCGAAGGTCATTCATGTAACTTTTACACTCCGAGGAGCAACATGCCCACTAGTAACACTGAATAATACACCACTCCCACAAGCAGAAAATGTCAGATACCTAGGTATGCACCTCGGACGACGGCTGACTTGGAAAAACACATCTTTAATAAACGTAAACAATTGGTTACTTGGGCGCAAATCCAAACTAACCTTCAACAACAAGGTTCTAATATACAAAACCGTATTAAGACCAATATGAATATACCGAGTTCAAATGTGGGGAACCGCAAGTAACTGAAACCTGAAAACACTACAAAGGTTTCAATCAAAAGCCATAAGGACAATGGTAGACGCGCCCTGGTACGTGAAAAACCAAGTCATACATGGAGATCTTAAAGTGAAAACAGTGAAAGAAGTAGTGGAGTGCGTGAGTGAAAAATATCGTTTACTACTCGAAGATCACACAAATGCCCTCGCTTTAAATCTGTTGGATAACAGCAATGCAAGTAATAGACTGCAAAGACACAACCCCCTTAACCTAATAGACCGCTTCTAGTCAAATAACTATATGCCTAAATTGATGTGTATGTATGTATTCGTATTTCCACTACACCTATTTAATGTACCTAATAAGTAACCTTAAAGGAGCCTTCCAATGGGAAGTACTCCAACTTGTACGAATATTTGTAACTGAAATTGTGATTACTAATTTACCTATTGCTCAACAGAGCAGATTGTAAATATAATATTATAAAAAAGGGTTTAACTTTGTGAATATAAGTAGTTGTGTTAAAAGTAGGATCCATCGACATTGAATGGGAGGCTTTAGTTTGTAATGAAAACCTGAGTATTATATATCGTTAGATAGGGAATTTGATAATCTATAACTTTTTCTAATTCGTTCTAGGATTAATTAAAATTTATAAACAATGATTTAGTTATGTTAAAAATCAAATGTCAGTGTTGTTTTGTTTTATTGAAAATTAAGTGTAGAGTTCGATTGTTTACCAGAAAAATATAAAAACCCGGCCATTTTTGCAACAAACTCTCTTTCAATTTACATCTTCAGAAAAGTTCAGTTCGATTGAAGAACAATCAATTAATTTTAAGGTTATGTTTTGAGTTAAAAAACATGTAATCAAAACATATGTCAAAATTTTGAGGTTATTGTATTTGCGAAAATCCGAAAGTGTTCATAGTTTTAAGGAAGATTAGTAAACACAAGTGATTCTTTTAGTAATAACTAGTTCCATAATAACGATAATAACTAGTAACTACTTCGATTTATTCAAGTGACAATTCATTTTGCTATTGTCACATGGAATTCTCGTGACTGGAGGACGTAGTCAGATGTAGAAGGGAAAGAAAACGCCAGGCATGAAAACTATATACTAATAATGAAACAATAGAATACAAAAGGATTACACACATAGGTTATACAGTGTGAGGACGTGCATGTCCTCCTAACAACTAACATGATCATGAGGGTGGTCGGAACCACCCTACACTAGCACTAGGTCTACAACTAAGCACTAGGAAATCAGGTAATCGGCACCCCAGGGTGATAGATTCTAGATAATAATAATAATAACTACTACAACCCATTACCTAAACCAAGATTATATATTACTAGATATTACTAGATTATTACAACTAAGCAAGAGGGAGCTTTAGCACAATCCCCTTTAACTAAGCAGAGGGAAGACAGGTAATCACTACCCCTGGGTAGCAGATTCTAGACAACCCTCTAGTAAATAATAAAAAAGGGGCTCACCAGCTTGCTTGAAGATGTTGTCGTGTTGGAGTCATTTTCACTGACTGAATTGTAAACTCAAAGCAAGCTGTTTATGTACCGTATCCTCATGAATATTGCAGAAGTCTTATTGTATAATTTAATAAATTACAGATAATGAGATGAATATATAAAAGATGCAAATATAAATGCAGACTGTACAAATTATTTCTAATGAGATGAATGCGCGTGTATGTATGTGGGTAGCCGTTGCAGTAACCTTGATAATATTTGTACTAAACTAATACAAGTTGAGAAGTTATAAAAAGGATTCCATTTGAAATAATTCCGTTTGTGACGCAATGAAATTTTTTTATTTGATAATAAAAATGTAATTATCAAATTTTCTTTATGACTACATTTAATAAATGGATTAAATTCATTTTTCTGGAAATATTTGAAAGATCATTCAAGATCAGATCATTTCATTGTTCGATCATATGAAAGCAGAGAGCAGATATTGGAAAATGTATCACAATACAGTTGGCAAGCTGGTGACGACAAAGATTTAAATATTTTTAAACGTTGAGTTTTTCAAAAGTAGTTATATTTAATTTTTATTATTTATTATATATTTTTATTATATTTAATTTTATAGTAAGTAAGCAATATGTTGATGCCAGAGGTATTAATCCCCAAATAAAGAGAATTATCTAGTTTGGGATTGATATTAAATATAATTTTGGTATCCAAGTTTAAATTTTCTTTTTATCTCTTTATTTAGTTCTATGTTAAATTTATTAAATGAATTTTGTGTTGTATTGATCAAATACTGCTTTATATTTGTTGTATATTACTGTGTTCCTAAATGTATGTATTCATTTAGAGCCCTATTACGGACCCGCCTGAGAGCCTCAATTTGTGGAGAGTTAGAATTTCACAACAAATTTAATTTAGCCGGAGCAATTTTTTATTTAAGGTAAAAAGTAGTGTATATTACATGTGTAGACAACATGCCATGTCTGTATTTAAGGAAATATTATAACAATATGCAAGGCATGCTGATCTTACATCCTTCTTTTCGTGCTGTTGTTCAATAGTTTTTACAACCTTCATTTTTATTAGCAAGTGCACTTTTCACCGAGTTTTCGTTGGATTGCGTATGCATGGTGCACCTGGAAATACAAAACTATTTGTGCTCCATAGAAGATTCAAACAATTTTCCATATTTTATTTTCAATCAAAAACATCTGAAAAGCAAGGCATATGCGACAGTTAGCCTTGGAGTAGTCGTCTTAAGCGCATACGTTTAGTCATAATAGCGTCGAAAGTCCTTAGGTTGATGTAATGAAAGAGTGTTGTTCCTAAAGAAAAAGAAATCAAAGCGTCAGTGCTGCTTACAGTGGTAAAAAGTCTTAAGAGCTTGGTGTTCATTTGAAGAGATATCTATGAGAAAGGGATACTTACCTTAATATCAGGATTTTGTCAAATTTCTAAGTGAATATTCATATCCTTGAATATAAAAAACAATTGAATAAATTCCTTCATGCCAAACAGGTAAATCCAATACTTAAATATTCCTTTTTTTTCCATGTTGTCTCCATATGCAAAGTCAATGAGACATTTGTCATACTGTCATGTGTGACAAGTATTTCTGAGCTGCGACAATAAATTTCCACTTTTCAAAAGTTTAAATTTAGTTAAGTAAACGCATCAGAGAGCACTTTGAAATATAAATATCGCGGAAAAGTCTTTAACCAAAAACCCGTTGAGGACTCAGAGCATTCAGATGCGTAAAAGAGTCTCAGTAAGTAAAAATATAATTTTTTCTGTATGCGTATGGACCCTGTATTAATAAATACAGTAATAACCTGAGATATCATCGCAATATATTGATTGTTTGAACAATGTTGCCCCATTGTAATTCAAAAGTTTTTATGGGAATAGTCTGCATTATTTTCCTTCAGGAGATGCCACATAAACATAAATGGCTTCTGGGAAGCCGTTAATACCGGGACTACACCATAGAAAAATGAAGGAAGTCTTATATTGTTGTTTGAAACTACCATATCTATCCAATCACACGACAGCGTTATTTTAACGTTGCCCAACTATCTGATTACAGACCCCCCTTTCGGAGTCACGAATTGAGATACGCTCAATTAGCGCACAAGCACTAATCCAAATACTGCCAGTGCACACTGGTGGAAGCGGGGTTACTATCTAATCCATCCTCTACTAGCTATCCAGGCTAGTATCAGAGCTATGACCGTGCCCGCCCATCGGGTTCCTTTTCCTAAGATATGGTCTCCTAGTCCAGCTTCGGACATTCCCCACACTTAATGGGACCACTGCTCCCCCGGATCCAACCTCAATGTGACTAGGCTTGGAAGGTTATGTCACCCCGATCTACCAAGTTATAGGGCCTGGTGTGCCCTAGTCTGTGCTTCTTTTAATTCCACCGACGCAGAATCCCGGTATGTACCCGTTAAGGTGCGTATATTTGCGTCGACACCCTTTAAGCGTAATGGCTTTCCACGGTTTTTGAGAATCATACAACTGGAACTGCACAGTCATAGCATGATCTCCATAATTTCGCTTTCAAACACATCTACCTATGAAATAGTTTGCAGTTTTCTATTGGCCAGGGCTTACCACTCCTCAATCTGGATAAACCTCACTTGATTCTCTTCCATCAACCAAGCCTGTGATAAGAATCAGTTCCGCCCACACCGGTACTCATGTATTAGAGTTTCCGCCCCAATGATAATGAATGTTTCGTCGAGAAACACTTTCGTGAATCTCTACCACACATTACTTTACTTTTTGATTGTATCGTCCGTTACCCACGTTTGGGCAGGTACTCCCCCTACAAGTCCTACAGAATGTGGATTAAGAGAGACATGTAGGAGCTATAAAGTAAGTACCTTGTGGAACTTTGTACAACAAATACATGGGTAAACTTGGCGAACAACTTGGTCACCCAAATACGACGAGAATCGCCACATCAAATTCTGTGGGTTTCTCCTAAATCTTTTAAGCTTACGAATGTTTGCTAAGTATTATTTAGACGGACTAGGCAACATACTGGACTAGTCTTGGACACCCGCTACTTTGTGCACGAGTAGTCGTGGATTAAGTCTGGATCCAGGATGGAGAGGCTAGCCAAGTCTATTTCGGTCAGTGCCTTCCTAACCCCATGGGCGACTATAGGCTATCTGCTACTCTGGACATAGATTAGTAGCTAGTTCAGATCCTTGGTACGAGGGTCATAATTATAGCAAGGAGATGACTAGACACTACTTTAAGGGGATATTGATGCAAACACCTCTTGCACCCAAAACAACTCCATCTTCAGTCACACCAAGCCTCTAATTGATACATTGGGCTGGAAAAATTGTTCACGCATTCATAGGTTGAATGCGATGAAGCAAGGTGAAAATACGCTGGGATAGATGCACATACCTGGCACTAGCCTCGGTCTTTCCATTTACAACCTTTAAAAATAAATAATTATTGCCAACAAATTGGCCAGTTTTAACTAAATAATAAATTATATTATTTGTAATTTCAATAATCTGTATGAACAGGACCTAATTCTGGGGGTCTAGTAACTGGCATAATTTTAGATTTGAATTTAGTGATTTAAAGATAGTTCGATAGTCTTAGACTCAGGCGCGTGTAAACGAAAAAGCGCACCATTTGTCTTCGAGATAATGATGAAGAAAACAGCAAAGTAGATTAGATAGCCCCTCGGTTCGAAACCAGCAGATTCTCTGGCCAAATTAATGTATGATGATTTGTTTTTTAGTTTTTCCATGGATTCCAAGTCACAAAAGCTACAGTTTCAATACTTTGACATGAAAAAATGCATCTAATAACTAAAATGAAGAAAGTATAGTTTTGGACTGTAAGAATTTAATTTGGTATTCATAATTTTTTTTTACAAACATAGATATTTGCACCTTAAGGGCTATTGCATACTGGAAAATAGTATAGTGAAATTAGCTCAAAAATAGCCCAAACACAAACATCCAAAAAAAAGTTCTATCTACCCTCCTCATAGTAAGTGATAAAAAGTTGCACGACACAGAGCGTCAGGTTTGGAGGGGAGGGGGTGAAAAAGGCGATAAAAAGGTATGTTTCAACAGTTTTTCGCAAATATCTCGAAGACTATAAGGTCTAGCGCAAACTTCACTTTGTACAAAATTAATCTACATTAAACTCCGAACAAAAATTATTCTACGCATTTTTGTGCTGAAGGCAATGGTTACGGAGCTATGGAAGAGGGTAGAAATATCATTATTTTTCAGTTTGTTTGAAATTTCTCGAATCACTTGAAAATCAGCAAAGTTTCAATATACAGTGGTACCTTGGTTAGCGAATATAATTATTTCCGAAAATGTGCTCGTATTCCAAAGCACTCGTATATCAAAGCGAATTTCCTCATAAGAAGTAATGGGAACTTAGATGATTCGTTCCGCAATTATTTCGTATTCATATAAAAATGATACACAAATTGTTGCATTAATGTCACTCTTGGGCAAGCAGACCATTAGACTAGCATTGCTTGCTAATGGTAAGAACAAGATGCAACTGATTTTTCTCCTCGCAGTACACTTACAGAAAGCTGGTTGCAAAGTATTTCACGCAGAAGGTGATGCTGATACAAAAATCGTTTCTACTGCAATTGATGAATAAGAGAAAGGAATTGAAGCTATCGTGATTGGTGATGACACTGATTTGTTAGTAGTGTTGATTGTTCATGCTCCAGCCAACAATCAGTTGAAGATGCTTATACCAAAGAAAGATAACCAAGAAGAAATAGTCCACTGCATTGGAGACATTCAGCGTGGCATTGGAGGAATTAAGGATGTTCTTTTGATGGTATACGCTTTCACCGGATGTAATAGAGTCTCATCAATCTATAAAAAGCGAAAAATAGCGCTTTTTAAAAAAGTGCAAGGCATCAAGGAGCTTCATACAAAGCTACTAACATTCAATGACGCGATTGCAAACCTGCTGCAGTAGCTGATGCTGGAAAGCATTTCTTCCTTTCGTTATTCGCACCTAAAGATGCTTTCGACTTGGATGCTCTACGCCATCAATGTTACTTGCAGACCATCGCAAAGCAGCCTGTACACACGATGTTCATGTTGGCTGTACTCCCCCCCCCCACTTCAGCAGCTGCACACCAACACTCACACAGAGTTTACCACCAAATGCAGCAATGGCTCAATCTCCAGAAAGATCCACTAAAATGGGACTGCTGCTCCTGAGGAATTACTCTCCCTCATTGTTTGCACTTGCAAGGAGAGATGTGTGCAAAACTGCGAAGGCGCGACTTGAAATGCTCAAACATGTGCATGAATTGCTCAGGACATGGGTGCATCAACAGAGATTCACTGGCTATCGACGATGATATCGATGAAGATGATCCGCAAAATGAAGAAGAGCTTGAAGATTTGTTTCCTGCTACCAATTATTAGTGACTTTCTTAAGTATTATTTATGATTATCTGAGGTACTATCAGATGACTGCTATTGATGTAATTACCTCGTAAGTTGTACATATCACATTTCATTTTCCATTTTTATAATGAAGAATTCTTAATTCTATAGTTTGTTGTTAAGCTTATTTATTCTTCCTACATATTAATTTCTACTTTGAAAAAATAGGAAAAAGGAGAAGTGTAATACATGATTTATAAGTCACTACTATTTATAGCGAAACTTTGCTGATTTTCAAGTGATTTCGAGAAATTCCCAGCAAACTGAAAAATAATGATATTCTTATCCCCTCCATATCTCCGTAACCGTTTCCTTTAGCACAAAGATGTCTAGAACTATTTTTGTTCGGAATTTAAAGTAGATTAATTTTGTACATAGTGGAGTTAGCGCTAGACCTCATAGTTTTCGAGATATTTGCGAAAAACTGTTGAAACATACCATTTTACACCCTTTTCACTTCCCTCCCCTCAAACCCGACGCTCAGGGTTGTGCAACTTTTTATCACTTACTACGAGGAGGGTATAGAACAATTTGCTGCGGGGTACAACTTTTTTTTTATGTTTGGGTTTCGACCCTAGTTTTACTGTACTAAAACTTAAGGTAACTAGATAACTAACGAATTTTCAATTCATCGGTACTTCCTGGGAATTTTATTAAGATTGATCCTCAATTGCGTAGGATAAGCAACCTTATGCAAAATTTGACAGAAAAAGGTATGTCTAATCAATGGTATGACAGTTTAAAGTTTAAATATTAAACAGATACAAAAAACTAAACGTTGTTGGAAGAATCAAAAACAGGCATTCCCAGAAAAGGAAGCAATTTGATTTTATTTGTATTGAAAAAAATGTCTCGCCAAACTTTATTATACTATATACAATTATACATTTCTATAATGTGATAACAACCTCATTATTATTATTTTTATTACAATAATAAAATGTGCTGATATCACTTCTGAAGTCAGTTTGTGTAATTCTATACACAATGCCATTCAGCAGGGCAATTAAAATTTTGGCAAACATGTTGTAGTCATAACAAACGACTCCGTAGGGTAGCTGAATTAGCTTTTATATGCTTTTATTATAGAATATATAGCACGATTTTATTCTCAATTTTTCTTTTTTAAACACTAGTTAAAGTTTCAACGAACATTCGTGTATAGGCAGATAGTCACGTTTTATTATGCGTGGGCTGCTAAAATATTATATGATCTACCGTCTACAGTTCAGCACATCGTTTAAAAAAACTACAGTTTTTGTATCTTCAGGGGCATTTTAATTTAATACATTAATACATTTTCTAACACAGGTTTATTTTTTGTGTTATAAATCTATTATCAACCATTACAAGGTTTCTTTCTTCATATTTTTCTTAGTCTTATTATTATTATTAGTGTATTAGCTGTTAGACAACGTGGATAACGGTATAATAGCATTAAATGGTCATTCCATAAAGTAAGTGCAGTTATTAAATAGGATAAGTTTTAGATTTTCTTCAAAATTGTAGTGCAGTAACTATAAAACCTTAATAATATTAAATTTGCATAATTCATAGTTTCGTTAGTATAAGTGTCATCATCAGGCAAAATGACTAAAAATCATCATAAGGGGTAAAAACCACCATCGGTAAGATGGTGCCAACTGCCAACATTCTATTTAGACATCCGATTTGAACTCAATGACCCGAAGACTACTTTTAATAAAATAATTTCCTTGAATTTGATCATTTTAATGAAGTTGACAGCTCTATTCCAAGCTGTCAACTGCCAATATTATATTTAGATATCAGATTTGAACTCGGCGACCTGAAGACGCTTTGTAATAAAATAATTTTCTTGAATCTGCTCATTTTAGTGATGTTGACAGCTCTACACCAAGCTATCAACTGCCAATATTCCATTTAGAAATCCGATTTGCACTCAGCGACCTGAAGACTCCTTGTAATAAAATAATTTCCTTGAATTTGATCATTTTAGTGAACTTGACAGCTCAACTCCAAGCTGTCAACTACCAATATTCCATTTAGACCTCCGATTTGAACTCAGCGACCTGAAGTCGCCTTCTAATAAAATAATTTCTTTGACTCTGCTCATTTTAGTGAAGTTGTCAGCTCTATTCCAAAGTGTCAACTGCCAATATTCCACTTAGACATCCGATTTGAACTCGGCGATCTGAAGACGCCTTGTAAGAAAATAATTTCCTTGAATCTGCTCATTTTTGTGAAGTTGACAGTTCTACTCCAAGCTATCAACTGCCAATATTCCATTTAGACATCCGATTTGAACTCAGCGACCTGAAGACGCCTTCCAATAAAATCATTTCCTTGAATCTGCTCATTTTAGTGAAGTTGATAGTTCTATTCCAAGCTGCCAACTGCCAATATTCCATATAGACATCCGATTTGAAATCGGCGATCTGAAGACGCCTTGTAATAAAATAATTTCCTTGAATTTGATCGTTTTAGTGAGCTTGACAGCTCTAATCCGAGCTGCTAACTGCCAATATTCCATTTAGACATCCGATTTGCACTCAGCGACCTGAAGACGCCTTGTAATAAAATAAGCTTCTTGAATCTGCACATTTTAATGAAGTTGACAGCTCTATTCCAAGCTGTCAACTGCCAATATTCTATTTAGATATCAGATTTGAACTCGGCGACCTGAAGACGCCTTGTAATAAAATAATTGCCTTGAATTTGATCATTTTAGTGAACTTGACAGCTCTATTCCAAGCTGTCAACTGCCAATATTCCATTTAGACATCCGATTTGTACTCAGCGACCTGAAGACGCCTTGTAATAAAATAATTTCCTTGAATTTGATCATTTTAGTGAACTTGACAGCTCTATTCCAAGCTGTCAACTACCAATATTCCATTTAGACCTCCGATTTGAACTCAGCGACCTGAAATCGCCTTCTAATAAAATAATTTCCTTGACTCTGCTCATTTTAGTGAAGTTGTCAGCTCTATTCCAAAGTGTTAACTGCCAATATTCCACTTAGACATCCGATTTGAACTCGGCGATCTGAAGACGCCTTGTAAGAAAATAATTTCCTTGAATCTGCTCATTTTAGTGAAGTTGACAGCTCTACTCCAAGCTATCAGCTCCCAATATTCTATTTAGACATCCGATTTGAACTCAGCGACCTGAAGACGCCTTGTAATAAAATCATTTCCTTGAATCTGCTCATTTTAGTGAAGTTGATAGTTCCATTCCAAGCTGCCAACTGCCAATATTCCATTTAGACATCCGATTTGAACTCGGCAATCTGAAGACGCCTTGTAATAAAATAATTTCCTTGAATTTGATCGTTTTAGTGAGCTTGACAGCTCTAATCCAAGCTGCTAACTGCCAATATTCCATTTAGACAACCGATTTGAACTCAGCGACCTAATGACGCCTTGTAATAAAATAAGTTTCTTGAATCTGCACATTTTAGTGAAGTTGACAGCTCTATTCCAACCTGTCAACTGCCAAAATTCCATTTAGACATCCCATTTGAACTCAGCGACCTGAAGACGCCTTGTAATAAAATAATTTCCTTGAATTTGATCATTTTAGTGAACTTGACAGCTCAACTCCAAGCTGTCAACTACCAATATTCCATTTAGACCTCCGATTTGAACTCGGCGACCTGAAGTCGCCTTCTAATAAAATAATTTCCTTGACTCTGCTCATTTTAGTGAAGTTGTCAGCTCTATTCCAAAGTGTCAACTGCCAATATTTCACTTAGACATCCGATTTGAACTCGGCGATCTGAAGACGCCTTGTAAGAAAATAATTTCCTTGAATCTGCTCATTTTTGTGAAGTTGACAGTTCTACTCCAAGCTATCAACTGCCAATATTCCATTTAGACATCCGATTTGAACTAACCGACCTGAAGACGCCTTCCAATAAAATCATTTCCTTGAATCTGCTCATTTTAGTGAAGTTGATAGTTCTATTCCAAGCTGCCAACTGCCAATATTCCATATAGACATCCGATTTGAACTCGGCGATCTGAAGACGCCTTGTAATAAAATAATTTCCTTGAATTTGATCATTTTAGTGAACTTGACAGCTCTATTCCAAGCTGTCAACTACCAATATTCCATTTAGACCTCCGATTTGAACTCAGCGACCTGAAGTCGCCTTGTAATAAAATAATTTCCTTGAATTTGATCATTTTAGTGAACTTGACAGCTCTATTCCAAGCTGTCAACTACCAATATTCCATTTAGACCTCCGATTTGAACTCAGCGACCTGAAGTCGCCTTCTAATAAAATAATTTCCTTGACTCTGCTCATTTTAGTGAAGTTGTCAGCTCTATTCCAAAGTGTTAACTGCCAATATTCCACTTAGACATCCGATTTGAACTCGGCGATCTGAAGACGCCTTGTAAGAAAATAATTTCCTTGAATCTGCTCATTTTAGTGAAGTTGACAGCTCTACTCCAAGCTATCAGCTCCCAATATTCTATTTAGACATCCGATTTGAACTCAGCGACCTGAAGACGCCTTGTAATAAAATCATTTCCTTGAATCTGCTCATTTTAGTGAAGTTGATAGTTCCATTCCAAGCTGCCAACTGCCAATATTCCATTTAGACATCCGATTTGAACTCGGCAATCTGAAGACGCCTTGTAATAAAATAATTTCCTTGAATTTGATCGTTTTAGTGAGCTTGACAGCTCTAATCCAAGCTGCTAACTGCCAATATTCCATTTAGACAACCGATTTGAACTCAGCGACCTAATGACGCCTTGTAATAAAATAAGTTTCTTGAATCTGCACATTTTAGTGAAGTTGACAGCTCTATTCCAACCTGTCAACTGCCAAAATTCCATTTAGACATCCCATTTGAACTCAGCGACCTGAAGACGCCTTGTAATAAAATAATTTCCTTGAATCTGCCCATTTTACTGAAATTGACAGCTCTATTCCAAGTTGTCAACTGCCAAAATTCCATTTAGACATCCCATTTGAACTCAGCGACCTGAAGACGCCTCGCAATAAAATAATTTCCTTGAATCTGCTCATTCTAGTGAAGTTGACAGCTCTATTCCAAGCTATCAACTGCCAATATTCTATTTAGCCATCCGATTTGAACTCAGCGACCTGAAGACGCCTCGTATAATAAGAATTTCCTTGAATCTGCTCACTTTAGTGAAGTTGACATCTCTATTCCAAGCTATCGACTGCCAATATTCCATTTAGACATCCGATTTGAACTCAGCAACCTGAAGACATCCGATTTGAACTCGGCGATCTGAAGACGCCTTGTAAGAAAATAATTTCCTTGAATCTGCTCATTTTAATGAAGTTGACAGCTCTATTCCAAGCTGTCAACTGCCAATATTCCATTTAGACATCCGATTTGACCTCGGCGATCTGAAGACGCCTTGTAAGAAAATAATTTCCTTGAATCTGCTCATTTTAGTGAAGTTGACAGCTCTACTCCAAGCTATCAGCTGCCAATATTCTATTTAGACATCCGATTTGAACTCAGCGACCTGAAGACGCCTTGTAATAAAATCATTTCCTTGAATCTGCTCATTTTAGTGAAGTTGATAGTTCTATTCCAAGCTGCCAACTGCCAATATTCCATTTAGACATCCGATTTGAACTCGGCAATCTGAAGACGCCTTGTAATAAAATAATTTCCTTGAATTTGATCGTTTTAGTGAGCTTGACAGCTCTAATCCAAGCTGCTAACTGCCAATATTCCATTTAGACAACCGATTTGAACTCAGCGACCTAATGACGCCTTGTAATAAAACAAGTTTCTTGAATCTGCACATTTTAGTGAAGTTGACAGCTCTATTCCAACCTGTCAATTGCCAAAATTCCATTTAGACATCCCATTTGAACTCAGCGACCTGAAGACGCCTTGTAATAAAATAATTTTCTTGAATCTGCCCATTTTACTGAAATTGACAGCTCTATTCCAAGTTGTCAACTGCCAATAATCCATTTATACATACTATTTGAACTCAGCGACCTGAAGACGCCTCGTAATAAAATAATTTCCTTGAATCTGCTCATTCTAGTGAAGTTGACAGCTCTATTCCAAGCTATCAACTGCCAATATTCTATTTAGACATCCGATTTGAACTCAGCGACCTGAAGACGCCTCGTATAAAAAGAATTTCCTTGAATCTGCTCACTTTAGTGAAGTTGACATCTCTATTCCAAGCTATCGACTGCCAATATTCCATTTAGACATCCGATTTGAACTCAGCAACCTGAAGACGCCTTGTCATAAAATAATTTCCTTGAATCTGCTCATTTTAGTGTTGTTAACAGCTCTACTCCAAGCTATCAACTGGCAATATTCCATTTAGACAACCGATTTTAACTCAATGACCCGAAGACTACTTTTAATAAAATAATTTCCTTGAATTTGATCATTTTAATGAAGTTGTAAGCTCTATTCCAAGCTGTCTACTGCCAATATTCTGTTTAGATATCAGATTTGAACTCAGCGACCTGAAGACGCCTTGTCATAAAATAATTTCCTTCAATCTGCTCCTTTTGGTAAAGTTGACAGGTCTATTCCAAGCTGTCAACTACCAATATTCCATTTAGACCTCCTATTTGACTCAGCGACCTGAAGTCGCCTCCTAATAAAATAATTTCCTTGAATCTCATTTTAGTGAAGTTGACAGCTCTATTCCAAAGTGTCAACTGCCAATATTCCATTTAGACATCCGATTTGAACTCAGCGACCTGAAGACGCCTTGTCATAAAATAATTTCCTTCAATCTGCTCTTTTTAGTAAAGTTGACAGCTCTATTCCAACCTGTCTACTGCCAATATTCCATTTAGACATCCGATTTGAACTCAGCGACCTGACGACGCCTTGTCATAAAATAATTTCCTTCAATCTGATCTTTTTAGTAAAGTTGACAGCTCTATTCCAAGCTGTCAACTACCAATATTCCATTTAGACCTCCGATTTGAACTCAGCGACCTGAAGTCGCCTTCTAATAAAATAATTTCCTTGAATCTGCTCATTTTAGTGAAGTTGTCAGCTCTATTCCAAAGTGTCAACTGCCAATATTCCATTTAGACATCCAATTTGAACTCAGCGACCTGAAAACGCATTGTAATAAAATAATTTCCTTGAATTTGATCATTTTAGTGAACTTGACAGCTCTATTCCAAGCTGTCAACTGTCAATATTCCATTTAAACATTCGATTTGGACTCAGAGACCTGAAGACGCCTTGTAATAAAATAATTTCCTTGAATCTGCTCATTTTAGTGAAGTTGTCAGCTCTATTCCAAAGTGTCAACTGCTAATATTCCATTTAGATATCCGATTTGAACTCAGCGCCCTGAAGACGCCTTGTCATAAAATAAGCTTCTTGAATCTGCACATTTTAATGAAGTTGACAGCTCTATTCCAAGCTGTCAACTGCCAATATTCTATTTAGATATCAGATTTGAACTCGGCGACCTGAAGACGCCTTGTAATAAAATAATTGCCTTGAATTTGATCATTTTAGTGAACTTGACAGCTCTATTCCAAGCTATCAACTGCCAATATTCCATATAGACATCCGATTTGAACTCAGCGACCTGAAGACGCCTTGTAATAAAATAATTTCCTTGAATTTGATCATTTTAGTGAACTTGACAGCTCTATTCCAAGCTGTCAACTACCAATATTCCATTTAGACCTCCGATTTGAACTCAGCGACCTGAAGTCGCCTTCTAATAAAATAATTTCCTTGACTCTGCTCATTTTAGTGAAGTTGTCAGCTCTATTCCAAAGTGTTAACTGCCAATATTCCACTTAGACATCCGATTTGAACTCGGCGATCTGAAGACGCCTTGTAAGAAAATAATTTCCTTGAATCTGCTCATTTTAGTGAAGTTGACAGCTCTACTCCAAGCTATCAGCTCCCAATATTCTATTTAGACATCCGATTTGAACTCAGCGACCTGAAGACGCCTTGTAATAAAATCATTTCCTTGAATCTGCTCATTTTAGTGAAGTTGATAGTTCCATTCCAAGCTGCCAACTGCCAATATTCCATTTAGACATCCGATTTGAACTCGGCAATCTGAAGACGCCTTGTAATAAAATAATTTCCTTGAATTTGATCGTTTTAGTGAGCTTGACAGCTCTAATCCAAGCTGCTAACTGCCAATATTCCATTTAGACAACCGATTTGAACTCAGCGACCTAATGACGCCTTGTAATAAAATAAGTTTCTTGAATCTGCACATTTTAGTGAAGTTGACAGCTCTATTCCAACCTGTCAACTGCCAAAATTCCATTTAGACATCCCATTTGAACTCAGCGACCTGAAGACGCCTTGTAATAAAATAATTTCCTTGAATTTGATCATTTTAGTGAACTTGACAGCTCAACTCCAAGCTGTCAACTACCAATATTCCATTTAGACCTCCGATTTGAACTCAGCGACCTGAAGTCGCCTTCTAATAAAATAATTTCCTTGACTCTGCACATTTTAGTGAAGTTGTCAGCTCTATTCCAAAGTGTCAACTGCCAATATTCCACTTAGACATCCGATTTGAACTCGGCGATCTGAAGACGCCTTGTAAGAAAGTAATTTCCTTGAATCTGCTCATTTTTGTGAAGTTGACAGTTCTACTCCAAGCTATCAACTGCCAATATTCCATTTAGACATCCGATTTGAACTAACCGACCTGAAGACGCCTTCCAATAAAATCATTTCCTTGAATCTGCTCATTTTAGTGAAGTTGATAGTTCTATTCCAAGCTGCCAACTGCCAATATTCCATATAGACATCCGATTTGAACTGGGCGATCTGAAGACGCCTTGTAATAAAATAATTTCCTTGAATTTGATCGTTTTAGTGAGCTTGACAGCTCTAATCCGAGCTGCTAACTGCCAATATTCCATTTAGACATCCGATTTGCACTCAGCGACCTGAAGACGCCTTGTAATAAAATAAGCTTCTTGAATCTGCACATTTTAATGAAGTTGACAGCTCTATTCCAAGCTGTCAACTGCCAATATTCTATTTAGATATCAGATTTGAACTCGGCGACCTGAAGACGCCTTGTAATAAAATAATTGCCTTGAATTTGATCATTTTAGTGAACTTGACAGCTCTATTCCAAGCTATCAACTGCCAATATTCCATTTAGACATCCGATTTGTACTCAGCGACCTGAAGACGACTTGTAATAAAATAATTTCCTTGAATTTGATCATTTTAGTGAACTTGGCAGCTCTATTCCAAGCTGTCAACTACCAATATTCCATTTAGACCTCCGATTTGAACTCAGCGACCTGAAGTCGCCTTCTAATAAAATAATTTCCTTGACTCTGCTCATTTTAGTGAAGTTGTCAGCTCTATTCCAAAGTGTTAACTGCCAATATTCCACTTAGACATCCGATTTGAACTCGGCGATCTGAAGACGCCTTGTAAGAAAATAATTTCCTTGAATCTGCTCATTTTAGTGAAGTTGACAGCTCTACTCCAAGCTATCAGCTCCCAATATTCTATTTAGACATCCGATTTGAACTCAGCGACCTGAAGACGCCTTGTAATAAAATAATTTCCTTGAATCTGCTCATTTTAGTGAAGTTGATAGTTCCATTCCAAGCTGCCAACTGCCAATATTCCATTTAGACATCCGATTTGAACTCGGCAATCTGAAGACGCCTTGTAATAAAATAATTTCCTTGAATTTGATCGTTTTAGTGAGCTTGACAGCTCTAATCCAAGCTGCTAACTGCCAATATTCCATTTAGACAACCGATTTGAACTCAGCGACCTAATGACGCCTTGTAATAAAATAATTTTCTTGAATCTGCACATTTTAGTGAAGTTGACAGCTCTATTCCAACCTGTCAACTGCCAAAATTCCATTTAGACATCCCATTTGAACTCAGCGACCTGAAGACGCCTTGTAATAAAATAATTTCCTTGAATCTGCCCATTTTACTGAAATTGACAGCTCTATTCCAAGTTGTCAACTGCCAAAATTCCATTTAGACATCCCATTTGAACTCAGCGACCTGAAGACGCCTCGCAATAAAATAATTTCCTTGAATCTGCTCATTCTAGTGAAGTTGACAGCTCTATTCCAAGCTATCAACTGCCAATATTCTATTTAGCCATCCGATTTGAACTCAGCGACCTGAAGACGCCTCGTATAATAAGAATTTCCTTGAATCTGCTCACTTTAGTGAAGTTGACATCTCTATTCCAAGCTATCGACTGCCAATATTCCATTTAGACATCCGATTTGAACTCAGCAACCTGAAGACATCCGATTTGAACTCGGCGATCTGAAGACGCCTTGTAAGAAAATAATTTCCTTGAATCTGCTCATTTTAATGAAGTTGACAGCTCTATTCCAAGCTGTCAACTGCCAATATTCCATTTAGACATCCGATTTGAACTCGGCGATCTGAAGACGCCTTGTAAGAAAATAATTTCCTTGAATCTGCTCATTTTAGTGAAGTTGACAGCTCTACTCCAAGCTATCAGCTGCCAATATTCTATTTAGACATCCGATTTGAACTCAGCGACCTGAAGACGCCTTGTAATAAAATCATTTCCTTGAATCTGCTCATTTTAGTGAAGTTGATAGTTCTATTCCAAGCTGCCAACTGCCAATATTCCATTTAGACATCCGATTTGAACTCGGCAATCTGAAGACGCCTTGTAATAAAATAATTTCCTTGAATTTGATCGTTTTAGTGAGCTTGACAGCTCTAATCCAAGCTGCTAACTGCCAATATTCCATTTAGACAACCGATTTGAACTCAGCGACCTGAAGACGCCTTGTAATAAAATCATTTCCTTGAATCTGCTCATTTTAGTGAAGTTGATAGTTCTATTCCAAGCTGCCAACTGCCAATATTCCATTTAGACATCCGATTTGAACTCGGCAATCTGAAGACGCCTTGTAATAAAATAATTTCCTTGAATTTGATCGTTTTAGTGAGCTTGACAGCTCTAATCCAAGCTGCTAACTGCCAATATTCCATTTAGACAACCGATTTGAACTCAGCGACCTAATGACGCCTTGTAATAAAACAAGTTTCTTGAATCTGCACATTTTAGTGAAGTTGACAGCTCTACTCCAAGCTATCAACTGCCAATATTCCGTTTAGACATCCGATTTGAACTCAGCGACCTGAAAACGCCTTGTAATAAAATAATTTCCTTGAATTTGATCATTTTAGTGAACTTGACAGCTCTATTCCAAGCTGTCAACTGCCAATATTCCGTTTAAACATTCGATTTGTACTCGACCAGAAGACGACTTGTAATAAAATCATTTCCTTCAATCTGTTCATTTTAGTGAAGTTGATAGTTCTATTCCAAGCTGTCAACTGCTAATATTCCATTTAGACATCAGCTTTGAACTCAGCCACCTGAAGACGCCTTGTAGTAAAATAATTTCCTTGAATCTGCTAATTTTAGTGAAGTTCACAGCTCTATTCCAAGCTTTCAGCTGCCAATATTCATTTAGACATACGATTTGAACTCAGCGACCTGAAGACGCCTTGTAATAAAATAATGTCCTTGAATTTGCTCCTTTTAGTGAAGTTGACAGCTCTATTCCAAGCTGTTAGTTGCCAATATTCTATTTAGACATCAGATTTGAAATCAGCCACCTGAAGACGCCTTCTAATAAAATAATTTCCTTGAATCTGCTCATTTTAGTCAAGTTGACAGTTCTATTCCAAGCTGTCAATTGCCAATATTTCATATAGATATCCGATTTAACATTATTATTAACATTATGAATAAAATTAGCTCTACTGTCTCCTCTCTACCCACCATTTAAAGGATATCAGTTATTTCTGAATCACCCTGTATATTAATGTTTAAAATAGAGAAGCACCTTATTATTCATAAAATTAGGATCCATAAAATTATTTAATAATAAATTGTTATAAATAAGCAAATGTAGGTAACAGAAAAGGTTTTAGGAAACACTTTTATTGTAATGATATATGTTATTTCATTTTATTTTAAAATGAACATAACAGACATTTAAAAGACGTCTTAAGGTTGCCCAGGTTTTAAGGCAAAGTGTCTGAGTAGTTATTTCTGTTTTTTTGTAAAATATTTTTCTCTAATGTAACAATGTAATGAGTTAATAGATGCACCTTAGGATTGGACAAACTCTTAATACAAGTCAATAATAAGGTTTTAATAATGAAACATTCTAGAATTCCAATAAAAATAACAATACCTATTGAGGGATAGATCAAATTAGCTAAACATGTCTTTACTTGATTAAAACTCATATCTGTTTATTAACGCATAACACATCGAATTTAATGATACATTAAATGGGTCAGTATTAAAATGTCATTTCTGTCTGCGTTTACTAATAGAATAAAGGGGAATCCCCCGGATTAATAGATCGTTTTGTTTTAACATCTAAAAAATGGAATGTGCGTCGTTTGCATCCTTGTTGTGCTTGTTTAAACAGATGTCACGTTTTTACTGATAGTGTCAATTTCTAAAGATCTTGCATTTATTTCTATTCGACTTAACTACACTGACCTGCATCAATTATACGTACTTTTCTGAAAACTTCAGTCCGATCATTGAGTACTGAATCACCGTGTATACGATTGAACTGTAACTTATTTAATAAACAAGACTCAAAAAAAATAAAAATTGGCAACAGATTAAAAAAATCTTTTCTGTTGAATAAACAGCTGATGGAGGATTCAATTTTGAATCAAATATTAAGGGTGTCCCGTTGCAAGAAAAAGGGTAGCTTTGTTTGTCTCGCTTCTAAAACACCCTATATATAGTTGTAATTATTCTCGAAAAATGCAAATTTGGCAACCACGAACCTTTTGTATTAACAGTTGTTCTTGATATTTAATAGTTTCGGACATATCCAATAATTACGTTTTAAATGAACCCCTGTATATTAGCCATATTGAATTTTTAGCCAATCCCTCCCCCCTCTCTGACTTCCGCTGTAGGTTTTTTAAGTTAAAAAAGAACTACTTGTGTGAAAAACCTCAACTCCCTAGGCCTTGTGGGTTTCGAGATATTTTTGACCGGTCAGAGGACAGAGGAACTGGTAATTATTATGTTTGGTCGTACATAGCAGAAATCAGAAAAGGCAAATTTCTCAAAAAACTTCATTACCTTCAAACTAAATTATAAAAAATTATGTTGAAAGTAAAGTTAACTTTGTTGGAAACCAACAAACCAAGATCCGCACATAAAACTTTCTATATTTCATAAACAAAAATCAACCCTATGAACAAAGTTATATTGAAGATTAGGAAAATTGGTTAAAAACCATCATACACAAAACGAAGCATCTGCACTTCGCTTGTAAAATTCGGCTACAAGGAAATGTTCTTTTTATATTACTGCAAAAGCGTTGCTGAAATTACAAAAGTGAACATTTTTCCAGAGAAAAATCTAGATACACTTACATAAATGTATATATGCAAAAAACAAAAGTGAAAGGATTTTATAACTGGCGGGTTATATTTTCCGAATTTTTTCTCCTCACAACGCACATATCTGTACACATACTCAAGGAGAAAGATGAGATTCAAGTGGAAACCATTCAAATCTGCACGATTTCTGCAAATATTTCGTAGTATATAGTATACTGAAGTCTGAAAGACGTCGTAGTATCCCCTTTTTGAATAAAGCTTACGAATATATCCACCATTTCTTTCGCGGAGCGTGAAATTATTGTCAGCTTTACGATACATTTATGCTTCGTCCAGATAAAACTACCGACATCAGTGCTGTTTTATGAGCGATTTCTTTGATAAATTTATTGTTTAACATTTGTATTTGTTTCAGCCTGAAACTTGTTATGTGTTTTAAGTTTTGACAAAATGACACTAAAGTTTAAGCCTGGAGTTTACGTCTGTTGGTAGACACAATTTTAAATATTTCATGAAAACGTCTGTACGTTTTATGTATGTTGAATCAGATTAAATTGTTGCTGATGTTGAAAATGTTCATATAAAAATTATTGCCAGATACATTTAAATCAATTGTGGGCCCGTCGTAATAAATTTTAAATAAAACGGCGTGTTAACTAATTTGAAATGTTCACTAGAATCAATAGTTTAATATCCGGCCGTTTGTGCTGAAAATCAGTTTTGCGGAATTATTAACATTCATTTGTATATCCTCTCTCGTTATAGTCAGTTTTAAACAAAAGTAAATTAATATTTATTCATAGCAAGATTTAGTTTATAAATCAATTCTTTTAAATTCTTTTATGTTTCACGTTTGCCTTAGTCTTGGTGTATTGCGTAAGATGTGACTTTTAGTTTCGCTACGGATATATTGGAGCTTTTTTATTATATTTACTTTGTCTTAATAAAAGCATGTAGCAGAATAAGTTTTATTGTTAAAACTCTCCACTTAATCCTGCTCAGTTCGCAAGTAAAATTCTGTGATTAAGCTATTTACATTAATAGACATGCATAAAACAGTCCGCTCGTTTGAGTGCATACAAGTCTGAACTCACATTTCTGAACGCGAATGTTTTATTCTTAATAAATCCTTTATATGGGGCAGTATTACATAGGAAATCGATTTTGTATTTTGATAAATAAATATGTAAGTAATTTTCGCATTCCTCCTTTTTATTTATATAAGCAATTATTTTAAAGCTTTTCTTGGTAAAGTTTAAAAAATCATTTACTAGATCCTTAGAAGGTACTAAAATAGTATCAACCTTCACATCACCATATAAGGTAATAATTTTCCAATATTTCCTTCCGATAAGTAATTTTGGTATACTATTCTTGGCGGCCAAACTCACTTTGAACCCATGATTTACCAATCAGGTTGCCTTTTGCCTATGACGTGTTTCCGCTTTATGCCTCTCTTTACGTCTAGGAAACTAGAATTGTAAAAAATCGGTTTTTTGGTATTTTTAATCGATAAATTTTTCTTGTTACATATACCATCACAGTAATCTTTTAATACTTATTTACCTTAGGTTTGCAACAAAAGAAATACTACATAAATTCAAAGAAAGTTCAAGACTGTCATCAGAAAAGGTTAAGGTTATCCAGATGTATCCTTCTTTACTTGTTTCTGACATTCACGCGAATTGTGAACATTCCTTTGTGTTTATTGAATACCATGGTATATCTTGGTTTGATATCTTTGTCATCATTTTTTGTCTTCACCCAAATAATTTATTATGTATGTATGTACTAATCTTTTCGTGTTTCCACGGTTTCCATAATTTTTCCACTTCTCTTTCCCCTTCCTTCCCCTTTCTTCCCCTTTCTCTCCCTCTCCCTCTCCCTCTCCCTCTCCCTCTCCCTCTCCCTCTCCCTCTCCCTCTCCCTCTCCCTCTCCCTCTCCCTCTCCCTCTCCCTCTCCCTCTCCCTCTCCCTCTCCCTCTCCCTCTCCCTCTCCCTCTCCCTCTCCCTCTCCCTCACCCTTTTTTTTTTTTTTTTAATTTATTAATACGTTTATTTTCAGCATGCTCCATTACAGGTAAGTAATACTACATGCACGTTATTTACAATAAATTAACTATGAGCTTATACTTATATAAATGAAGTTACTTACATTTATATTTATCTTAGATAATAATGTAATTACTATATAATCAAATTGTAAAATGTAAAATTGTAATAATAATGTGTAGATAATAAATTGATAATTGATAATTTGACTAACAAAATTTTTTAAAATAACTTAAGTTTATAATTTATAAATCACATATCATAAATAAACTCGTTCCTAACAATTATACAGATTTGTCATTTATTTTTATATTACTTCAAAATCTATGGATCGAACAAACTTTAAAAATGCTGGTAAGTATTTATAGGTTAAGTCGTGTTTTTCTACTGGCCAATTACCACCCAAAAGTAAGATACTGTTTATTAAGTTTCTTCTTTGGCGTGTAAGGTTATTGCACTGGTATAATACATGATCAACTGTTTGTTCACCGTTTCCACATAAGCAGTCAGGACTTTCTATAATTCTAAACCTATGTAGATAAGATTTTAAGTTTCCGTGTCCACTCACTATTGTTGTAAACTTCGAGTTCACTGGAATTTTATATTTTAGTCTTCCTTTTATTGTAGGAAAGAACATTTTTGTTATTGCACCCTTATCTGATATATCCCACTGTTGTTGCCACTCCACTATACTTTTTAGTTGCACTTCACTTATAACTTTTGATTTTGGCATTCGGTGGTAAATTGCTGTTTCTTCCGGTAAACTGGTGGCCTCCTTAGCTAGTGCATCCGCACGTTCATTTCCTATAATTCCTATATGTGATTCTATCCACTTAAATGTGATTTGCCAATTCTTGTCTTGCATCTTTCTTAATCTCTTCCTTGTTTCTTCACTTACGTTGTTATGATTTTTTGTATTTCTTAGAGCGTCCAATGTTACTCTGCTATCCGTGTAAATTGTAGCTATTTTTTCTTCATCAGGAATGTTCTCTAGTTTATTAATTTCTTCTAAAGCTTTCAGAACCGCCAAGGCTTCTGCTTGATTGTTTGTGCATGATTTACTCAGCCTATATTTTATTTCTTTTATTGATTGGCCTCGATTATAGACTACCCCTCCCAGACCTACGTTTTCTTCAATTTTACTTCCATCCGTATATATCTCTATGATTGATTTTGTCGTGTCATCTATCTCTTCTATTCTAGGGATTTCGGCTGGGTGAAGCCAGTTATGATGCGGTGTCGGAGCATCGTATGTGGTATTCTCCTTTTCTATACCTTTTGTTTTTCTGTATATGCTTGATAATTCTTTCAACTTAATTATTATTGGTATTTGTCCAGCAATTATACAGGACGCGTCGTATGATAAGGTTCGATATGCTTTAGCTATCTTTATGTTTATTAACCTTTGTAACCGTTGTAACTTCTTTTGATTTGCTTTTTTCTTTAAGGCATTTTCCCAAATTGGAATGGCATATGATATTAAAGGTAGAATAGCACCCTTATAAATAGTGCTTAGTACATCATGTTGCAGACCCCAGTTTAGTTTTGCCGATCTAAATAACATATGCATTATTTTTGTACACTTGTCTGATATATATTGTATGTGGTAGTCAAAATTGAACTTACTATCTATGTATACTCCAAGATACTTAATCATTGGAACTTGTTCCAGTACTATATTGTTTAGATAAATTTCTATTTCAGTTTCATTTACCCTTCTTTTCCTAGATACCAACATAGCCTTGGACTTCCCTTCATGAAATTTCATTTTGTTGGTTTCTGCCCATTTTTCTATTTTGTACATTTCGATGTTTGCGTAATTTTCTACTTCCTTTTTATTCTTGCCCCTGGTTAGTACCAAAAGGTCATCTAAAAATGCAATAACTTTTGTGTGACTTGTATATTCTAAATTTAATAGAGGGTTATACATTACGTTCCAAAGACCAGGACCACAGCAGGAGCCCTGCGGGCAGCCCTTATTTACTGCTCTTTCTACTTCTATTGCATTTAATTGCAATTTTGCAGTTCTATTGTTAAGGTAGCTTTCTATAAGTTTATATAAGTTTTTAGGAGTTTTAAACTCTCTAAGTGATTTAAGTATTGCCGGCCACCATGCAGCATCGAACGCTCCTCTCACGTCAAGACTTATTATTATTATATCATTCTTTTCTTTGAGACTCGCTTCAACAAATTCTTTGACTGCCATTATAGCATCAACTGTAGAGCTTTGTGACCTAAAACCAAACTGATTTAAGTTCAATAATTTATTAGAGAATGTAAAATGCATTACTCTTTGTATAACAAGCTTCTCCAGCACCTTACCTCCCACATTTAAGAGGCTTATAGGTCGGTATTTTGTTACCTCCTCGCTGTGATCTTTGCCTGGTTTTACTATGGGAACAATTATTGATGTTTTCCAAATACTTGGAAAAATCCCTCGCTTCAAACATTCATTATATAAGGAAGTAATGAATAGGGGTAGCACTTTGTATATCAGCATTAAAATATCACTACCTATCCCATCTTCACCAGGTGTTTTTTTACTATCTATATTTTTTATCGCGTTCTCAACTTCATATTCAGTAAATCTCTTATCATCTGAAGTGTGAAATTCCTCTTTTACTTCTTCTCTGATCCTCCTTTGTGTTATGTTATCCGTTTCCAAGTTGTCTTCGGGAATAAA